>CM040241.1:233575491-234108379 GCA_022545495.1 Chrysanthemum lavandulifolium | reverse complement strand
ATGAGCTTCACAAGTTTTGTGATCATACTTTGAAGAAGGTTCGAGGCGGGTTAGCATATCGGTTAAAGGAGATTCATGAAGGCATAGGGTTGAAGAAGAGGTGGAATTCGAGGGAAAAGAGGGATGCTAAGAAAATCATCACAAGGATTGATGAAAGGTTGTTTCTTCGTGATCAGATAAGGACATTGGAGAGCTTCGTAGGTGGACGTCCGAGCATATCTCTAACAGGCTATCAACGTCCAGAAAAAACTCCTGGTGTTCTTGACGGACTTCCTGGTACTCCTTGATTTGTTTCTTTCACTAATATTTGGATGTGTTGATCTATATTTGACAATGGCTTGTGCACAAATAACAGTGTACAACCCGTACTTGTAATGAAAGGACCCTGTGGTATGCTTCAGTGCCACAATCCTTATAAAAGGAGCGAAAGCTTTTTACTTTTGAGTAAAACTTATCAAAACTTTCACTTTTCAAAGTTTTGCTCAAAAGAAAAAGTACTTCCCCTTATGTTTTTCAAAACTTCAAAAGTTAGTATTACTTGTTGATGGGGAGTACTTGCTTAAAACCTTTGTTCACAAATGATTCTTCGTGGAAATATTCCCACAAAACTCGAAATGGACATATTCGATATCAAAATTTCGTCAAAAATAACATTTATATGCCATTTTTTAGGGGAGAAAAATTGTGTGATACAAATATGTTGTGTAATTTGTGATTGAATCTTCGTGCTAAAGTCTTAACCCATGAATTGACGAGATCTGAACTGTCATACATCGAAAAGATTTGTCTTCCAAAATGTGAGGATCACCCTTAGATCAAGTTAAATTCCTAATGAGCTCCTACGAAAATCCTAAGTCTTCACATCAAGTGAATAAAATCACTCTACCTTGTGAGTTATGTAGTGGTCCCCATGACACTCGTGATTGCACAAGACTCCCCGAACAAGCTTTTACGGACTACGCCTCCGCAGCGTGCCGCGGAACGGGAGAAAAGTGGTACACTTTCAAGCCCGAACAAAACAACAGGAAACTCTTACAACCCCTCATGGAGAAATCGCCTAACCTTAAGTGGAACCAAAATTAAAGCACACCCCAAAGCTCATCTAGTCCACCTAATAGGTTCAATCCTCCAAACTTTGGGAACCCCACTAGTCTTGAGGCAATTGCATCTAGATTCATGTCATCTCAAGAAACTCGATTAACTAAGCTTGAAGCCGATTTTAAGCAACGACAAGGCGAGATGACAAACAAGCGATGCCTCTTAAAAGCCTTTAATGACCGGAAATTGGAGCACTCCCAGCGATACTATAAAGAACCAAAGTGAGTTCGATTTCATCGACTTCATGTTCTTGTTCACCATAGGAGAGTGCACATCCATGCCCCTCACACCAAACGGTTCACTCGGTAAACGCTATCAACAAGGGATCCAAGAAATCCAAAAAGGTACCAAGGCCCCGCACCATTGGTAGAACCTACTCTTGAGAAACCCGTCAACCAAGAACCTAAACCTAATCTAGAGGAGGAGTACAAGGAACTCCATCAAGAAAAACTGGTTCTTGAAGTCTTAGCTCATGCACCTTATTTTAATGCTTTAAAAGAAAAATATGAGTTAGAACTTAAACTTGGAAAACATGGGTCCGCTTTTGTGCGAAATAATCTACCTAAGAAGTTAGACGATCCCGGGCTATTTACTCTTCCATGTAGGCTTGGAACTTCCAAACCTCTCGATGCTCTAGCCGACTTAGGATCATGAATCAATCTTGTTTCGTTGTCCCTCCATAAAATCCTTAATTTAGGTAACATAGAACCAACGGAAACCATCTTAGGTCTAGCGGACAGTAGTATTGCATATTCGGTAGGGATAATAAAAGACATGGTAGTACACGTAGGCGAATTGACTCTTTTGGCGGATTTCCATGTGCTGGACATGAATAAGGACCCGACATGCCCATTGCTAGTAGGAAGAGGATTCTTAGCTACCGCTAGTGCCATCATTGATTGTAAGATGTCCAAAATAGTGGTAGGAGAGGGAGTGCTAGGTCAATTTACGATGTCAAAAAGCATACGTACTACAAAGAAGAGAAATCCCATGAGATTAGGTTGGATAGAACGCCATCTAGATATGAACCTTGGTTAGATAAGAACTTCATAGGTCCCCAACGACCTTTCTACCTAGATGAAGCCTTTGCTAGTAAAGCAACTTTCCATGAAAAAGAAATGGCTAGGGACATGAAAGTGAACCCGTTCGAGGACGCCTTAGTATTTAGGAAGATGACCGAGTTCCTAGGAAGCTTACCCGTCAACCTTGTCATGAATAAATGGAAAGTTGAGAGCGATAAGCCTAAACATAAGTGGGATTGGGATAGACCGCCTAGTGATGGTAATGGAGAGTGGCACATTAGGATAACGATCTATGATCCCGATGGAGAGAAATTTGAAAAGGCATATCGAATCAAACGTACTACTAGGAACTTAAATGATAAGTTTGATCCTTATGACATTCTAGAGGATAGGCTTACTTATATCGGTGCGTAGGGGCACGACTTGAGTCTAGCTACAAGACTCATAAATAAAGAAAAGCGCTTAGTGGGAGGCAACCCATGCTTAATTGTTTGCTTGTTTGTGTCGTGTATCTTTTATTGATTGTTTATTCTCATGTTTAAACTTGTAAAAATGCTTTATTTTGTATTTAACCTCGTCTTAATTGCATATAAAGGTATTTTACATAATGGATAAGTGTAGGGAGGATCACACACGTTTTCAAAAGAAACGTAGACATGAGGATTTCAATTAATTAAAAGATATACATGTGTGTTTGTTCGAGTCAAATGCTTGTATCGAGTCATAATGGATGTTTTACTGAAATTTTCCGATTCTAAAGATGTAAATTTTCGAATTTTTCCGAAAATCGAGACCGGTTTTGTCGGGATAACTGACGGCGTCGAGATCGCAACGATGGCGTCGGGAAGGAGCGAAACAATGATTACTTTTTCCGTTTTACGAGCTACTTATAAATTTTGGAATTTTCCAAGTCTTAATTTTCGTAAATTCAGTAAACATCCATTCCACAAGCATTATATCCTAGTCTAGTAGAGTCCTATATATATTATTATCACGATTTCTGTGAAGGTTTCGCTTGTTTTCTTCAAGTGTGCGGTTTAATTTACAAGAAGAAGATACATAAGATGAGAAGGAGCTTTTCACGCAAACGTTCTTCTTGAAGAAAGATGTAACCACCACTTTACGGATCCTACCGAGCTAATCGGGGAGTATTAGTTTCTTTCATCTTTTATTACCTTCCATTATCATAACTTTGATACTTTCGAGAACATTGGGGACAATGTTCGGTTTAAGTGTAGGAGGAAAATAAAGCGGGAACTTTGAAACTATGTTTATCCTTGATTATTTGCTTTGTCCAATTGCATTTGTGTAATAAACCATGAGAAAATGTCGGTTAGGGTAATTTTGGCACCAAATTTAAAATTTTTCATGACATATACGAGTGGGCCATTAGTCTTAATAAAGCATCTCATAGATAGGAAGTTATATGACTAGCACAAAAAACCCTTTACCACTTAAATTCCACCCAAAATGTGAGGATCACCCTTAGATTAGTAGGAATTAAAGTATTCATCTTTAATGCTTAGAGTGTGAACCGGTAGTATAATAGATTCTAGAACTTGTTTTGTGATGCATTTCGAGATCGCTAGTAAGACTACACTTGTGTAGTTAGGAATAACCAAATGATAAGAGACATTAGGATAACCCTTGTTTGATACCGTAATATAATTACTTCTTCCACATCGGTTGAGTAATTCCCCACACCTTGCGTTGTACTCATCTTTAGTACACGATACCCTAGTTAAGCCCTCGAGCCTATCCTTTTCGCGGTTCTCGTGAGGTTTTGGTTTTCCGAATATCAATGAAGAGCATTGTTTACACCCCACCCCAAATGTACACCCAATTGCCTTGGCCTACCTTGTATGCACTCACTTTAGTACATTATTGTTATCACACTAAACCCTTAGTTCAATTATCTAGTTGCTTGCATAAGTTGCTAAGTCGAGTCATATCCTTTGTACACGTTTTGGGACGATTGGGACTCATGGGAAAAGTTAAATTTTATGAGATGACGGAAGGGCGTTAAATTCAAATTCCTTTATTCGGGTAATAATGTACTCCAAGTGTTTTGATCTTTTCAATTCGGTCATATTAGTGTTAGAGTAATAAAAACTCAAGTGGAGGGATGTGCCTATAAATCCCTATCATTTTGATGCTATCGTAGAGGATGGTAGAGTAAAAGTGTATGAAAAAAAAATCAAAAAAAAATAGAAAAACAAAAGAGAAAAAAAATAGAGTGTTGAAAAAAAAATACGGACTACCATCCTACATCTATCTTTAAAATTATGTTTGTTTGTTTCAGTTATCTAGAGTCTAGAGTGTCGAGTCTTGGCTTAGCAACGCCATTCTTCGTATGCTTGTAACATAAATATTTTTGACTTGCCACCACTAAATAGCCTATCCCACCAAACCCTTTGTTTCCCTACCGTAAGCCTAACATTACAACCCTTTAAAAGACCTCTTGGATAGTCTTTCCTAGGTGCTTACGCCAAAGCGATGGAGGTTTGATCTAGTCTCAAGCCTATGGTAATCTATGTACTAGGACCGGTTAATGAGTGTTTATCTTCCATTTCCAACTTGTTATATTTCATATACACCCGAGAGATGTGAGTATCCAAACACCTCATGTGAGGTGCTAATAGTAATTTCCGTGCTTGTTATGACTTTTGCGGGCTTATATGTGTTGTGAATCATTATAAACTAATGCTTCATGACTCATAACTTATAAATTAATTGGCTAAAAGCACATTTGCTTGAGGACAAGCAAATACCAAGTGTAGGGATATTTGATAAGGTTTTAAAATGTACCTTTTTGAGGGTCGTTTAAGCCTTATTTGATCACTTTGTATCCGTTATTACTTAATATCGTTTCTTTTCACTTTTAGGTATCTTGAAGGCAAAATGTTGGAATGACACTTATTCGGACGAAAAGGCGCGAATATCTGAAGAAAATGGCCAAAGTCGAGAATCGAGACACTCAGTGCTTTGGGCCCGAAGGGGGCGTCGGGCATAAAATAGTGGCCTGGTCGGACAACTTTGTGACGACTCGGAAGCAAATTGCTCATTTAAAAGTGATGGCTTGGGTTTTAAAAGAGAGGCGTCCACAACTCGACGGCCTAGATTTGATCCGACGACGTCGAGATCGAAGGGACGGCACAAGCATAAGGTGACGCCGTCGCAAGACTAACGTGGCCAAGACAAAACCCTAATGACGGCGACCGGCGGCATCACAAATCAAAGGGTGACACCGTCGCATTTGTAATCCTATATATAGAATCCGAATTTTTAGTTTTCGGTGTGTGTAGTTTTTGGAGTAAAACCTAAACCGAACCAAGGTCTGTCTTATACGAGATTTGAGGGTTCCATACCCTATCTTACACCAAGATAAGTGTTTTACTTCATTAATTCAATTATGTCTTCAATTAATTGTGTGTATGCTTGCATGTTTCCATGTCCGCTAATTTACTTGTGTGTTTGCTTAGGAATATGAAACTTAATTATTGAATATTGATTGGTTGTCTCTTATCTTAATTGTTAATGATCTAGTATTGCGATAGGTCATCCGTTGTGTAGTTAATGCTTGATTAATCTTTGTGAACCTTAGCTTATAGTACCTAGAGTCATTGTAGGCTAAACCATCAGAAGAGTACCTTAGTGTTAAGTTTATAAATCCTAGAGATTTTGTAGGCATTAACCTTTGGTAGTTTCAAAGAGTTAGGATAACGCATACCCTACGACCTTAGACACACAACGCGATTAAGAATAAGGACGTGACAATTCAACCATCAATAGGAGATAAATAAGGAGTAATAAAACCTAAGTAAGCACATCTTTAAATCATCATACGAGCACACAATAATTAGACATAGACTACATACACCACTAGATTAGATAATTAGATAAGTAGAGTAATCGGTAGAAATACCAACCCTCAAATCCAAACCCCGAGATTAGTACCTTTCCATTTCCTAAAAACATAAAAGATAAAAATAATCTTCCTCAACCCCAACCTTAGCGTAGTAACTTCTCACTAGCATTCCTATTCCCCAGAGAACGAAATCAATTCCGTGGCTTACCCTAATACTACACTACAACGATTAGGTTCACTTTGCCAGGGTGTTGAAAAACTTGCTCGACGAAAGGAAGTTCCTTTGACCCCGAGCGACGCGTGTGGCGTTATCAACAACACATATTGAAGTTCTCTCAAAAGCAACAAAAAGTCGAACGATTCTTCTTCAAAGTCAAAGAATCTACAAAGTATAAAGACTAAGAGAACTACATCTATCACGATATCCAACGCCAAAGAGCGTGTGAGCATGTTGGAGAAGGACGTGGAGACACACGAGCAGCAAGCGGACACGATGCGATTACGCAACATTACATCACCATATCCACACCGAACAAAGAACAAAGATAAATGAAGACGTCAAAGCTGAAAACTTCAAAGAAAAACAAGATCCTCACACTAGGGAGATTGTTAGAATCAAGGCACTTCTTCTCACAAGAAAGAAGAATGTCAGAAGACGTCAAAACAACTATTACATCAGCACCAACAACGTTTTAATTACTTAAGTCATTAATTACCAACACTTAGGGGAGATTGTTGGAATCACTCCTAAACTATATTTCAAGTGTTTGTAATCAATATGTAATAGGTTGCTTAATTAGGCTTTTATGTTTGTATTTAAGGCAAGGCTTATGTAGAAAGCCCATAAGCCTTGGCCCAAGCCCAATAAATAGTGGAAGAGATTAGATGTGTTGCCCTAGTCATCTTCCCTATAAATAGTCTTGTAAACCTTCCTTAGAAGGTTGGTTGTTCACTTTCATATTACACTTCTGCTTATCCTTTCTATATTATCTTAACGTGTGTGTGTATTGTGTGCAACCGATCTCTACTTCATCTCATTTCTATCATATTGTTACTTGTGTTACAAATATGGGAACCTAACAAACCCCAAACTAATACTTCATTTAATAAACAACATAACATTTAAAAATATACAAATAACATTTTTAAAAAATTACAACCTAATACTTCATTTTGGTATAGGGACATCCCTGTGTAGAACTCATGCTTTTGGAAGGTATATGAAGCAATCAACATTCCACATATATTCAAAGTTATACTCCCCAGCCTAACTCCTAAGCCCAACAATCCAAAAAAATAGAGTTTCTTCTACCTCAACGCACACCTGCACACACACACAGTAACACCATTTCACCATCGGCAGTACACCAGCAAGGCAGCAACAACATCAAATCAAATGTCCAAGGGGTGAGTATGTATTTTTTATTTATTCAAACTCAGCCTCAACGTGCGTTACCGTGGTAACGCCGGAGGTAATGTCGTTGTATAACGCGAAGGGACGGTGTGGTAACGCGGGGATAACGCTGTCCACATCAGCATAACGCCGAGTGGGGCGTTATCATACCGTATGCTTTTAGGTTAGTTTGAACTGCAAATAAATTTAATAAAAGAATTAATATAATTAATCATTGAGTAAATTGCATTTTTGGTCAAATTGCAGGTTTCTATAGAAAAATATTCATAATTCATTGAGTGATGCATTCATTGGGTAGTTAATCAATTAATACGAGTCATTTTGACCCGTGCGATGCACTTGGGCTCATTCTAATTGTTTGTAGCGTATTGTTGAGCACTAATTTTTGTTATTTTGTTGGTCAATAGGTTCATCAATTGTAACTTTGTTATCAAAAATACTCAAAATGATTTTAACAGTCAAAAGAGAACATCAATATGTTGATCATTTATTCGATTATCTAAGTGTTCATAGCGTAATTTTTGGAACTAATTCTCATCATGTTTGAAACTCTCATTTTTGGTGATAGTTTTTTTTTTTTTTTTTTTTTTTTTTGTCATTGCCATTATTTCGTTACCTTTAATTGAGTTCGAATAAAAACTATTAATTTTGTAATATTTGAAACTCCTACTTTTGTCATGGACGGACTTTGTTAGTCAATAAGTTTCTGTTTTTAGATGCAGGTGAGGTTAATTTATGTTTTGATATATTTATTATTCTAATGTTTTAGGATGGTAATGGTATGCATTGTGCTTGTGATGGGTTTTTAATGTAAAAGGTAAAGTGTGAGGGTTTTTTTTTGTCATATTTGTAAACATAATTTTAAATACTGATAGGATTGTTCTGTATGGGAAGATGAAGAAATTGTACTTCAGTTATGGTTTGCAATCATTTTCTCATTAGCTCTTTGTTTTCTTTTTAACTCTTTGTTTTTCTATAGCTCCTCCTTTTTTTTGTTATATATACCGGTTTATTATGTGTGATAATTATAACCCTAATTATAATTTCTCTCACCTAACTCTTTCATCCATGGCTCCTTTAAATTATCAACACAAACATGACTACAAATTTATAGTTTATGTTTTTATATAATTTAAAAAATGACATGTGATTCTTCTTAAACATTCTATATTTATAATTTATGACAACATTTTCATGAAACATTCATATAATATCGTGTTTATAATATATAATAATTTGTAAATTTGAATAATATTACGAAGATTATTAAAAAACTAGCATTATAATAGAATCTTAGAATCGCGATCAAATATTACGATCACAGTTTTGCAAATACGAAAACGATCCTCTCAATTTGGTTTCTACTATTAGAGTTAAGGTTTAAATTAATAAAAGAGAAAATTACTTAAAAGGTAGAAAAATCAGAAACGATCCACTATATAGTCATTTTCAACACTTTTTTCAAAATAATTAAACGTTTCATTCTTTCGATTGTTCGACTTCATTCAAATTTTAACACGTGTTATTTCTTTTCAACTTCAACGCTTGACTTTTGATTTGTTGATTCATACCAATTTTGACACGTTTTATTCTTTTTATTTTTAAAAAAGTCAAAAGAATGACGCGTCAAAATTCAGAAATGAAAGAATCAATGTTTCGATCGAACGACCAAAATAGAAAAAAAAATGCTAAAAATGTCTACATAGATCAAGTTTGGATTTTTTTAATTTTTTTTTTTTTTATTATTAAAGAATTCTTAATAAAAATATACTCCTATGTTACTTTTGTTGTTTGTGTCGGAAAGAAGACATTCTGTTCCTGTTTGGAATTTGACTTGGAACATGGCAGATGTCACTTCCACCGGTCTTTCCTCACATTTCCAAAAAACACACAAACTTCAAAGTCTTTCACAAACACCGTCCGTTGCTCTTTCTTCATCATTTCATCCGTACGTCTATCTCTCTCTCTCTCTCGATCTCTACATTTTTCCTTTAATTCTGATATAATTCTCATATTATTTACCTTTATTATTAGCATCAATATATAATCACCTTCATAGATCTTGTGTAACCCTTTTGTCTGATTTTTTTGATTTTTTTTTAATATTTTTACTTGATATGTAGCTTGTTTAAGGTTACATACTAGCATGTTTATGTTTTTTTATTTGTGTTTGTTATATCCATCCTTAGATCTTAGAATATGATATTTGTTTAACCATAGTTTCCGACCTTTTAGCCGACTAATCCACATCGCCTCACAGACTCAAACCGGTAAAGCCCTCCTTTTTCACGAGGTTGACATGGCCACTTCGAGTTGTTTGCACCTAGAGAATTGAACTTAAGACCTTTCAATCTTTGTTTTAAGACGCAAATTAGGATTGATGACACTAAAATCTAGCTTACTTTTTAAAAAATGTATATTACATGTAAAGCAAACTGTGAAAGTATGTCACGTATTGGTGGTTATAAAGCCTTAAATTTGTCAATCTGTAAGTTTTGTCAAGCTGGAAAGTTTTTAGCAGTTTTAGTAGCGTTTCTTTTGTTTTTTAAGGTTGAGGGTGTTAATGATGATAACGTGATGTGAAGCGGTCTTTGTTTGAATTGCAGAACATCAGCAGGTTGAGCAAATTAAAGCTAGTTTGAAAGAGGTATAATTCTACAAATGCAAAATTTTAACAAGTCAAGAGCTCCACCTAGACCTAACAGGTCTCATCTTTTAGGAGGTAATATTATTATTTAATATGTCTACTTGATTAAATATTTTGTAAAATTTCGTTATATCCAGATCATTTACGTGTAGTTTTGATGATGATATGATCTTTATTTTGTTTGGTTAATGTGGATATTCAATGATTTCCGCAGTTCGTATTGCATGACATCAGGTTTATTGTTGATAAATGAACTTAAGTTCATTAAGGGAATAGAGTTGTTAGTAACCTATAGGACCATATGTCAAAGTTCACAGGGTGTGAAGTTATTTTCCGGTTTTTGTGGCTGTAGGTGTGGATCATACAGAGCCCACCAAGAAGAAAGGCTTTGCAAGAAAGATTGTTTTAGCTACATGCCTTATAGTATTATGCATTTTTATGCTCAAACAATCTCAAATTTTCAGAACCCCTAGCCCGGTAAGTAAACAGACCATTTTTTTCATTCAGTTATATGTTTTCCGTTACTTTTATATAGTTCCTTTATAAATTGTCATATTGTCTCAATGTAATGATCAAGTGTGACTGTGTGAGCTAATTTGTTTCTGCTATGAAGTTCTCGCGACAAGAAACAGGGGTTACTCATGTGTTAGTAACTGGAGGTGCTGGCTATATTGGTTCTCATGCTACATTACGCCTTCTAAAAGACTCTTACCGAGTAACTATAGTGGTACATCTCTTTGTTTATTTTTATCAAATCTGTTAGTAATATGCAACTATAGAATCATGTCATTTACTGGTGATGTTCATTTTTTATAGGACAATCTCTCACGTGGAAACATAGGAGCAGTTAAAGTTCTTCAAGACCTGTTTCCCGAGCCTGGGAGACTTCAATTCATTTATGCTGATTTAGGAGACGCAAAATCTGTATGCATTTACATTAATAGCAGTATTTGTTGTGTTGGAAATCATGCTTGTACTTGTTTATTTTATTGATGAAAATTTTCAGGTAAACAAAATCTTTTCTGAAAATGCGTTTGATGCAGTGATGCATTTTGCGGCTGTTGCATATGTTGGGGAGAGTACCCTTGATCCCCTAAAGTAAGTGTGCCTTTAACCTAATCATTCTGCTAATCTTTTGTTGACTTTTTTATGAAATGTTCCTAATTCAGAAGCTTATATTATAATCATGCAGATATTATCACAATATTACATCAAATACCCTGGTGGTATTGGAGGCGATGGCAGCACACAATGTTAATACTCTGATATACTCTAGCACGTGTGCCACATATGGGGAGCCTGAAAAGATGCCAATTACAGAAGAAACTCCTCAGGTACCATGGCCCATGGGAGAATAAGTGTCAAAAGGGGCGGGTTGGGCAAAAGACGAGACTCAAAACATGTTGGTCAAAACTCAAAATGAGGTTCTTTCTTTAGGCTGGGTTGACACGAACCACGTTGGTGAAAAAATTAATTTGGGTGAATTTGCTAATTCTGCTGATTATACTCGCTTGACCTGCTAGAGAAAATATCTTAATTCGAATCGGCCCTTTTATAAGAAGATGGTTCAGTTAAAACGTTGTTGGGTGCGATATGTGGTACCTTTTATAACTCCTAATTCTTATGTTGTTTATTCTAGAACCCAATAAATCCCTACGGAAAAGCCAAAAAGATGTCAGAAGATATCATTCAGGACTTCCATAAAAATTCAGACATGGCGGTCATGATTTTAAGGTTTGTGTTTCTGTATCTGGGATACACACAACCACCTTAAGAAATGTCTAATTTAGCACTTAATTAATCAAAAATGATTTGACTGTTTATCTGATGACTGAAATGTCCTTTAAAAATTCCAGATACTTCAATGTGATTGGCTCAGATCCGGAAGGAAGATTAGGTGAAGCACCGAGACCAGAATTACGTGAACATGGAAGAATTTCAGGTGCATGCTTTGATGCAGCCCGTGGGATTACCAATGGGCTAAAGGTAACTTTTTGACGAAACCATACCAAAGGGACACAAACTATATAATTTATTAATAATTTGAGATGGATATTATTTAGAAAATGAAAATCTTGCTGAGAAGAATCTATGTGATTTAGGTTCGAGGAACAGACTATAAAACCGCAGATGGAACTTGCATACGGGACTACATTGATGTTACTGATCTAGTTGATGCTCATGTAAAAGCCCTTGAGAATGCAAAACCTGGTCATGTTGGAATTTACAACGTTGGTACTGGCAAAGGTATGTATCTTAGCTCGATGTAGAAAGTAAGCCTGATACATTTAGAGGTGCCAACCCGATCCTTAGATACATTGAAAATAACTTGAACCTGTTTTGACTTTTTGCCCGATCTGCTCTCGTATTGCCACCTCCACCAATTAATCATACATATCTTTTTTCATCATGATGATCCATTTTCGGTTTGACAGGTAGATCAGTTAAAGAGTTTGTGGAAGCCTGTAAGAAAGCAACAGGTGTATCAATTAAAGTAGACTACTTGCCACGTAGACCTGGTGACTATGCTGAGGTGTTCAGTGACCAGTCAAAGATACTTCGTGAACTCAACTGGTCAGCGCAGTTTACTGATCTAGAAAAGAGTTTACAGGTTGCGTGGAAATGGCAGAAGTCGCATCATAACGGATATGGGCTATAAAGACATTGTTCTAAGTTATAATACACGATTTTGGCGGATCATTGGTTGAAGGCAGACGATATACTAGATTTTGGTCTGGTTTTATGAATAGGTTTATTATGAGCTTAGGGAGGGTTGAGGTTGAGGTTGAGGTTTAGGCTAATATATACAAATTTTTCCACATATTGATCACATGATTATTTCTTTCATGCATTGGATTTTGTACCCATTATCACAATGTATTAGTGAACCGGTTACTGGATATATCTCAGGAATAACGCCTTGTCAGGAATGGATTGATTATCAGATTTATCATCTGCAGTTCATAAAATATTTAAAAAAATAATGTATATATCGAGAAGAAACAAATAAGTGAATAACAACTTAACTGTGTTTAGATAGCCATGAAGTAGAGAGGGGCATTATACAGAGCCATGTTATGTTTTATAACAAAATTATACAGCAACCGATTGCATTACATATAAGAAGTGTTTTTCTCATCAAAGACAAAATAACTTAGGCTAAATGTGCCAATAAATACAACAACAAAAAATTGGTTGCGTAACAAGTGTCTTGTTACTTCATTAGCTGTGATACTCAGGTCTGTGGACCTTACTAATTCACGACATCTATAAGAGCTGCTCTTTCGGTCTTTTGTAACGTTAACTATAGGATGTTGCGTGCACCTGTGAAGTGTGAATTTGGGATTGTAACACGATAACATTTTCTGCACAAGCATCCTCTCCTTGTTTTTTTTGAAAGACGCTGGAACAAGATACAAAGATGAGTATAAAAGTGTTATGAGGATATAAGAAAGAATATAACCCCGTTGTTTAGGTAGAAAAAAGAACATATTTAACCAATTAAAGGTGGCATAGTAGTAATTTAAAAACCTTCTTCCATAAGTATGAGCTAAATTGCAAGATAAATAACGAGTCTCCTGTTGTAAATTCTCCATGTCGATATATTGATTTTAGAAGGCATAAGTGTATTCCACAACTTCTAAAGTTTGATGACGGGATACATGTCCAACCTTCCTGAAAAGTAAGTTACGATGACCTACTACTATTCCCTACTTGAGTCTAGTAGGCGGAGCTTGAGTAACTATTTAGTGGCTCCAGATCCGTGGATTAGTCGGGCGAAACATCAGAATGCATGGTTACCAAAAGAAAAATAAACATATTAGAAATGAACAATATCTCCAAGTGACCACTCTCCTAGAAACAATAAAACATCATTAATGTTTTCTGGTAATATTGATTAACCATGGATTTCCACAATCCTCAACATCTAAATACAACCAGCAACCATAAGGAATCCAAACAAGAGCATTGCCAAAAACAAAACATAAAATAATGTTCGTGACACCACAAGCATTCATACAAATTCTAAGAACCATCTAAAACATATCTACCTCCGGTCTTCAAAACTTTACATTTTGTCATTTGCTTCGACACCCAACAAGTGGAAAAAGGGGGAAGCATAACTTGACTCGAACGCATAACAAACCAGCATTACAGGTAAAACCCGGCACTCATCTTTTTCGTTTAGAAGTGCCAGCAGCAGCACCACCTCCTCTTCCCCTACCCGTAGCGGCTTTCTTTGTGTCAGTACCCCTTGAATCCGTTTGTATTTGAATCCCTGCACAGAAGAAAAACAATACGAAAGTTAGCTTAACACGATAGAGATGCTGGCAAAACAATGAGGTATGTCCCATTTTTGCGAGTACCTTTGGAACTGAGACTCTGGATATCCACTTTTGGCTTTTCCTCGGCATCATCTCCTTCTGACATAAATCACAAAAACGATTTAGATGAAGTATAATAAGGATGTGAAATAAATATGAACAATGCGTAATTTAGATTAAAGTAGAGTACAAAATACTTACAAATGGTCAATTCGGCTTACATTTTATATCTAGCTGATAAATAAAAACTTAACTAAAAAGGTTTTAGCCAAATGAGTCACGCATGTTGAATGTAACTTGATGTATAAACCTTCTTAACTAAAAATACTAGACTTTGTTCCCGCCTTGTTTCAACCCGCCCAAAAATTTAACTATTCGTCCCGAAGCCATTAGCCAAAATTACTAAAATGATGAAAAACGATACCGCAACTATGAGGATAATTTGTAGAAAGGTGTTCAAAAGTAAAATGCTATACCCAAATCCTCTGCATCTGAGTTGTTTTCTTCATTCTGTGCCACAGCGTCACCATCCTCCCCTGCACCACCATCTACGGGTTCCAGCATTGCTGCGACCCGTTTCTTTGGAGCCTTTTTAATGCCTGGAAGTGTGATCATGTCTGCTGAACGAATCACACGTAACTTGCTACCTTTGTTGTATGCCTTTGTTAGTGCAGCCTTCACAGCTGGTTGAACACCATCAAGCGGACTTGGATGCCCCTAAACCACACATATATTTACACAGATAAGCTGGGATCAAATGGAAATATGATAGCATCGTAGGACAAAGTGATACCTGAAATTTAGACATCGCCATCATCGAATCTAAGTCTTCCTGGTTAATGGAGTATAAATCCATAAACTCCACAACCTTTTCAACAGCTTCATCCTGCCAATCATACAACATGTAAAAAAATGTCAACTTGAATCCAACTTGGCATCTAGCAATAAAGTGTACTGTGTACCAACCTTTGGCAGCATCTTCAGAGGATCGGTCATGTGTTTAAGCAGAAGTGAAAGATAATCGAGGCAAAGTGTTGACCTAAACCATTGAGAAATATATATCAAATACATCAAATACGAAGTAATATGCAAGACAAAAGTCTATATCATAACTAACATTATAAGCAGTTAAAGGGAAACATTTTAAGCAATATTATGTACAATTGTACAATATGGTGATCTGGCAGTGGAATGCATACCTGCCCAAATTGAACTGTAGAGATGATATTAGATGAACATGTGCATCTTCAAGGAGCCTATAGTTCTTTCCCATTGTAGAGTTCTTACCTAGCCACCCTCCAAATCTGTTGAAATTCCGTTCACCCTAGGTGCCACAAAAAAATATATCACTAAATATATAGATTACAGCCAATAAATGCTTTTAACACAATAACCTCTACTATAATCATGCATTCCTTACCGGCATCAATACTTCCCTTTGTCCACGTAGCAGAGCAGCCCTTTTGTCAAACAACAAAAAGAATAAACGTCTAAACTGTTTACAGAGTAGTTTACATATTTAAAAAGTTGATTCCACAACTGATGTATCACTTACGGGATTATGGCAGATGTAAGAGAACTGCTTTGAGAGAGCTGCCACTGTCGGTATCTTCGTATTTGTACATTGATTATATCCCCACTTGCAATAGAATCAGCAGCACGTGCAAGCAAGTTCATCCTCTTGACTTCATCTTTCCCAGCCGCACTTGGCCTGTAATTTATATAATTTTCCTGCATAAGTTTCAAAAACATGTTAAAAACATTGCAAAATACTATGATATTCCACAACAACAAACATGGGCATCTCCAATGCATGCACCAAATTATTCTAATTCTAAAAGCAATGTGTATCGACATTTATTAATTTATATTACATGTTACTTTCTTTATAATATTTTATACTTTATATATAAAATTAACAGCAAATTATTCTAATTCTAAAATCAAAGTTGACAATAAGATTGAATTGATTATCATATCAATATTGGACTTATTTTGAAGGTATTAGAGAGATACTACTAACAATATACTTTTTTTTTTAAATAATATTTGCCTTTATTTTTAATTATTAAATAAAAAGGTTACAATTAAGATTTTATAAAGTTGATGCACAAAAGGTGTAACACCAAATCTGGTGCAAATCCATAGTTATACCCCACCAAAAAGTAGCACCAAATGCTGTGTGAAATGATATTTTACACCAACTTTGACGTTATGGTGCATACACTGGAGATGGTCTTACAGATACCTGTACAAGAAGAGGGACTAGATCAGGATCACTCATGCTCAGATCGAATCGCTCATCCATCCGCAGCTTACCAGCATTATAATCAAACAGCCTGCATGAATAGAATGTGGATTAGCATAAATGATGTTTTGTGCATAAAATGGTGTATTAGTAGCATTTGTTATAATATTAATTTATACTTGTCAACTGCTGTAAAAGGAGATATATCCTCATCCTTAGAGCTACTAAGAAGCCGCTGTCTTATGTCATCATAATTAATGACCGACTGTGATAGACTCATATATTGCAACTGGTTGAGAGCCATACGCATATCTCCATTAACTCTTGCAGCAAGTTCCTCCAGTGCAACCTATGAAGAACAAAAAATTATGCCGTGTTTGTTTGATGGGGTTTGGTAAACGGAAATTGGTATGATAATTGATATATTAGTTTGGTTTTAAGGTCTACGATCAAAGTTTAGGAATAAAGCCAGCGGATTAAAACCCGCCATAAAAAAGGGTTTTACAGTTTATTTAAGTAGGGCACATTGCTTCTCTTTTCTCTCTTGATATTTTACCCTCCAATTCTTTCAAACCTATACCAATTATCATTCCCATTCCCATCCTATTTACAAACCAAAAACCAACTTAAGAGATTATAACAATTTTCTTTTGTATATCACTTGACATCTTTGCAAAATGTGTACCTCGTTTACTTTAAGGCCTTCTTTGCTTGCAATTTGCCCCAATCTCTTTGCCATCTGTCATCACGAAAATCGCATTAGTTGATTAATTGTGGATGTCTGATGGTCTCGAATATGGTACACAAAAGAAGAAACAAAAACCTGTTGTTTTGTTGGTTTACGGAAGCTAAGGAGCAAGCAGTAGTTTACTAGACTCTTCAATTTTTGACTGTATCGATCATTGCATATACAAATAATAGGGATTTTGGACATTTTGATGCTAGAAATAAGATCAGCTACACCACCCCTATCTCCAGCAGACATACCATCAACCTCATCCATAATCAGTACCGCCTTTGGTTGCTTTGATCTGCACCAACAGTAGATAACTTTAATAAGGTTAATGCATATGCAATAAACTTAATATTTTGATATTACAATAAGATGTGAAACTACTCACCGGTTCATGTCAACACTCAATGATTGATTACTGACAAGTTCTTTTACAGAATTAGCAGTGCTACCGCCAACTCCTTTTCAATTTTAGAATCAGCCTTTCCACGACTGTCACTAGCGTTAACCTAGAAAAAAATTGTGACATAATCACCAATTAGTCCCTTGGTTAGCTATCAGTGAGGCTTAGACCCAGGGTGTTTGGACAATAAAGAAATCAATGTCATTCTGATTTATTATAATCAGATAATCAGTAGTAATAAAACAGGTTGTAGAAGATAGTTTTTAATGTACTGTTGTTGTTCAAAGTTCTAACAATAGTGAAACCCGCTGTTTAAGTGTTATATATACTAAAATACTAATTCATGAAATTTTTAAATAAGACGTTCTTGAAAAAAAAGGAGCCAAGTCTTGAACTCTAACGAGATGGGAGTAAAACTAGCTGAATTTAGGTTAAAATGAGTAGATAAGTAATTTTGTGTTGCACTTTGATAATCAGTTCTGGTGCAGGTAGAATGAAACTGATTGTCTAAGATTGATTAGTTGACCGAAAGCAACATCTGCCTATCCTAACACTGAATGACACAAAAAGGAAATTCCAAACACCACCATAGCTGTGTCACGTAGAATGATACCAAAAAAAGTAAATTCTCCCAAACGGCTAACGCTAACACACCTCAATGGTCTGGTAACCGAGCATCTGACTAACCAACTTTGCAGATGTAGTCTTCCCTATACCAGGTGTACCACTTAACAAGATTGCCTTTTTTGCACCCGAGTCACTCTGCTTTTTACCCTTTCCCTTGCTGTCACCACTCAAAAAATGATGATTCCATTGTGTCAACCACAAATTAAGCTGCTTCACCTGACAAATTTTGAATTCATACTTTATTAAAATATATTTAATATGAGTAAGTAGCATTACAAATATTAGCTTGAAAGACGATGAAATACCAGTGACTGATTCCCTATGATTTCATCTGGAATTTTTGGTTTGTACTTCTCTGTCCATGGCAGAGAAGAGCCCACAGTTGGTTTTTTCTGCTTAGCAGACGAGACACCTGGACTAGCATGTGTGGCAGCCTTACCCTTCTCCGGAGATTCAGTAGCTTCATGAGTTCAAGTGTTAATAACAGGCTAAATAAAACATAAAGCAAAAGTGTAAAACAGAAGGTTATATGTATGTTCATACTTTTCTTTACTACTTTCTGCGGAGTCGCTTTTGGCGGAGGAGTAGATATTTTTTCTACTTGTTTCTTGGAATCTTCTTTTTTGGTTACTTTTGAACGATTTGAAGCACGAATCATATCAAACAGCCCATCCTCAGTAAGAAATCCCGTTCTTCATAAAAATTAAATGAGGGTTACTAGATAATAATATAACAGAAATAAAGAAAAAGTGGCAATCCAAGCAAAACAACAAACCCCAATTCTTTAGCTTTTTGTGATTTCCTTCCCCCAATATCTTCATCGCATAGAAGATAATTCTATCATAAAGAAGACAAAAAGAAGCAATGTCAATCACACACAAATAGAAGTAATAACTAATAAGTACTCCGCATTACATTATAAAAATAGTTTGTTCATCATAAAACTAACCGTCTTCTTGCTGATAGATCCAGTAACACGCCCACCATATCGTTTAATCAAATCTTCAGCTTCTTCTCTTTCCAAACTAGAAGCATGATAAAAAAATGGTATGATTATCAGATCGAAATTAAAAAAATTGTCATTGCACAAATATATACCTGTCAAGCGTTCCACTGATAACAAATGTCAACCCAGCTAAACAATCAGGAGAGCCTTCAGGAACTTCCTTTTCTCCTTTGTGAGGGGGATCTTTTCTTTCACCAAACGCCATGAATCCACCCTTCCACCCCTCGTCCGCCACCTGCGGCCGCTGAACCACCCGTCCACCACGACCCCGACCCGCAGATTTAACCTCTTTAGCATCCTCATCTTCGCATCGCCCTCATCAAGTTCTAACTTTGTACCTCTTCCACCAACTGCCCCGCCCCTTCTACCACGGCCTCTTCCACCAGATTTAGCATTTGTTGGAGTGTCATCAGCATCATCATCACTTTCCTTCACACTTGCACGGGAAACCCCCTTACCTGAACTACTCTTCAGTTTCTTATTAGGTGTCGACTCAACTGAGCTTTTTCCAGTTTTGGGTAAAACAAAATCATCATCGTCGTCATCATCCTTCACTGTGTGCTGCTTCTTTACAGGTGGTGGTTTCACATCAGCAGATGAGCTCTGCACCTTTCTTTTTGCTGCGGATCCAGATACTTCTGCTGCATCTTCTTGATTTTGTTTATCATTGGCAAAATACTTGCTAGTTTTTCGTCTCCCTGAACTTTCTTGCCCTCCTTGTGCCTAGTCAGTGCCAAAACAGATGAAAAAACAGAGTAAACAATACAGTAACAGATTTCCTGGTCCCATCGTGTAATTATAAACATAACAATAAGGCTTTAAAAAAAACGTAACTTAATAAGCTCAGTTACTTTCATATGAATATATCAAAAACAGGGGCATGAACAGTATGATTATTTTAACTTCTTCTGTACCACTGTACTTACTGATTTAGCGGCTGATGCTGCTGAGGCATCTTTAGCAGTTGACGGTTTTCCTGGTATTGCGAGTGTAGGTTTTGCAGGCTTTGAGGCATTGCCATTATCATTTCCTTTGTCATGTTGCTTCATAAACCACTTTCTGATATCCGGTTGCTGCTGAAATGTAACTTTTACGTCAAACGAGAGTTGCATTATACATAGATATGAATTAAATTAACACATTTGCTAAAAAGTAGCTTTTGTTACTTCTTTTTCCGCACAAAGATTAAACACATTTTACATGTTCAAATATATGGCTAAAATTTTACAAATTCAACTTATCAAGGTGTACAAACAAGGTACGTTGCACAAAACAATTCATTTGTGAAAGTGCGATGCTATTAAATTTCATTTTATTCCATAAACCAAATAGTTATAAATCTCAACTTACCATTTTTCAGGCTCCTCTTTGAGTCTCCCGAAAACAGAAATCCAGAATCTTCTCAATAACAGCTGATTCAACTGAAAGTTGCACCAAAAGTCATTATCCACTCATGCAATAGATATATTAGTGTATAATTGTGAGAGTCGAGCCAGAGATTTAAGTCAAGGGAAAATATATAATCTCAAACATATTTGTTCACCTCGTAAAATCAATAAAAGAAATTACATCTCAAACACATTTGTTCACCTCGTAGAAATCAATTTATCATAACACTATCACCTTCAGGTTGCGTTTATTGGTCGTATACTCACATAGAACGTCTTCTATATGATAGCTACTTTCTTATCCATGTTTCTAACACCATAAGAACTCAATCCTATTACCAATTTACCACCACATCTTTCTCTAACTCAAAGTGCAAGAAACAATAACTTCCATTTTGTAATCAGTAAAGTTTGTTCCATACTACCATATTTTACATCAAATTTCATTGGTGACGATTCTTTTTAGCGAATTAACAGATAATACTAACATCCTAACTATAGCCAAATCAACCTCTTCAAACACTAATCAAACGCGATAATTCAATTAGTTTTAAGTCCATAAATCTACACATTCTAATCACTAACAAAACCTAAAACAATTTTAATTCTCTCGAGCTACGTCTGCAAATACATAACAACTCAACAAATCGCAAAACGGCGAATAAGCTTGCCGTAATATGTTCGACACCTGATTCATTATTCTTGATGACAAATTAACAGACAAAACAAACTAGCTATAGCCGAATCAACCTCTTCAGAACATCAAATTTCAGCACATTCGTATCACTAACAATTTCAATTCATCTACACTGCAAACGCATAACAATTAGACGAAAACCGACTAATACATGTGCCCTAATATATTAAAACAACAACACCGAATAACACAATAATTCAGTGTCCAAATACTAATGGCCGATGTCAACAGTTTTCTAAAAACCTAAAAAGCCCTAAAATACACAAGAATTCGACAAATCGAAATACGGCGTATAAGTAAGCCGTAATATATTCAACATAACCTAATTATAATATATAAAAAAAATACATCAAAAGGACACTCAGTGTAGCTAATTATAACACGTGCTAACATTTTTATAAACCCTAAAGTATTCGATACTAGTTCTTGTATTTTTAATTCCATTACACAACTACGAATAATTGATTATAATCTAATGTTGAAATTATAGATTGTAAATTGGATGTTATGACAGTAAAAAAGAAAGAAAGATGCGGTTAGGTAAATAAAAAATGTTTTACCTGACGCGATGAATGTGGAACTCAGAAAGGTGTGAGAGTTGAGAAGATGAATCTGTGTTTGTTTTTTGGGATTATACTAGGTGTTTTGATTGTTGAAGGCTTACATGACACGATTGATGACGATGAGTTGTTGTTTGATTACGGTTGGTTCTAAATTAGGGCTATTCGGGTGAGCCAGTGGAGCTAGGGTGCGTTTGATTTAAGGGGGGAAATACTTTCATTCCTAATACATAATGTTTGGTTAGTTTAGTGGGTTTAATATTAAGGGTGCATTTGGCATCTCCGAAGAGAAACGTGGAATCATGTGTTTGTTTAAAATATAAATTTTTTAAATATATGAATGAATGATATATACTATGTTTTATATTTCATATACCTTACAAGGGTAAGGTATCGATTTTCATACCGAATAGCCCATCACTACTATCAAACTCATACTTATTGTGATTTATGGCGGCATATCAAACGCACCTTAAAAAATGAGTATCAAAATAGCAAAAGGTAATGATAGGTATGAGTGTATGACTAAGGGTGCGTTTGGTTTGCAATTAGGAATCACTATTGGTATGGGTTTGATAGTATGTTGTAATGGGTATAGGAATAAATTTAACCAACTATTATTGACAGGTATGAGGACACCTTTATTGGTGGTTTCAGTCACAACATCAAAGCCCGTATTTCTCAACCTAACATCTTTTTAACATTCACATTCTCATACCCTATTCCAAAACCCATGAACCAAACGCACCCTAAAAAATGTTTTTAATTTTATAGAAAGAATTGCATACATGCATCTCCAAAACTCAATAACTACATCTATATCCAAGTTAAAGTCATAATTACATATATATTTTTATAAAGCAATAAAACTAACATATATATCCGACTAATTAGTTTATGTACAAATAAAACCAAAAACAAATTGCAGTTATTACTTAATTTCTGTTTTAACGATATCACCTTTAGTTCTTTTCTCTTACCCTTAGTTCTTTTCTCTACTCGCACAACTCGTGTTTCCTAGATAAAAATCCAACCACCATTCTTGTATACCAATTAACAAATAGTTTGCAAATGACTAAAACACTTGAGCCGAGAATTGGATCTTCCAATAAATTCATCTATGTCAGCAGGCTACAATATACCAAAGAAACGGCCATGTTGTGGTGATGTCGGAGACGTCGCAAGCAATAAAGAAGAAGAGCAATACACGAAGCAAACTTGCGCAAAATAAAACCAATATCAATATTAAATCTAAAAGAAAGAAAGCAAGGCATTAGAAGATAGTTGGGAAGATGCTAACGTAATTACACGTTTAAGAAAAATAGTCTAATGCTTGTTATTGTGATAGAATTCAATAGGAATCTTAATATACTAGTTTATCTACTAACTACAAACACTTATAAAGTACCTAAAGTTGATATATGAATTACGAATGTCATGCTTGAGAAAAGAGAGGAAGATGGACAATGATAAGTTTTAAAGAGAAGAAAGGGTATAATAGACTTTTTTTAAAAAATTGAGTTTTGCTTATACATAATTTAATTATTTGGATATACATGATATTTTTATAGATGTGGAAGGATATATATGCAATTATGTTTTTAACTTAGATATATATGTAATTATTGAGCTTTGGAAGGATATATATGTAATTCCCCCAATTTTATATTACTTTATTTGATAGTTGACACATGCAGGGACGGACCTATGTAGGAAGTGTGTGGGGGGGGTGCCCCTCATGGCTAGCCGCAAAAGTTAAGATTATAGTGTAATTTTTTTTTAATTTTGACATTTTTTCGAAAGTGACTCCCACCACCAACAACTCAAATTACTTACTTCTCTTTCCCAAGGTACCTATATATTTTTTTACAATGGCTTAAAGAGATATGCATAATTTACAATCTAGACTTAGACAATCTAAACTAGATTTCTTGGTTGTCAACTATAATATCCAGTTAGAGATCCACCCACGATTGATTGGTCCGGGGGTCAAGATGACAGACCTACCGGACGATGTCGTAGGCATATACCAACCGGATCTTTGACTTCTCCGATATTAATATTCCCTTCTCCACCTTTGATAACATCAAACTGAATATTTTAGTATTAGTTTCCCCTAACTATGATCATAGTTGATGTAGTTTTATATGCATATATATACTCTTGTTACTCTATATTTCATTTCAGGATATAAATGAGCATTGGGACGAAGAAAAGCGGATTTGAAAAGAAAACTCATAAAGTTACACTTGAGATTGTTAGACAGAAGTAAGTTACAGCATAAGCACAATGTTCAACTTACGTTGTAACTGTGAAAGTCACAAGAAGTCTAAAGTCAACGCAGCACAAAACTACGGCGTAACTCCATCGGCTAGGTTACGCCGTAGATATTCAAAGACTTAGCCAAATTCAGTGACCATGAAGGTTGCGCCGTAACCATAACAAATGGGTAACGGCGTAGAAATTCAAAGAAAATTTTAACGAGAGTTTCTCGGCGTAACCCTATCATTGAGGTTACGCCGTAACTATTTACAATCATTGAAGACGTCAAGTTATAAGGGACTTATGGCGTAACCCTTTACTTAAGGTTACGCCGTAAGTTAGTCGAGCCTATAAATACAAGCCCTAATTATGCATTTTCATCATCATTCTCTCCACGGGCTCATTCAAGGACGACAACGTGCAGTTCTAGAAGACTTTCCAAAGGAGAATTCATTCAATTCCATTCATAGTTTTAGCATCACATAAAGTATTTGTATCGAATCTAATGTTTACTATTTATTTGATTATTGTATTTACTGCAGTTATTAATATGAGAAGCAAAACACTTTATGTGTTAGCCTAGTTATGAATTTATCTATGCCTTGATCCATATTCCTTGTTTATTTATAACTTTATGTAGATTTTCTAGCATATCGTTGAATCCTCACGTTTTGGTAGTATTGAAGCTAGGGTAGTACATCATTTAATAGTTAGTACATGACCATTAGAACACTAGCTTATTAGGTTGCTTGAGGTGTGGCATCATCATTGTGTAGGACTTGACCATAGAACCACCTACACTAGAATAGATGCTTAAGAAATGCGCGTAAAACCCTACGTGGACCAAACGAGGGTTTATTGTCAAAATCACTAGATAGGTCTAGAAGATAGTTGGTACTTAATGACTAAGAGCTAGATACTTGGCCACCATGGCCATTAGGGTTGGGATTTAGTATTTATAGGTTAGTTAACAATGACCATTTGTGCCTAATGACTTACATAAGGCGAGAATAGACATTACATAGGAACTAGATCATGACATGATAAAGTAGTAATTAGGATAACACATTCTTCTCCCATAGATTGTTTTCACATTTCATTTCATTTTGTTAATTAGTAAAATCAGTTAATTTGAAACATTTAAACTTAAATTAGACTCTGCCTATAGCTCTTGGGACGACATCGGTTTTACCAATTTCTAGACTACCCATGACCGCGGTACACTGCCCGTTAGTGCACACATAGATCGTAGGTAAACGAGATAATATAAATATTAAAACGTGATCTAGAAAATAAGCATCTAGTTTTTAGTGTCGCTGTCGGGGAGCTAAATAGGATTTAATTTATGTTTTTACAATTTTTATTTTAGTAGTATTCATTACTTGTTTATTTTTCATTTTTAATCTCATTCTTTAATTTGCTTAACTTTCAGGTTTGCAATGGAGGACATCGACATCAACACACTCACTCTCGAGGAGTACTTAGCTATGATTAGAGGAGATCAAGGATCGGGAGTTGTAAGGCCGGTAATTGGGGCTAAAGTTCAGTTTGAGATCAATAGCCAATTCATGTGGG
The DNA here is from genome assembly GCA_022545495.1 of Chrysanthemum lavandulifolium. Lineage (NCBI taxonomy): Eukaryota > Viridiplantae > Streptophyta > Magnoliopsida > Asterales > Asteraceae > Chrysanthemum > Chrysanthemum lavandulifolium. Next base: position 234,082,506 of record CM040241.1, on the reverse strand, counting down.
AGTTAAGGGAAGCACCCTTTTCTGGAAACAAGACTGACGATGCTCATGAGCATGTGGACAAGGTCTTGTACATTGTGAGTCTCTTCAATACTCCTAATGTTTCTCATGATGCGGTCATGCTCCGTGTATTTCCTATGATACTCACTGGAGCAGAAAAGAGGTGGATAGACAGGTTACCTACATGCATCATTGACACTTGGGACCACCTCAAAAGGCGTTTATTCAGAGGTATTGCCCTCCTTCTAAGATGGTAAAACAGCTTGAGAAGATTCATAACTTCAAGCAGGATGAAGATGAAACTTTGCACCAAGCATGGGAGAGGTACAATAACCTCCTCTATAAGTGCCCAACTCATGATCTGAATGCTTAACAACCGTCAACATCTTCTACAAGGAACTGAATATTCGAACAAGACAGATGTTAGACTCTAAGGGGCCGATCCATGGGATGACTTCCACTATATATAGCCCTTGAAGCAATTCAAGATATGACATACCATTCGTAGAAATGGCACGATGGTGCTAGCAGTAGAACTAGTGGGGGAAGCTTGGACGAAATCTTAGCCATCACCAGCAAGCTTGATAGTTTGGGTAAAGACATGAAAAAAGCTTAAGGAAAATATTCATGCTATTCAGGTAGGATATGAGACTTGTGGAATGACACATCTGACCAAAGAATTCCCATTACATGAAAGAGGTAAAGGGTGTTGAAGAGGTTAAATATAAAGAGGTTAGTAGACCTTTTAAAGGAAATGGAGGTAATGGACTAAGATACCGTGTAGGACCACCTGAATATTACTCAAGTGGGGATAATCGACCCCCTTTCGAAGAAAGAAGGTCTAATTTGGAAGACACGATAAATAAGTATTTAGAAGAATCAACCAAGAAGCAGGCAGAACGAGAATAGTGGCTGTAAAGTTTTCAGGAAGGGACTAATTTGTAACACAATGGTGGGAAGTCTATTGCAGGTGCAGTAAAAGCTTGATTGCAGTCCCACTAGTAATACTTAACTAAATGACTAATGTGGGCGCCGGTATTGGCTCTGGTTATGCTCTGTGTTTTGTTTGATGTTCAATAGGTTTTTTTTGGAATATTTGACGATTTTTTATGATGTGACAAAAAAGATTCCGAGGTGTAAGTATGTGACAAGCAATATGTTTGTGAAAGATCTTGTCACAATGCATGCCGCTATTTCAAAAATGCGTCGACATGCTGATGAAAATAAAAGGAAGATTGCCTTATTAATGAAATCTAGATATGACAAGTATTGGGTCAATTTGGATAATATGAATGTTTTGTTGTATGTGACATTGGTATTAGATCCTCGAAATAAGTTGAAGTATCTTGAATTTTATTTTGTACCTAATTTATCCTAAAAGCCGGACATCCACATAAACATCCAATCAAGGTGACCAAGTTCTGAAACGATTGAAAACATTTTCCGCGAAAACTCGAAATTTGTAAAATTATGGAGGATGCTCTTAAAGAGTTGTATGTGCACTACAAGATCAAACTCGACAAACAAAATGATCAAACTTTTACCGTGTCTTCTTCTTCTACTCCTAGTGAAGATGATAATAGCATGAAGATCGACCTAAATGGTGGGTTTTCAAAGTATTTGGAGACCCAATATGGTGAAGGTGATGATTATAGCAAAGTAGATATTTATTTAAAGGATGCGGCGGAAAAAAGGGGGGATAATTCATTTGATGTTTTAGATTGGTGGAATCAAAATATGGTGAAGTTTCCGATATTGTCACAAGTAGCTAAGCATGTGTTAGCATTGCCAATCTCTACCGGTACATTGGAGTCGGCATTTAGCACAGGTGGAAGGGTTATCGATAAATATATAAGCTTTCTTACGCCTAAGACCGCAAAAGCTCTCATTTGTGCACAAGATTGGTTACGGTCTACACCTACGGATTTGCAAGATATGCCCATTAATGGCTTACCACTTGAAGAGATGGTGGGAAATTTGGAGAAACTAGAACTTGGTAAGTAATGAAACTTGAGTTAACTATGTTAATTTTTCCCACTATACGTTATGCTAATCTGTTATTTATATGTGTTTGTAGATATGTTTTCTACTAGAAAAAAAAACAACACAATGACTCTTCTCAACATGAAGTTTAGTCATGAAGTAAGTATCAAATATTTCCTTGTTTCTTATACATCAAACATTATACTTGTAGTTATTTGAGTTAATGTCTCTCCTGGTGATATTTTCGTTGCAATGTAATATAGCCAACTCATGAAATACAACCAGTAGTGAGTTCAATATGAGAGAGAAAGTTGTACCTTGTATGGGGATTAGAGCCCCTTTTATAGGCGAGGCTTACCACTAGGATTTCCTAGTTGCTCGCATATAGTGGTTAGTAGCCGGAGCCGGATCCTTGTCGGACAAGGTACCGTGTTAATCGCGGATGCGGACACAGGATACCTTCAGCGGCCGATGGCTCGGCCTGCTATGTATCTCGCGTGTGTCTTTTGGTCTGGACTATAGCCAATTTCGTCATTGGGCTTACTGTTGGTCCAGAGTTCGTAGTTATTTTATTGTTATTGGGCCTGGGCCAATATGTGTATAGTATGTATTGGGCCTAGTGGGCATGTTATACATATTATATGTCATCAAGTCCCTCCAGTCTAGTATGTGCATTGCATGTGGATATTGTCATGTACGGTGGATGTTACTAGACTTGAGTTGGCTGAGCACTTTTCTTTTCCGTGCCTTTTTTGAAATACCCTTCTGATGTTCCTCTTTTTTAGGGACTGCTACGTCATCAAGTCCCCCTAGTCTAGTATATTTATTGCACACGGATATATGTCGCGTGCAGTGAATATTGTTAGACTTTAAGTTCGACGGAGCCATTTCTGCTTCTTAACTTTTAAGTGTCTATGATGTTTTCTTTCTTGTTTTACGTGCTATGCAGCGTGAACGATTCCTGACCCTTCATTTTCTGGCTGATTGGACCCGGTGGGTCCTGCGTCTTTTCGCTAGCCTTACTTTTTTACTTCTATCTACTCAACGTTGGATCGGGTTGCTTTTTGACACGTGTCCTCCTTTAGGGTTTATATGGACTCCAACAACCTCCTTGTATATATACACTTTATTTTTCCTTTGCCCCATTTTTCTTTTACTGTTCCTATTTGCAAGCGGTACTCTTCTTCTTTTTGATCTAATCTTCTTGGGTTGCATCCGTCATCCAGGTTATCTTTCCAGGTTAGGTTCTAACTCCTTTTCCTCTTCCGTTATGGGTACTTTTGCATCTGCTAAGTCTAAGCTTTCACAAGGGACGTTTGATCGCTTTTGTGTTAAATATTCAATTCCGTAATTTGTTCATCCGGAATTGCCTGATCCTGATCAGACTATTCAAGAGGCACCAGATGGGAAGATTGGTGTATATACCCGCTTTTTTGAATACGCTAATTTCCGTCTTCCTTTATTTGTGTTCCTTGTTTCTATCCTTAATTATTATTGCGTCCATATATTGCAGCTTTCTGTTATTGGTGCTGCTAAAGTTTCTCAATTTGGGATTCTTTGTTTCGCTCTTGGCATCAAACCCTCGGTTGGGTTATTTAGGTGCTTTTATGTTCAGTCTCAGAAGAATGGCTGGCTTTCTTTTAGTAAACGAGTTGAAAGTTTTGGCGTTTGCTATATTAAACCCCTTGATTCTCTTAAAAGTTGGAATGATCATTTCTTCTGGGTTGACTCCTTTGCTTGTCCTGTTATTCATCCTTTCTGTGTTGGGAGAAGCGTTCCTAAGGATATTACTCCTAAGGATACTGAGTTTGATGCTGGGCATGTTGCTTCCCTTGTTGCCTATGCTTCTCCTATTCACAAATTTCCGGAGTCCTTTCTTTGCTTGGTTGGGTTAAGTTGTAATTATACTTTGGGTGAAGATTTTTACCATGTTGATAACATCAAATAGTCCTGAATATTAAGTGTCAATTTCCCCCGTTAATGCTCATTATTTATATCATTTATATGGATTTACGCTTGTTTTCCATTGTTTTACACTTTCAGGTAAATTACGAGCATTGGAGCTAAAGAGACGCGGAAATGGAAACGTTACTAAAGATTTATCACAATATGCTTATTTTGAAGAAGTTACTGGCGTAACTCATCTCTCGCATTCTGCAGTAACTATTGCGTGACCCGAACTCCGGAAGTCCAACTTATCGAGAGGTTCTGGCGTAACTCTTCCCAAACGCTACGACGTAACTCCATTAGGTCAAAAGAGGTTCCACGGCGATACTTACGCCAGTAACTCATCGCATCACTTACGGGCGTAACCGGGTTTATTGAAGACTACGGCGTAACCACTTTTAGGTTACGCCGTAACTAGCGGATCTAGTGCATTTACGGAGAAATAGAAGGTTACTGGCGTAATTCCTCTATGGGTTACGCCGTAACCCGGACTAACCTATAAATACCCCACGAGTTCCAAAGATTTGAGCATCCCATTCCACACACAACACTCACGAACGGGGAAATCTCAAGGAGGTCTAGGGAAGCATACTGTTGTTTCCAAGGAGAAGTCACACCATTACGATAAGCTTTAGCGTTTATTATTTCTTTACTTTCAATTCATGTATTTCGTACCTTTGAATGTTGAATTGATGTGCATGATAATATGATGACTAAGCACCCTTTGGTGCTAACCTAGTTATGATTCATAATTGTTTTGTTTGCGTTTACCTTTACTTCCGTACAATTATTTCTAAGTGTATGCATGCATAGTTCTTTGGTAGTCACTTTGGTTGGTAGTTTTGAATGGCGATAGAGGCCAATTGCCTAGGAGATATGACCAAGTGACCTAGGTGAGCGGACTAAGATGGGAAGGGTAAGATATGACCAATGACGACCCTTTCTACTTGTGCGATTTGACCAACCGATCACCTATCGTTTGGATGAACTTAAGAATGGGGGTGTCTAACGGCGGGCACTCACTATTTAGAATCTAGCATGTAGCGGTACTTAATGACTGGCTTAGGGGACCGGGAACAAGGGACTTATGATGATGCACCGATTTCTCTGTGGTGGCATCTTTCTTGATAGGTTAGGGCGAATTGACCAAATCATCCTCTCGAATTTGACCCCACCGAAGTAATTGGAAGTAGGTGACGTAGACATAACTAGTTAGGAGGATTAACTAGGTTAGCACCACTATTCCTCTATTGATTTCCTTCTACCATTTATTTGCTTTATATTCGCATTAGTAGTTTAATTAATCAAAACCCTATCAACCCATTTATATTTTGTGACAATTAGACTTAGTAATTATCCGACACACATAGCTCTTGGGACGACCTCGGCTTTACCATTTACTACACTACACACGACCGCACACCGCCCGTTAGTGCATTAGGGTGAACCATAGGTATAGCGAGACACTATAAATATTAAGACATGGTCGATGAAAACGCATCAAGTTTTTGGCTTGTTGTGGGAGCTATTTTAGGATTTCATATTAAGTATGTTTTAATTTTCTTTACGATAATGTCGGGATACAAGACTCATGACTCTAGGCCCTTTCGGCTACCCCATTTGTTGACTCGGAGAAGCAATTTCGAAAAGAGGATATATTCTCCGGTTCCTATTCGCAACATCTTCTCATTTTACTGAATCGGACCGATCGGACACGTAACCGTGAGGTCATCAATGAAAATAATATCAATGACCTTACCATGGAGCGAGATTTGGATCGACCAAACGATAAGCGCCAACGAAGCTTCACTAAGGATTCTCCTACCAAAAATACTCCATCCCGGATCATATTATTCGAGAGTTACATGAGCTTAAGTTTTCGGAGACGAAGATGAGGGCGTTCGGGATCACGTAGATGAAGTTCTCCACTTATCCTCTCTTTTCAACGTCGGTTATTCGATCGGCGCAAGGATTTTTCCTATGACTCTCACCGGAGCAGAAAAAGATGGTATAACAAACTTCCTAGTGAAAGTAAAGAAGCATGGGAAAACTAAGAAAGGAGTTCGTCCGACAATTTTGCCTCCTTAAAAATGGCTAGCTTCGGGAAAATCTATCAATTCATGCAGTTGGAGAAGAAAGCGTTGTACCAAGCGTGGGAAAGATTTAATGAACTTCTATTGATGTCCTACTCATGATTTAAACAAACATCGGATCGTATCGTCTTCTATCGGGGATTAATGCACAAACACGAACTCCTTGATTCACCAAGACCTATTCCTAGCATGACTCTGATCGGGCCTGGAATGTATTCGTGATTCGAACATTGCTACAAGTGGCACATGGATAATGGATACGGACCGAGAGATAACTTCGATCATAAGGTAATGAAGACAATAACGAAGCAAGAATACAATTACGGGAAATTTTCAAAACGGAGATTGGAAAGAGAAGTGAAGCATGTAGGGTTGAGAAAGTTAAAAGTGTATTTGAGACCAATACTGGAACAATATTGAGAAAAGATTCTCGACCACATCAAAGAATCAAGAGAGCGTGACGATAGGATAGAAAGATGATGAAAGCATTCGTGGATAATACAATCTCTTCTAATAAAATTCACGATGATAGGATAAAAAGATTAGAAAAGTGTTAGTTCATGTTCGAAGCCATCTCGATTACCTAGCGACTCGGGAGGAAGAAGTTGTCCACATCGAGAAACTATCCTCGAAGAACCTTTGACCTTTTCAAAAAGGTTGCGACGGATCAGCATGGAGAAACAATCACTTTGGACCAAACTTTGCCTGGTAAACCCTCCTAATGATACTAATCGTCATGATACTATGCGGGAATTAAGTTATGATGAGACTATTCACCTCAACGAAGATGCTCACGGTTTTGAGGAACGAGCTACCACAAAAGAAAAAGATCCAGGATGCTTTACTCTCCTTGCTATATCGGAGCCTAAACATGTGTAACATACAGCGAGATCTTGGAGCTAGTATTAGTATAATGCCTCGCTCGATGTTTTGCGAATGGGAATTGGCAATTTAAAACCGCCAAAATGAAAATTGAAATGGCCGATCGATCCATGCAATCGCCATTAGGAATTGTTGAAAATGTATTAGTGAAGATAAAGAGATTCCTTTTCCAAGAGATTTTGTGATTCTTGATATCCGGGAAGACAACAGGATACTGTCATTTTAGGAAGACCCATGCTTGCTATCGCTTCACACTAAAGTGGATGTCTTTGCCGGAAAATTAACTCTGGAAGCTAATGGAGAGATCGCCACATTCGGACCTAATGAACATTTGTCTACCCCGGAGAAGGTGTGTGCAATTGACCTAGTGGGGGATTTTGGTGAAGCCCTTGAAAAGTTTCTTAGCGACCCCCTGGATCCTGAAGAGGTTGACTCGGGGAAGGATTTTGATGTTTTTGTGAATTTTGAGGAAGAAGATAACTTATGATTAAGTGCTGAAGACCTCTCTAGTGATGTCGAGATGACCCATTGGCAAGACAACTCTGAAAAAACATTCTTGCAATCGGACCAACCGCAGCTTTTATGAAATGGGCACAAATCCATCATAGGAATCCCACTATCTCGAAGATCTCATGCAAAATTGGGTTCATTGATTTTCACCCATTTATAAACCTGATTCCCCAATCAACATTATCTCTAAGGAATGCTACAACCAGGTTATGGAAAAGGAGCTTGATTACAAAGGAAACAACTTCCTCGGGATAGCAACAAACATACGAGTTTTTGTAGGAACACACTCGTTTCTAGTCGACTTTGTGGTTTTGGATGATGTTAGCGAATTCGTGGCAGATGGGCTGACTGGGGTGATTTTCGGAAAACCCTTTAAAGAAATATTTGGGCTTGATAAAAACGAGAAGGAAGGACTGGTTTGGTTAAAGATTGGCGATGATAAAACTGTTTTCAAAATGCCAAGGACTGTCAAAAACTTTAAAAATTGGACTAAAAGACAGTTGAGTTATGCTAGACCGCTGCTTGGTATTAGTGAAGAAGATAAGGCCAAAGGTTTTGATCACCCCTACCAAAAGATCAAATTTTTTACTTAGGGTGTTTAGAACTTGGAGATGGATACAAACGGGATGAGAATTTGATCAGCTGGCTTGAACATGGAGATTGCCCAGTCAACGAGATGACGGACAAACACTGGTAGCCCACGGCTAAGAGTCTAACAAGACTCATAAATAAAGAAAAGTGCTCTTTCTGGAGACAACCCGAATTATCCCTTTCTTTTGTTTTTATTTCATTTCTGTTGGGTTTGTGTTTTCTAACCATTTTTGTAGGAGACAAAGAAGTAATTATTGTCGATTCTGTTGATGCGAGCGAGTTACTGGCGTAACTCATCTTGGTGATTACGCCCGTAACCATCATTTTAGCAAAGAAAATTCTTGACGCATTACCAATTACGGCGTAATACCATCTCGATGGTTACGCTATAACTATTCGCTTCACACTCATACCGGTTTTGCGATTCTGCGTAACTCTCTCATAGGAGTTACGACGTAACTCTCTCTGCTTAATTCTTTCATTTTAAAACACGGTAACTTTGTATTAGTTTTAAATGAACTTTCGGTGTGTTCCTCTGTAACCTCACGAGACTTCACTGTCCACTTGGGACACCAAGTGGTTTAAAACTTGTTGCATTCGCTAAATGCAACTGTGATTCCTACGAAAGTGAGTTAGGTTTGTTTTTCATTTTATTTGTTCTTTTTAGAATTATGCTTGTTGGTATTGTGATTTCAGGGATTGAATTTTGTTCATGACGCTTAAACGAAGGCACGATCCTTTCTCGTGGGCCTTCTTCTTTTTTTTTGGAGCAAATTTCAAGGAAGTTCTCGCTCTAATTCTACCTTTCTCTTCACCTTTATTTTAATGCCTAGTACAAAAGGGACTTTGTACAATTCAAGTGGGGGACGGGAGTAGAATTATCTCTTGAACTTTATTTAGCCCTTATTTTCTAGTTTATTTTGAAAAATTATGCCATTTTAAAATTTTGACATGTTTTTCGAACCTAACTAGATTAGACCTTAGTCGAGCACATACAACCCTTGATATTACATGGTGAGATTAGCCTTATCATTTCTAATATTTTACCCCAAATCCACCAAATTATGAGTGTCTTGGTAGCTTGTAAACTTTAGAACTTGGCCTTTGCATCATTTCGAGACCATAGACGAGGTATGTTGAGTTAGCTCGATGTATTTGGACTTTTCGCTTTTAGAAAGCGTATTATAGGATTATCAAAAACACCTACCATTGTGAGTCTATCGATTAGTCACCTCGACTTTTCGACCCCATATGAAACCCTTTTGTTGCACTCCCCTTTAGTGCAAGATACCCTAGATACACCCTTCTCGAGCCATTCCTTTCATTTTGTCACCCCAATATATTGTTTCATTACACCCTTACACCTTAGCCTACCACCTGTAGTCTTTATTTGTAATTGGGAAGTCATCATTTGCCTAAGTTCAAGGTTCGAGTGGAAAGGTTTGGAAATCACGCTTTCATCGACAACAATTATGAAGATCATTGAAGACCCCGAATTCCCATTGTTCATCTCAGTGGGGGATGTTATGTTATCATGTTATGTTAAAAAAAAAAAAAAAAAAAAAAAAGGTTGATTGAGTTATGATTTTGTAAAGTGCGATGTTATAAGCAATATAGTATGAGCTTTATTGTTTAGTATCGAGGAGGCCACCTCGGTCACATTGGAAGATTGGAGTTGAGTTATACCAATCGAAGAAGAAAAGGTAGTGTGCCCATCACGACGTCCTCTAATGACACATCTACCTTGCATTTCATGATCAGGTCTCTAGACTTCTAAGCTTGAACTTTGGGCGGACGGTGAAGGTGATGACTTAGTTATAGATATAGACTACACGCTTGTTTTTATTTTACACCAATTATATATCCCATGTCTTATCCTACCCTTTAGTCATGAAGCGTGTCTAGGTAATGCATCGAGCAATCTTTGGTGTCTTGGCCATGGATTTGGTCATGTATCATTGATTTTGTCCACTTCGCGTGACATGTTAGTAATGATGAGTCACCCTTAACCTTTGTTGTGTCTACCCATCGTTTCTCGAGAATTGTTTAGCCCTTAACTCTAGTGGTGGAGATTTGTGTAACCGCCAAGCTTATGATAGAATACATGCTATGATCATGCGATTGAGTGATCACCCGAAATTGACACTTAGAATAGTTGAGAGATTTGAGTGTTTGTTCCCCTTCGTGAGGTGTTGACTTTGTTTTATTCTAGCATAAGGATTTTTAAACTCATATTTTCGTGTTTTGGGAGATATCTTTTAGAAATCTATCTAATAAGGTCTACTTGAGGGCAAGTAGAGTTCAGTGGGGATATTCGATAACATCAAATAGTCCACGAATATTAAGTGTCAATTTCCCGTTAATGCTCGTTATTTATATCATTCATATTGATTTACGCTTGTTTTCCATTGTTTTACACTTCGGTAAATTACGAGCATTGGAGCTAAAGAGACGCGGAAATGGAAACGTTACTAAAGATTTATCATAGTATGCTTATTTTGAAGAAGTTACGGCGAACTCATCTCTCACATTACCGTAACTATTGCGTGACCCGTAAGTCCAACTTATCAGAGGTTACGGCGTAACTCTTCCCAAAGGTTACGACGTAACTCCATTAGGTCAAAAGAGGTTCCACGCCACCGATACTTACAGTAACTCGCATCACTTACGAAGTAAGCGAGTTTATTGAAGACTACGGCGTAACCACTTCTTAGGTTACGTCGTAACTAGCGCATCTAGTGCATTTACGGAGAAATAGAAGGTTACGGCTTAACTCCTCTATGGGTTACGCCGTAACCCGGACCGGCCTATAAATACCCCACTTAATTCCGGCATTTGAGCATCCCATTCCACACACAACACTGAGAACGTGGAAAAAGCTCAATGGAGGTCTAGGAAGTATACGGAGTTGTTTCAAGGTAGAAGTCACACCATTACGATAAGCTTTAGCATTTATTATTTCTTTTACTTTCAATTCATGTATTTCGTACCTTTGAATATTGAATTGATGTGCACGACATTAATGAGCTGCTAAGCACCCTTTGGTGCTAGCCTAGTTATGATTCCTTAATTGTTTTGTTTACGTTTACCTTTACTTCCGTACAATTATTTCTAAGTGTATGCATTCATAGTTGTTTGGTAGTCACCCCTGGTTCTGGTAGTTTTGAATGGCGATAGAGGCCAATTGCCTAGGAGATATGACCAAGCTGACCCTAGGTGAGCTTGAGGCGGGAAGGGTAAGATATGACCAATGACGACCCTTTCTACTTGTGCGATTGACCAACCCGATCACCTATCATTTGGATGAACTTAAGAATTGGGGGTATCCTAACAGTAGGGCACTCACTATTTAGAATCTAGCATGTAGCGGTACTTAATGACTTGGCTTAGGGGACCGGGAACAACAGGACTTATGATGGTGCTACCGATTTCTCCGTGGTGGCATCTTTGCCGATAGGTTAGGCGAATTGACCAAATGTCATCCTCTCGAATTTGACCCCACCAAGTAATTGGAAGTAGGTAGACGAGACATAACTAGTTAGGAGGATTAACTAGGTTAGCACCACTATTCCTCTATTGATTTCCTTCACCATTTATTTGCTTTTATATTCTGCATTAGTAGTTTAATTAATCAAAACCCTATCAACCCATTTATATTCTGTGACAATTAGACTTAGTAATTATCCGACACACATAGCTCTTGGGACGACCTCGGCTTTACCATTTACTACACTACATACGACCGGGTACACTACCCATTAGTGCATTAGGGTAGACCATAGGTATAGCGAGACACTATAAATATTAAGACCTTGTCAGTAAAACCTGCATCACATGTGTTCTATGACGAAGAAGATCAGGGTGGGTGTACCACATTTATGCTTCTTTACTATCTATTCCCTTTTTTTTGCCTAAACCGTGCTTGTTGTTTTCCTACTCTTTGCATCAATGGATTTGCTATATTTGGTTCAAATGAAGGATCCTATGAAGCTGAGGGTTGATATTCATCCTTTGGAAGAGGGTGAGCTCACTGTTGAAACTAAGCGAAAGCCGGACCGCTTTCTCTTGCCCTCCGCCTTTTGTTGAGTTGGGGCTAATGGGAATATCTTGTCGATTTTGAGTCCGGAGCTTCTAGGTTATGTGATGATTCTGTGGATGTTAATATTGTATGGCATGTTTGTTCTGCTGCTGAAGCTGATCTTCTGATGTTTGGTGCTACTCTTGGTACCTTTTCGGTGCCTGCTTGTGATATGGCTTCAGGCTATCAAAGAAAGAGGAAGAAAGTTTGCACCGATCATGTTTATCCTCGTAAGAAGTTGAGGAGTGACCATGTGGATTCCAGTATGACTTCTATTGGTGGTATGTCTTCAGAAACTATTCAGAAGTTGCTTGCTCAAAGTACGCGTTCTCTTGAATTTTGTTTGAATGCTTTACCCACTCATTATTCTTCTTCTCCTTCATTATCAATCACTCCCCTTCATGAAGGTGGGACGTCTATTGAGTCTGATTCTGGTTTGATCCGTCTTTGTAGTTCTCCCCTCAGGTTTGTTGTCTTGATTTTTATCTTTTCGTGATGCTTTTATTCCCTTTGCCTTTACCTATTTTATATTTGTTGTTTGGCAGCTCCTCCGTGTCAGGTGTGACGGAGGCTGTTATTACTACTGCCGTTTCTGTTGAGAGGGAAATGGGTGAAATGAATGTTCCTTCCTCCGTTCCTGACAGTTCTGATGTTGTTGGCGGTGCTCACCCTGTTCTTGACGATTTTTCTGATTTTGATATCTCGGCTAGAGACATCCACGCTTTTGATGATTCGGATTCTAGCTCTTCGTCTGGTGTTCATGTTCTAAAATGAAACGTTGTTAAGAACTCTATTCTTGATGATGCTGATGAATGTCGTGGCATGGTGGACGAGTTTGCCCCTCCTTGCTATTTTTCTTCCGTTCGTGAGATGGGGTATGATCGCCTTCTTGCTGAGTTCAATGTTGCTACAGCATGACAGGTGTCCTTTAGTTCCGAAGTCCGTATGCGAATGGAGTATAATATGGTAGAGAGAAAATGCCTATTATCCCTGTTAGAAAAGAGGGATAAGGAGGTTTCGATCCTTAAGGCTAAAGTTGCTGAAGTCGGGTTCTCTGAGTTGGCTATTGCTGTTGAGTTGTCCGCAGCTTCTGTCGTGGAACTTGCTTTGTTGAAGAGTCAAAATTCTTCCCTTGAGCGGGAACGAGACTCTCTTCGTGCTGAGCTTGCTGAGCTCCAATCTTCTTTTGATGAGAAGGATTCTGAGTCCTCTACTTTGAGGGCTGAAGTTGTTGTTCTCAAGTCTCAGAATGCTAACCTTTCTGGACATGTATGTATTAATGATTTTTCATCCAGTTTTTCCATTCGCTTATTCTTCCATTGTTTTTTTACTCTTTGTTTTTATTTGTAGATACGTACTTTGGAGTCCTCATGTTCTGAGCTTCACAGTCAAATTCCTTCTCTTGATGCTTTGAGGGAAGAGTTTTCCAAGACTCAAAACGCAAAGGTGGCCGTGATTATGAAAAAGGTTGATTCAACAGTTGTTGATTTGTGTGCATTGGCTCGGCACCTTGATGAAGAGTTTTATCCTCGCTTTCTTACTTTGCTATCTAGTCGGCATTGGTTGTTGACTAATGGCATGAGCCTTGCTATGTTTAAGTGTTTGAATTCTTCCGAGTATTCTGCAGCAATGGCGGAGGTTATCAGTCGTGCCATTGATAAAGGTATGCAAGTTGGGCTAGCAGCGGGTATTATTCATGGTAAGGAGGAAAAAGAACTTGTGGATTTTGCTGCATATGACCCTTCTGCGGAAGCTCACTATCTTTCTGCCGTGAAGGCCCTTGCGGATGTGGAATTTTCCTTACTCTCTGTTATTAAGTCTAGCAAGGATGCTGGTATTGCGGAGATTATGGATCTTCTTCGGGTTGAGGGGCCGCATGCGAGTGCCCCCATGATTGTTGGGTTACAACCTAATTTTGAACAACTTGTGGTTCCTGTTTATGACAAGCATACTAGCACTGTTATTGGCACTAGCTCATTGTCTCGCTCGCTTGAAGTTGTTCAAGAAAGGGTTGATCAATTTAGGAGTCTTCCTGTTTCTCATCACCCCACTGTTGCTGATGTTTATGATTCTTTAGTTGATCCGTTGTCCGCCCGCAATGTTATGGGTACGGAAGGACCTTCAACTAGCGATTTGGCTTTGACTTCCAGTATTTCGTTGCCACTTGTACTTGCTTCTGCTAGTATTCTTGATGTCTCTGTTAGGCCCCTCTCTTTGATGATTATGATGTTGGAGGGTCTAGTGTTATTATTGATATTGCGAAGGATCCATACCCTTAGGTGAGCAAAGTTCCTTCCGTCCTGTCTGAGCCTGAAGCTAGCGTGACTGTCTTGGAGCAAAACTAGTCTACTTTTCTTTCTTTTTATGTTTGTTGTCCTTTGAACAATGTCTGTCTTTTCCATTTCTTGTAATGTTTACAATGGTTGTGTGAAGTTTGTTACCTGTTCTATGCTACTGTCTTTTTGTTGTTCGGATATATGCGTTTTTAGTATCCGCTGCATACATTGTGTGTTGCTATTATTTTAACGTTATACGGATATGCACGTTTTTAATAGTCTTTTGTGCACATCATTTTTTTGGTTTGTGCCATGCTATTATTTTAACGTTTATATGGATATGCACGTTTTTAATAGTCTTTGGATAATTTTGGGCTATCCTCCCAGTACTGGGCTTGCAATACCTCTTACGTACCTTGGTGATTATGTTGTTCACCTTTTGGTTATTCGTGATAACTCTTTGTTATTTGGAAATAACATATTTAGGTGGTGCCTAATTTTGTGCTTGCGCGTCTTACGCACTTAATTAAAATGAAATTATTTGAAAAATAAAACAATGAAGGTAGCTAATATTCACTTTTTTTTATTGATTTGATATATTTCAAAATATATTACAAAAATTGTATATTCAAGTACATTTTTTCCATTGTTAATCGTTCTTACCCTTTTTATTCTGAGTCTTATAACTACTGAAGTTGTGTCCTTTTCGGAACTTTGTTGATGGCGGACATCATTCTTTTTTGGAGAAGTGCTTTTGCAATTCTGTTTTTCTTCTATCCTGCGGAAGTTTGCTTTAATGGTTGCCCGTGACGAGTTCCCTTATACATAATAGTTGTAATTTTCTTTCTTGAAGAATTGTTATGGCTGGATGTGCTTTTGCTGACGTTGTCATTATCCGCTGACTTTCCCAATGCGGGTATTTTTCCTTTCTCTTAAGAGTTTCGAATCATTCTTCTTGTTTGCTATCCTTTTCTTGAAGGAGTTTCGGTGGCTTGCTTCCTCGTGAGGCCGCTGCATTCTCCCTACGAGGTTCCCTGAGAAGTTCGTGGGCTTGTAATTATTTCTTGAAAGGCTGTTGTTGGGAATAATACTAACAGTTACCACTAATAGTCTTGTGGAAGACACTGATAAAGATTACACTAGCAGTGGAAACTCATTACCACTGCCAGTATACATATTACCACTGCTATTAGGATAATTGTTATGTAGACGTATATTGATAAGTATAGAAAAGATCTTGTGTATATTCTATATTGTTAGCATTATACGTATCTTGTAAAGGACTCCTTGTGTTATAAAAGGAGATCATAGGTCATTGTTTAGAGCAAGAAATACTCATATAAGCTTCAAGGTGTAACCCTAGTGATAAGCAAGATCATTCGTATTATTTCTTAATAATATTGAAGCTTTGTGTTAAACTGTTCTCACTTACAATACATCATACAATCCGTCTTCTAAGTATTACTAAGTATATTCCGCGTGCTTATTAGTATAATTCAAAATATCACTAACACAAGGTGTGTGTTTAGATCCATCAAGTGGTATCAGAGCGAAGGTTCTGATATTTTGATTTAGAAGATCCAAGGAATAAGCTTAACCTACTCACTCAATTCAATGGAGATGGAAACAACCATCCAACTCGCTCCAAGGCTTCCTAAGCTCAAACTTAATGAGTTTGAGATGTGGAGGATAATGATTGAGCAATAATTTCTCATACAAGAATATACTCTATGGAGATCATCTTAAGCGGTGATTCCTTTAAGTGCATTACGAAGACAGAGAAAGTTGGTGACACGAAGTTGTAACAATTTACATGCCTTAGACTAATGATGAAAGAGCAAGAAGAAGAATGACCTAAAGGCCGAAGTTTGTTACTAATGACTTTTCCTAAAGACTGGATCATTGCTTTCGGCAAGTACAAGACATCAAAAGAACTTTTGAAGAGATCGCTCGGTGTTTGGTGGCAATGATGGTACAAAGAAGACTGATAGACATTGTTGAAGCAAAGTTATGAAAACTTCTCCGCTTCAAGCAATGACTCACTTGACAACATCTTCACCAAACTCCGTAAGATTGTCACACAACCGATTGTGTTTGGTATTGAGGTAGAAATGGAATACCTCAATTTGAAGTTTCAAGAAGTTTGCCTTCCGAGTTTCATACAAATGTTAGATGGGAAAATAAACCGTAGATTGAAACTATGAAGCTCAATGATCTTTACAATAACTTCAAACTCATTGAACAAAGGTTGAAGAAGCGAGGAAACTTGGTACAAGCTCCAAGACTGGCATTGTTGTCAACCTCATTGATGTGATGATTCTCAAGATGACAATGATGATGATTTTGCCACCGCCGGTTCTACTTTTACCACTTGGTAATGTTAGTGTTACCACCTGCAGTTCAAAGAAGAAGGTTCTTTGGTATTGGAGATTCTACCTTTATGCTTTTATCTCCACTCAAGTTAATGGCTCTATTTTAACTCATGAAGACATAGAGCAAATTGATGAAGATGACTTGGAGGAGATGGACATAAAATGGCAGATAGCTCTTCTTAGCATGAAGGCTAGGAAATTCTACAAGAAGACTGGCAAACCAATACACATCAATGGTGGTGAAACTGCAGGGTTCGATAAAAAGAAAGTAGAGTGTTTCAATTGTCACAAGTTGGGGCATTTTGATAGAGAATGCAGAAGACCAAGGAACCAGGACAAA
Organism: Chrysanthemum lavandulifolium; assembly: GCA_022545495.1. NCBI lineage: Eukaryota > Viridiplantae > Streptophyta > Magnoliopsida > Asterales > Asteraceae > Chrysanthemum > Chrysanthemum lavandulifolium. The sequence goes on along the minus strand of CM040241.1, from coordinate 234,065,437 downwards.
AGGTCTACTTGGTACAAGCAAAAGAAAGAACCAATTGTAGAAGAACCAAATGCAATGTTGGCTATTGATGGTGTGAGCTATGATTGGAGTTTCATGGCTGATGGACAAGAGGAACAACCTTCAGATGCTGCTCTTGTGTCTATAGAACATGCTCTCATGGCTTTTCTCGACTGAGGTACAAAACTTTGAAAGTTGTTCTAAAACATGCAGGGCTTCTAGAAAATGTGAAAGGCTTAATGAATATTTTGAAAACCAAAGAACGAGTTGTTTCTCGCTAATTATGTTGTGTCAAACCTTAGAAGAGGCATAGTCGTATTAGAAAACAACTAGAGCATTATAGAGAAAATGAGTCAAAATATAATGATGATATGATTATTCTTGAAGAGAGATAAATCATAAGACAACAGTGAATGAGGCATTAAAGAAGAGTTTGAAAAACTTAAAAGATAAATGAGAATGTCAATTTGACTGTTGACACCGTTATTATCGATCTAAGTCAATTGATAAAATTTGGAATGCTCAAATTACTAGTAAAGTTAAGTCCGGTATGGGATACGTGATTGTTCCTCCACCACTAAGGGTGTTCCATCACCTCGGCATAGATTTAGCTCATACAGCCTAGAAGATTTTCGTGAACCTATTCGTGAATATGGTCCTCTCAAATTTGTGACAAGGGAGGAAGAGGTTAAGCATGAACACGATGTTTTTGAAAGTGCAAGTGACTCATCCGTTGTAGATGAGAATGTTAAAAGAATGTAGAGACTTCTATCCCAAAAGTTGTTAACACTATTACGAGGAACCTAGGAAACAAGTTAACAAGCCTAGATCAACTGTAAGGTATCTTCGAGATGTATAGAAATAAGTCATCACTCCTAGGGGTAACCAGAGGAGTTGGAATCATGTCAAATCTCAACAACTAGGTAGTGATTTTGTGATGTACAATAAAGCATGTTATATCCATGGTAGCTTTAATCATTTACATGCTAATTGTGACTATCATGTTGGGAGAAGGAAGTCCATGGGAATAAAAGGTGGAGTCAAACAAGTTTCAAAACAAAATACACCCTAATTCATACAAGAAATGGTCCCAAGAGCAGCTCAAGTAAGAAGTGGTCTTAAAGCTTTTGCCACGCTAAAACTATTAACACCGCTCACCTAAATCACCTGTTACAAGTGCAAAACTCAAAACACCTTTGCAAAATCTGCACAAACAGGAAAAGGTCTTTTCTCGATAAAAGGGTTAACTATAACCAACAAGGAGTACCAAATCTAAACCAAAGAAGCTACCATCGCTCAATCAAAAGTTCCCACCGCAAGGGTTGTAAAAAGACCAGAGGTAACATGAGAAATGCTGTGAAGGCCTCAGCACGTTGGGAATGGAAACCTAAAGGAATTACCTCTACAACCAATCCCAATGGTGTATCAATGACCTTTGATAGATTTAACTATATTGATACACGAGGCAGATCCAAGTCAATCATGGCTTGGGTCCCCAAAGGAAACTAACTCCTTACTTGTATGTGCAGGAACATCCAAGGTCAAAAAGATCAGATCAAGGCTACACATATAGTGGATGTTCAAGGCACATGACTGGCAACAAGTCCTATTTATCAGATTTGAACATTATGATGGACAATATGTCAGCTTTGGAGGTGGAGTTAATGGTAAAGTTACTAGTAAAGGGGATATCATAACTTGCAAACAACACAGTGTTTTCTGCAGATCAAAGGAGTTGTAGAAAACTAGAAGGGGGGTTGAATAGTTTACCAATTAAAAACTTTGTTTTGAAACTTATTGAAAGATCAATTGATATTGATCTTTGATATGTTAATGAAATATGCAAGCTATATGTAAAGAGTAAATAAGGAAAGAAATGATCAAACCACAACAAGTTGTTTATAGTGGTTCGATCTACAAGGACTCTTTTTCCCCCTACTCCACCCCCGAGTCTCACACTCGAGAGTTTAACTTCACTAGTCAACAAGCTCCTTTCACCGTGGAGAAAACCTTTACACTTCGCTTACACTATTTCCGACACTAAGCTAGATGTCGAGTTCTTTCCAAGGGTACAACCACTCCCACACATAATGTATTTTGAGGACTAAAATACTAACCACTCACACTCACAAGATTATGATGGTTTAATACAACAATGAAGTATGAATCAACACTAGATCATACAACACTAAACAAACAAGACTTCCAACTTTCGTTTGAAGCTTGAATGTGACTTGATCTTCTTTGCTACAAAGAGATCACTAATATGATATGAAACCGAGTTAGAAAGGTTAGAGAGAAGATATGTAAGAGAGTATGATAGAAAGGATGAAAACTACTTGGTTTGGCTTTGTTATTTATAGCCAAACCATCAAGAGTATCCACGGACCACGAACCCCTTAAAAGGGTTCCGCTGGTTGTGGATTTTGGTGCCACGGTCGACACCAAGATATCAAGATCTTGCCAAAGTCAACCATATCTATGTAAGATTGTGTAAGATATGAAGAGTACAAATCCACACAAAATATCTAATGAAATCTTTCAATGATTTCCATGATGCATTACATGATGTCATGTGTTGTCTTTCTATATTTAGAAATACGCAAATGTATAAGTAATGTTTAGTTTTTAAGAAACTAAAACATTCTAAAAAATACTATCATACATTATGCTTAGACTCATATTGAGATATGATTAGTCACAATGTAAATGCTTAAATGATGAAGATATTATTTGAAAAAGCTTGTTTTAATACCTATTAAATTTGACAAGCTTTAAGCTTTTATACAAATTAAATTTACTTTTGTCGTTAACAAAACTTAGGCAAAGATCAAAAATATAAATAACGTTTAATGACGATATTTGTATTAACAATCTCCCCTTTTGTTGAGGACAAAATATAAATTTTATTTTATAAAAGATACAAAGTTTGTGCAAGAGTTATAAAAATATTAGTTTTAGAACTTGAAAAGGATATGATAATGCAAGTGTATGGTGTTTGACTTTTCGTAAAGTCAAAGTATTCACTAGTTGATGCATGATGTTGACTTTTTCGAAAGTCAAAGTATGCGATTGACTTTTAAGAAAAGTCAAGTATTACCAATGAAGTATCCTGCTTGACTTTTTCGAAAGTCAATGTATGCGGTTGACTTTTTCAGAAAAGTCAAATATAAACAAGTTCAAGTTCTATATTTTCTCCCCCTTGATCAAAGCTCCCCCTAAATTGGGTGCTTAATGGGAAGATACATGGATTGTGAAAATAAAGCTACAAAAAAATGTTAGTAATAATGATCATTCACAAGCATTTCCAAACACTATGTAATGGCACCAACAATATAATAAACATCATTCATTAGTTAATTTTTTTTTCATGAATAAAGATCATGAAAAGAGAACACAATAATGTGTTTTTAGTACAAGAAAATAAATATTCCTAAGAAAAGATAAACTTATAAATCCTAATCTATGATCATCCTAATGAGATGGAGGATGAGAAAGAGCGTTGAGGCGCTCAAGGATGTGATTGAGGATGAACCTCATTTCCTCTTGGAAGTCATGGACCATAACCCGGGTCCTTTCAACGGTTTGGGCCGTTTGCTCACAAGTTGAGCAATCATGCCTAGGGGGTAGTATGTTTAGGAAGGTTGTGGTGGTGGTATGGTAGATGTGTTGGTGGTGTTGGGGATGTTTGGGGTGGTCATGATGGAGGCTAGCAAAGCATTTTGCATTTGCATAGTCTCACTAAGGTGAGAATCCACCATGCCTTTGAATTGGTGGAGGTTGTGAAGTTCCGCTTGAATCTCCTCTCTAGTGGGATTGGCATCCCACATGCACTCCTCAATGTCCTCAATATGAGGGGACATTGATGTGGGGAGTGGATGGTCCCCATACAAAGGACCATGAATGTCTTTGTGAATGAGGTGGAAAAGAAGAGGCTTAGGCCCTAATGGGGCGTTTGGGTCAAAAGATGACCGAGGTGACTCATGAGCGATCCGCTCAATTGTGCCAAAGGATGGCAATGGTGGTGGATGATTTGGCCTAGGAGGCAAGTAATCCAAGTCCTCTAAGAAAGGATTTGGTGAAGTTGGTGGAGTGGAAAATAATTCCATAGGAATGAGAGTTGGAGACCTTGGTGGTGAGGGTGTTTTGGATGTTTGGATGGGTGCCGGTGGAGGTGAAGTTGGTGTTTTTGTAGGTGGTGGAGTGGTGATCACAATGTGTGATTGAGTAGGTGTAGCCAAGGTAAGGCTTGTATCATCTCGGATGGGAGATGAGATTGTGAGTGGAGAAGACTCGGATGAGGAGCTAAGGTTAACGAAGCAACAAGGCCTCACACTAATTCTAGCGGTTTTCTTGCAAGGTTTACTGAGAGGATTTTGTCATTTTGACTTGGGTTTTCTTTGCTAAATAATGGTAAGAATGAAGAAGGTGTGAGGATGATCATGGTAAAACCTCTCAATTTATGAAGTGAAAAATTATGGAGAAATGTGTTTGATTTGATGTTAAACCATTGAAGAGATGAGGTTCCTAATGATTTGGAAGTGGGTTGAATGCTAGTCATATCACCCAAGTCAATCCATACAAGAGAAATGGAGTGAAGAAGAAAAGATTTGCAATAAATGTGTGCAATGAGTGGAATTTCCTAACAATCAGATTACCCACGGATTAGAAGGTACCAAAAATTTAGTTCCTTCCTTTATGCCAAAGGGCTCCTTGGGTGGATTTTTCAAATTTTTGAATTTTGGTGGGAAATGGATTTCTTATATACCTAAGTGAATTATACTAGTTTTAATAAGAGTATAAACTAGTTAAGATTGACTTATAAGTAATGGATGGTAATTTGGAATCACGAAAGAGTCAAAATTCGAAAAGTTACCGGAGGATCCACGGCACCAAAAATTACACGGCGGAACCCTAAAAGGGTGTCTGTCAGTCCTTTATCTGATGTGCAGGCGGTACCATTTACATAACGGACGGTACCAAATCGTTGGTGCCGTCTGGTCCGTGCAGTGCAGAAAACTAGACAGAGTAAGCTTTTAGGTGTCGGGGACTTTTCCGAAACCTAAAATTTTTCTCAAAACATGTGACACTAAACATTTCTAGTTAGGAAAAGTAAATAACACATGTATAAACATAGTGGAGCATATATTTTGAGCAAGGCCTAGTGATTTCCACATTATAGTGAAAATGGGTAAAATTTGATAGCATACTTGTGCTATCCCCCTGCATGAGATTGTTAGCATACAACATTGTTTCAAGTTATATTATCATCCTACATAATAAAAACAACTAAATAGTATTAAACATTAACGATAATTTGTTGTTCCAAACACTCCTTAAAGTACCCTCATTTGTCCAACTTCTTGTAAATCTTGTTCATCATCCTACCAAGGCACTTGAACATTCCCTTAGTTTGCTTGAATTCCGCTGATTCATTCTCGATCTCGGGAAGAGACGCATAATACTCATGAGGTGGAAGATGAGAGCTTGGAAGACCATCCTCGAGCTATTTGATGATGATGATGATGGAGTTGGAGGTTTTGCTCTCTTGCCTTTTGTCTTAGCAACTCGTTCATCACTCAAAGGTACAAAGATGTGAGGATGAGTTCATAGTGAAGGTGCATCCCTTTGGGGTTGGTGGAATTGGTGCAAAGTTTCTATAGAGGCGGGTGAGAAGCATCCCGTATGGAAGAAGCAACCGATCCTTGAGTTGGAATATCAATCATTCTCCTAGCGATGTAGTAGGCTAAATTGAATGGTTGTCGGTGGACAAGTTGTAGAGCATGTGACAAAGGCAAGCGCTTATGTGATCCCTATTTCCTATGGTGCTAATGACGTTGGCTCTAAGTAGCTCCTCCCATTTATTAAATTCGGGCTTAAGTTCATTTAGCTCCATTCCATATGGATCTCGGTTTACTCTTTTCCTTTCGGGTAACTCGGGTTGTATCACCTTTGGGTTAAAAGGTATTCGCGGATGGCATCCTTATCGCCAAACGGGTTTGGTAGGAGGAGTGCGGTCATTGATTGCATCAAGAATGGTGAGTGACCATTTATCCGAGTAGACACAAGTCCCCGGTTGGGAATTCCTAGCACTTGAGCAAAGTTGACTAAGGTGATGGTGTAGTCGTTTTGATTGATTTTAAACCTAAGACAAAATTCATCATCGTCTTCATCACTAAAGCCGGTCACACTAGCATAGAATTCTAACACAAACCTAGGACAAATTGGTTCATCGATGTCAAGAAGACAATCAAATTGAATGGCGCTAGTTCTTCACGGAGATTGGTATTTTCAAGGAAGGATGAGTGAATGGTTCTACCCTCATGGAAATACCTTGATTCTAGACCCCTAAATATTTCTACTTGTTCCTTGAAAGTCCTTTGGTTTTGTGGTGTTTGGGAATATAGCCAAGGTGTCTTTGTGATCATAGAATCTTGCGGCTACCATGGTTATTCCTATGGAAAAGAATTAATATGTTAAAAATGAGAATAAATTTTAACGTTTTTGGTTCTAGTATGTGCCTATATGAAAATGATTTGGAGTTGCGGTTATCTCGACTCATTTTATGCACAAAAATGGTTTTAGTTGGGTGTTTGGCAAATACCATGAGATAACCCAAATGCTCCTAATTCAATGTGGCTTCATTTGAATATACCCGGGAATGCATATTAGTTATGCAATACCTTTAGTATTCAAGAGCATGCAAGTGATGAAAATCTAACGTTTCTATTTGTATTAATAATGAAAAAAATTGTTTTCCTACAAGTGAGAAGCTTTTCAAAATTTTTGACATGGGGTGTTTGGTTATTTGAATAAGGCCTTATATTGATTATCTATCAATTAGTGGAAAGCATGATTTGTTTATGTAATATGATAATGTATACCTAATTTCAATGACTAGTTATGCATTTTGCCAATTGAATTCATATTTGGTATTAAAACATACATAAAACCCCATGTAATGATTTGTGATAGTTTTGTGCATAAATAAGAATCCTAGACTCAGAATTAAGAGATAAAATGTAGTTAGGATACTTACAATGATATTATCTTGATGATTAGTGAGTGGGAAGGTATCAATAATGAGCTTGGTTTAATGTTCACACGCTTTGGTAAAGTGGGTTTTGAGGAAGAGGATGTTTTGTATATAGCGCTTTTGTACAGAACACCACGGACGACGGTACCAAAATTTTGGTTCCGTCTGTGTTGTCGTTGGTGCCGTGGCTACGATGGCAGTGTACAAGACAAAATTGTTTTGTTTTGACTATTCTAATGTTTGGGCTATGTTTATCCTACATGTTTGGTTCCATTAACCCTAAACCAAGTCTAAGAAGATTAAAAGGTTCTCGTTTAAGAGGCTTAGTTAAGATGTCGGCAATGTTGTCTTGAGGATACTTTCTCGATTGAGATGTTTCCTTTTGAACATTGTCGCGAAGAAAGTGATGACGGATTTCAATATGCTTTGTACGAGCATGTTGAACGGGATTCTTCTTGAGATCGATGGCTCCTTTGTTGTCGCAAAGTATCACAATATCGTTGAGATGAATTCGTAATCACGAGAGCTTGCTTCATCCAAAGAGCTTGTTGACATGCTTTTCCGGTGAGACGCACTCGACTTGATGAGTTGAGATGGCTAAGGCGTTTGCTTCTTTTGCAAACCATGAGGTGAGACAATGTCCAACAAAAGTGCAAATACCACTTGTACTTTTTTATCGACATAATCACCGGCATGATCCGAGTCGGCATACACTATGGTTTCTACACCCGTTCCTTTGGGATACCATAATCCTAAACACGTTGTTCCCTTAATGTATCTAAAATCCTTTTACGGCTTCTAAGTGTGATGCCTTTGGGTTTTCTTGAAAGCGAGACATAGACAAACACTAAACATAATGTCGGGTCTACTAGCCGTAAGATAGAGTAGGCTACCAATCATTCCTCTATATTTAGTGTTATCTACGGATTCACCTTCTTCGTCCTTGGTAAGTTTAGTGTCCGGGACATGGGTGTTTTAGTTGGTTTGGAATCTTCAAGACCAAATTTCTTAAGCATGTCTTTTATATATTTAGATTGGTTAAAAATATGCCATCTTCTAGTTGTTTAATTTGAAGTCCTAGAAAGAAATTTAACTCACCCATCATACTCATTTCAAACTCGCGTGCATGATTTTAGAGAAATCATCACATAGCTCTTGACAAGTTGATCCGAATATAATGTCATCAACGTATATTTGAACAATGATAATATGTGATTCATTTTTCTTGGTAAAAAGAGTATTATCTACTAATCCCATAGTGTATTTATTATCAATAAGAAAAGTCTTAAGTCGGTCGTACCAAGCTTTTGGTGCTTGCTTAAGACCATACAATGCTTTCTTGAGTTTGAAGACATGATGTGGTTTCTCAAAGTCGGTGAAACCGAGAGGTTGAGCAACATATACTTCTTCGTTAATAAACCCATTAAGAAAAGCACTTTTAACATCCATTTGAAATAATTTAAAGTCATAAGCACATGCATAAGCAAGTAATATTCTAATAGATTCGAGTCTAGCTACCGGAGCATAAGTTTCATCATAATCAATACCTTCTTGTTGATTATAACCTTGTGCAACAAGCCTAGCTTTTTCTAGATATTATACCATTTTCATCCATTTTATTTGAAAAACCCATTTCGCTCCAATTATGGTTTGATCTTTAGGTTTTGGAACTAATTTCCAAACATCATTTCTAACGAATTGGTTTAATTCTTCTTGCATGGCAATTACCATGATTCATCTTTTATTGCTTCATTTATGTTTTCGGTTCTATGGTGGATACAAAACAAAAATAATTACTTTGATTTTGGGCTTGTGACCTTAAGGTTCTTTGATTAAGTTGTCCTATGACCTTTCTAAAGGATGACTTTTAGATTCTTTGATGTTTAAAATTTCCTTATTTAATGGTACATCTTCCTTGTTATCATTAATTTGACTTTCTATTATTTGACTTTCAACTAAGTCATCATCTACCAAAGGTGATGTCTTAGAGGAGGTGGACTTTGTCAAATGTTATGTTCAACGATTCCTCGACTATCATTGTTTCTTTGTTAAGACGAAGTATAAGCTTTGCTAGTTTGAGAATAACCAAGAAATACACCTTCATAAGACTTTGGGTCAAACTTGGTGAGATAGTCTTTAGTATTAAGAATGAAGCATTTACAACCAAAGACTCTAAAATATCCTAAAGTTGGCTTTTTACCTTTGTAAAGCTCATATGGTGTTTTGTTTAAGAAAGGACGATTAAGACTCTATTCAAAATATATGTAGAAGTGTCAACGGCGTTGCACCGAACTTTTGAGGAATGTTTTGTTCATTAAGCATTGTTCTACTCATTTCTTGAATTGTTCTATTTTTACGTTCTACTACTCCATTTGATTGAGGTGTTCTTGGGCGGAAAATTTATGTGTTATACCATTTGTATTACAAAAGTTTCCAAATTGAGTTTCGTTGTCAAATTACGACCATGATCCGTTCGGATCGACACAATTTTAACACCTAGTAGATTTTGAATTTTCTTGCTAAGAATTTCAAATTTATCAAAAGCTTCATTTTGGTTTTCAAAACAACGCCCAAGTAAACCTTGAGTAATCATCTACTATGACCAAAGTGTATAAGTTGCCTCCGTAGCTTCTTATAGCGGATGGTCCAAACAATTCCATATGTAATAATTCTAGACACTTAGATGTGGACACCATATTTTAGATTTGTGACTACTATGGGTTTGTTTACCAATTTTACAAGCGCCGCAAAAGTGTTGGTCATATTTTAGTTTTGGTAAATTCCTAACTAGCTCTTTTGAAGATAGGTTTTGTATAAGTCTCATATTAGCGTGACCTAAGCGTCTATGCCAAAGAGATGAGCTATCGTCTAACGTTGTTAGGCAAAGTTTGTCATTAGATGTTTTATCTATTTTCATGACGTATATGTTATTTTTCCTAACTCCTTTAGCTATGGTGATACCATCTTTTAGTATTTTACTACCATTTTCATCAAATAGTACTTTATACTTTTTATCACATAATTGGCTAATACTAAGTAGATTAAATCCTAACCTATCTACATGAGCAACATTTTCAATAGTTAGAGAGTTATGAGCAATCGTACATTTTCCAATGATTTTGCTTTTGAGATTGCTACCAAAGTGACATTACCTCCGCTATACTCTTGGTATGATGAGAAGAGACTTTGTTGCCCGTCATGTGTCGTGAGCATCCACTATCTTTTATCCATTCATCGTGTTCCAATCCAACTTTCAAGCATACCTAAGAAGCAAATAACTCAAGAATTTGGTCCCCAATATCTCATGGGTCCGTTTGGGTTAAACATACCATTTATTTGATTCATGTATAGAAACGATGGGTAAGAGTTCCATGACATGTAACTGGAGTTTGATATGGTCTAGAAAGTTTTGATTCCAACCGTTGTGTTGGTAGTTGGGTTGTATGTTGTGGTTGCTCTTAGGAAAGGCGTTTGGCAAAGGTGTTTTATATCGTTGTTGAGTAGTTTTTTATCTAAATTCATTTTGGCAAGTCCTACTCGATGTAACAACCGGTTTTAGTTTAACACTATCATTGGTTTTCTTTGTTACTTTGACAAATTCGATGACGGTCCCAGATGCGAATATTCATCTCTTTGAAGTACCCACGGCACCATTTGGTTCCGTCTCGGTCCGCGTCTGCATCTGCAGTTAGCTTTGACAGAATGTTAGTCCTTTTCGACCGCTTTGTTTTGACTCTTTGGAATTAATACCTCATTAAATCCTAGCCCATTCATATCCCCCGGTGTTTTATGTATTTTAACTATTTCACCCAAGTGCGATGTTTTGTTAAACCTTTTAAATTTAGAATTTTGTTCGATTAGAACATCTTGTGTGAGCTTTAGTTTTTCTATTTCAAGATTAAGCTCTTGACATGATTTACAATCAACGTCATTTGCTTTTCCTTTTTCAAGTCGTTTTGCTTTTTCTTTCAACACATAAACTTCATTTTCCAAAAATTCCTTTTTGGTTTTTAAAAATTTATTTTTAGTTATGATTTTTAGACTTAGCTCACACAATTGATTATATTATTTTTGCAAAGTGTCATCATCTATAGAAGAATAAGAAGAGTCGGAAAGTACCTCGTTTGACTCATGTGCCATTAGAGCGATCTCTTCCTTGCTTGATTCTTCATCGTCTTCACTATCACTCAAAGCACCACTTACAAAAGCTCGTTGAGTTTTGCTTTTAGGTGGCTTGGGACATTCTCCTATGAGATGACTTGCATCACCACATCTAAAACACTTTCTTTCACCTTTACCCTTTTTGTCATCCCGATCTTTTCGTAATGACTTCTTTTCTTCTCGAGGTTGTCTTACAAACTTTCTCTTCTTCTAAAGAACTTCTTAAAATCTCTAACGGCCATGGCATACTCCTCATCTTCACTCTCGGAGCAAGATTCGTCGTCATCGCTTGATTCCGCCTTTGCTTTTAGAGCAACGGATTTGATCTTCTCCCTTCTTCCTTTGATGATCTCCGAATCTTTCTCCATTACCATTTCGTGAACTTTGAGGTTGCCAATTAGCTCGTCTAGTGACATTTTTGAGAGATCTTTTGATTCTTCAATTGCGGTCTGATATGTGCAAAAACACATATCATTTCTTTATCAAAATAGACCCAAAATAACCAAGAAAGAGCCGTTAATGCTTAATATTTGCGTGTTTCTTGAGTTTTTGTACGTGCAGTACCTCGGATATGACAAAAGCATTTAAAGAAAAGCCAAAACCAAGAAAACCGGCACGAGAGAGAGAGAGAGCAAAAGCCGTCTTTGGGATGCGGTTTATGGGATTTTGAAGCTTAGATGATCAAATTACGGAGTTCGGGACATGATTTGGGAGTTTTTCACAATTTACCCTTCATCTTACCATTTTACACAAATACCCCTCATTTATCCCATTATGTCACTTCACACCCTCATCTTTGGCTAAATTACAATTCACACCCTTATCAATCCCGAAGTTACCTTTTGTCACCTCAACATTACCATTTACATTTTTGGTCCTTGGTTCATACAAATCTACATAAGTGATCCTTAATGTTAAATACAAAATGATACCAATACCAAGTCCAATATCCAAAAATAAAGCCCAAAGCCCAAAACTTTTAACCAAAAGCCCCCACCCCATTTTATCCTACCGTATCCCTTTAATAATCCTACCCGGTCAAACTTTTCCATTAAGTCAAATAAAAGTAAAAAATGACTTACCCTTCCCCGATACCGTAACGCGCCAAAATCCCACACCATTTCATGTTTATCCATTTCCCCAATTACCTTGCTCCCACTTTTACCCACAACTTAAAGAGTTTGAAGCTCGACACACGTGTCGAGGGTATGTAAGATTGGATCGCCACGATGGCGGTTTGAAGCATTCTAATTGGCCAAGACACCTCATATCTTTGATCCAATGGCTGTGATTAAGAGAGGTGATGCAAGGATTGATCAATGGCTATGATTCATGTTCCTGAAGCTTCCTGTGATACCCCAAGCTCCTCAATTCAGCCTATAAAAAGCCTTCTCAGTCACAAGAGACTTTTGTCCAGTTTTTTATGTTTTAGAAGAACTTTGACCATTTAATTTTCTGTCATTTAAATGTTTTCAATTAGTTAAATAGTTTTTAATCTCAGTTGTACCTTGTAATTTCAGTTATATTAATGCAAGTTTATTTCTAATTTCAACTTCTCGTACCAATTTCATCTTAAGCTGTCATTCTTATTAATTTTAGTTTCAGTGGTTACTTTTACTGTTAATTAAGCTCACATAAGTTTTTTACAGCTTATGTGAGTTTGTTTTAGTCTAAATCCTGCTTCAATTTCCATTTTGCAAAAAAGTCAAAGAAAGTCAAATCGAGTCAAAACGATTTCAGGTAAATTTCTGGTTTTAGCTTGTTAAAATGATGAGTTAATGTTTATATAAGCTTTTTAGTTCAGTTTGAGTCAAATTCTCCTCAAGCTTTAATGGTTAGATTGCATTTTGAAAACTTAAAGAGTGTTTGGAATTGCTTTAATTTTCAGTTTTAAATGACTTTTGTTAATTGAATCTTAGAGTATTGAGTTAGATAATGCTTTTAACAGTTTTGTAAATCAAGTTTTAAGTGATTAAAGTCCAATCTGTGTTTTAAGCGATTTCTTTTCAAATTGTCTAAATAGTCCATTTAGTGTTTTCTCAATTTTTATTAGTAATTTTAGTCACTTTTTAGTTGTTAGAAAAATTATTAAAAAATAAAAAACACTAGTTCCATAGCTGTTTGAGTTTGTTACAAAAGAAAAAAATTCAATAAAATCATTTAGATGCGCTGCTGTTGTTTCAAAGTGGGTAGTTTGAGTTTTTTTTTCTTTGTTATCGATTCTTCTTGATCTATTCCATGTTCCAGATAAGTTACTTCCTCAGTTTTTCTTTGTAATCATCTGGTGTTATTGTTTGTTTTTAGCTTATTTTATCAGCTTTTACTGCTTAGCCTTTAGATTCCTCTTTAGAGCTTAATGATCAGCTTATTTTGGGCTTGCTAGTTCCATAATTCCTCTTTTAGTCTGCTAGATTAGTTAGTTGCTTATAGTAGATGCTTAGGAGTAGAATAGAATTAAGATAAACTTGTTTTTCTCTCATTTCCCTTAGGCATTTAGTTTCCTTAACTTAGTTTAGATAGCTTATTAGGCCTACATCTTAACTGATCTGCTACACTAGTTTCAAATCTATCCTACAAAGCTCTATTTCTAGATTTTAATTTCCTCATAGTTAGCCCTTTTAGTGAAATTTTGGATTTAAGCACTTTGGTTGGTGGTTGTTAGTAAGCCTATTTTAGTTTAATTTTATAAATTTTATGTTGGCTTAATCGTGGCTTAAAGTAGTTGCATTAGGTACATTTGGCATAGATTGTTAAAACTTGTTATAGTGCTTGAATACTTGTAGCTTAAGCTTTCATGGTCTAACTCAGTTCTGTGAGGCTTATTTTAGGTAGTATAGGTTAGATTGAGCTTGTGGTAGCTTATAGTAGCTTATTGGTAGCTTATTGCGTATTTCCTTAGCTTATCCTACTCAATTCATGCCCAAATCATAGTTCCTGATCTCAAAAGTAGTTTCTGTCATTTTTCCCAGATTCTCAGTAACATATTAGAGTTTTCTGAAAGTTTTCATAATTTTCCATGCTTATTTGCTATTTTTCTGCATTTTTATTCATTTTCTAGCATTTTTAAATAGCATTTTATTCAAATAAATTAGAAAAAGCTCAGAAAAATACAATTTCAATTTTCTTAGTTTTATAATATTCAAAAAGTCATAAAAATTATTTTTCTGAATTTTCTTAGTTAAAATAGTATTTTCTAAAAATTTAATTAGTTTTAAACAGTTTTTAATTCATAATAATTAGAGAAAAAGCCAAAAAAATGTGATTCCAGTTCTGAAAATTCTTTTTAGTTAATTTTGATTTTTGAAAAATAGTTTTGTCATTTTCTTGCATGTTTTCTTAATTTTTAGTACTTTAAGTCTATTTTAAATGTCTTAAATTAGTTTTTAATTCAAGTTAAATCAAGAAAAATCAAAAAAAAAAAAAAGTTTTAAATTTCAAATAAGTATCAGATATCATTTTTAGCTGTATAAAAATAGAATTTCATTTTTTACGAGTTTAAATTAGAGTAGTTGCATTTTAATCGCGTTTTATTCATTACGTTAATTCGCGTTTTAGTTTATTCTTGCATAATTAGTTGCGTTTACTTATTTGCATCATAGATTTAGTGAATTTCATTACTTTCCTTTATATTTCCTTGCATCGTAGATTAGAAAAACCAAAATTCCTTATTTCCATTCGAATCCCGTATCGCGACGTGAAGTTATCAAACTCCATTCATCCCTCGTTGGGAAAACGACCCGGGGAAAATACATACCTTTGTATTTCTTCGGAAAATATCTTGTACGAAAACGAGAAATCAAAAAATGGCGCCGCTGCCGGGGAGGGCATGTAGTGAGTTTTCGATTTCGTCTCGATTCGCGTGTATTTAAAGATCCTTCCCCGAGAAGTTACCGTTGTTTTTGTAAATATCCCTTTTATAAAAACCCAAAAATATTTTCCTTTTCAAAATTTGTTTTCCTTTTTCTATCTTTAAAAACCTAAAAATAATCGTCGTTTTCCTCTGAAATGTTTAATTCTTCTCTATTTACCCTCTAAATTGTTTAATTCTCCACAATGCTTGATTTCGCACCCTTTGATCCCCATGATCCTCGAACCATGGATGATTTCTATCGTCCATCACTTATCGGTCGAGGAGGGCCGATTGTTCCGGGAACCAGGTTTAGATTGAAAAATCGTATGGTTCGTCTTCTTCGACAGCATTGTCAATTTCATGGATTTAACGACGAAAATGCAAACGAACACTTGAACAAGTTTTTATCTATTACTCAATCCATGAAACAACGTGGCGTTTCTCAAGATGATATCCGATTGAATCTCTTCTCATTCTCTTTAACCCACGAAGCTGAAACTTGGTTTTATACCCTTGAAAACATTCAATTCATACTTGGGAAGAGATGTTCGCAAGTTTCTTTCAAAATACTTTCCATATTCGAAAACGATGCGGTGAGGAGAGAAATTCTCAATTTCAAGAATTACCTAAGGAATCCAGATTTGAAGCTTGGGAAAGATCCAAATCGTTATTACGAAATGTCCCGATCACCGAATTTTGCTTCTTGATCAAATCCTAACCTTTTATCATGGTATCCACGATTGATCGAGAAAAAATCATGTTAGCGGTGGTGGAAATCTCATGCGGAAGACACCTCAAGAAGCTTATGATTTGATCGAGAATATGACGCAACATCATTATCAGTGGGATGCTGACGTTCCTTACGACTCTACCACTATGTTGAGTGATCATTATTCCGAGAAAATTTCCGTTATGAGTGCACAAATTAACGTCTTTGGCAAGCAAGAAAGATATATCAGTCACCATTATCAACAAAGACCGAGCTATCCTTCCACCTTTTACTATTCCGACTCTGACGATAGTGATGACGATGAACCGTTTGAAGAAGAAAACGTAAAGATCAATCCGCTCATTAACGAACCTTCGGATACCTTGTCAATGGGGGATAAGGAAGTTGAATGCACTCCTCTTGAGAATATTGATGACCTTGTTCCAATCCCAAAGGTATCTGAAACACCTTTCGATTCGATTTCAGAAACTTACAAAATGACCTTCACAAATCCTTTGTTTGACTTCGATTCAGAATATACTCTCAATTTTGACAATCAAATCTTTGACGAGGAAAGTGATGAGTCCGACACGGAGACCATAATGGAAAAGGTGCAAATTCCAAGCTCACAAAGTACCGCACAAATCCCACCTCCGTTTCTCTCGACTGAAGAAATTAAAGAAGTAGAGCCGTCTAATGAAAATCCTATGGAGCCCGAGCTCAAGGATTCGTCTCTTGATTTACTTCTCGAGGAGTTCGTCGATGAACTCGCTCGCATCGATCCTCTTCCACCGGGAAGTGAGGATGATGACTTTGCTTTTGGAGCCGATTTAAGAGAGATTGAAAGTTTGTTGAATGAAGATCCGATAATTGATCCGCCGCGAAAGATTAATGATAATTATCTCGAGGAGTTCTCCGGTGAACTCTCTCATATCATATCTCCTCTAGAATATGATCGTGTCTATTTTGATCTTGAGGAAGATTTTTGTTTGGGGGAAGAGCAACTCTCTTAAACGAGTTCCCTTATTGATGACATCATCCCACCTCTTCCTCCCGATGTCTTTGTTGAAAATCACCCAATGAGCTTAAATGATCAAAATCAAATTAAGGATTATATGAAATTTGCTTTTGAAGATGAAGAATGGATCCTTATCGTTATCAAAATCTTTATTCCATTTCTTCCATATAATGTGATTTCTCCTCTTCTTCACTCTTACGGGAGTGAGGATACCATCTTTGACCCCGGTATCACCGTTTATAGTTTTACTATTTAGAACCGTGGTTATCTCGTCGGAGTGGAACTTTCTTATGTTTCAATGTTTATCCAAACCTTTTGAACGAAAGTCCGATGGAGATTATCTCTTCCACTTGCTTCCCCAAGGACAAATGAATTCGGGGCAGGTCAAGCTAATGACTCGATAACAAAACAAGCGTTTCTATCTTCTTTCTATTTTCTAATAAGTGACGTGAAGGGGTTAGCCTCTTCTATTTCTCGTGTTTGGTTGTTTGTGATGTTTTGTCTAGGATTTTCCCGATATGAAGACTCTCGTGCTCGAAGTTTGTCTTTTCTCCACTCGAGTTTCATGATCGATGCTGATGAATCCTATATCCGAAATCTTATCGACTAACGTTTATCTTTAAGCATACTTAATAAACGGCTTTTATATTTTCGTTGATACCCTTGCCTTTAAACATTGAGGACAATGTTTCGTTTTAGTCTAGGGTGGGTAATCTTGATTTGATTTGACCGACTTGCTTATTTTTGTCATGTACTGCAACCTCGTTTTCCTTAAAAATGAAAAATTGTGCAAAATGAGAAAATTTAAAATTTTTGTAAGCTTTTGTTAGTTTTATGATTGAAAAGTTCTTGCTAGTCTCTTAGAAGTTTCTTTAAATATGCGTTTTTCTTGAAATAGCCTTTGGTAATTGCTTAGACAAGAGGCTATAAAATGCGATTCTAGCTCACAAGGCCAAGAATTTGCAAGTCTCCCTAAGTTATTTTACATATGCGAAGCTTAAACAAGAATTTGCGAGTTTCTAATAAGTGACTTTAAAAATGCGAGACTTAAGATTATTTTACGAAGCATTTGCTAAGTTAATATATGTTTTGATACCTTGTTGACTTTCATTGGTGAGAGTAGGAATAGAATTCGACTTGACCGGGCGTGTTGAGCCCTAGCTTGTTCCTTAACCATAGATAATCTAAAATTATCGCTAAGCATCCGCGGATCTCATTATTTGGGATTTTAAATTTGCGGAGATCGAGAAATGATAGAGTTACTTATGAGTTTAGATGCTAAGCGTGGAGTAGTTGGTTCTCTTTAGAGCCCATCGAAGGTACTTATGGCTTTTTGTTCCCACAAAATTGTTTCACCCCATATATGTGAATAAATAATTAGAGATGTTGAGTTTTTGGCGATAGTTAGTTCTTTATCTTCTTAAAAGAATCTTTGTTTTAAAAATTGGGTACACATCAAGGACTCGTAATAAGTAATAAGTAAAGTTATGAGTCATGGTTCGAGATCGGACCTTGGATCTTTAGCCGGATTGGGTGAGGTCTTGGTCTAACCCATCGGATCCTCATTTCATGAAGCCTATAGTCTTGGAATTACCCGTGAAGCTCCGTAGTTCATAGCTCATATAAGTAAAAGTATAAGTGCAAAAAAAAAAAAAAAAAAAAAAGAAAAAAAAATGATGAAGAAAAAAAAAATGATGATGAAAAAAAAGTGAAAAAAAAAGAAAAAAAAAAAGAAGAAAAAAATGAAAAAGTCAAAAATATAAGTGAATAAAAATTCCTTGATGTGGACCTCATTTTTGAGACAATGGTTCTTGAGAGAAGATAGATAACTAATTAGCGACATAGCTTTATATCTTTATCGGATTAATTCTTATCGAAACGAGAAATTTGAAGAAATTCATTTCTCACAAAAATAAAATAATTAGAGGAAAATAGGAAAATGGGAGCAAAAGGTAATTACACAAGTAACTTCCATGGGTAGTGTTAGCATCTAGAGTCATATTTAACAATGATTTCGATTTTACGCTTAGTTTGGGGACTTGTGAAAAATCAGGGACGATGTATTCTATCCGTATGGTCACTTCACGCTGTGTTGTGTTTTCTACTCCGTGATCCTAAAAGTGTTGATTGAAAAATGTTGGAGTTATTGATCGACATGAAAGTTCAACAAACCGTCACTCATAATTGGAATGTGCTTAATCGTAATATCTATATGTGAAATAAAAGGTAAACGGGGCATTTTTTAGAATTAAGGGTTCTTAATCTCTTTTGAGGAATCTTTGCTACTTCTCCATAGGTTTAGTAGAAAGAGATTGAAATCCTTGGTTTTAGAAGCGTGAGTTGATTGCATTGCGTGGGGACACGACAATATTCTAGTATGGGGTATTTTCATATGTGCAAAAACACATATCATTTTTTTATCAAAATAGACCCAAAATAACCAAGAAAGAGTCGTTAATGCTTAATATTTGCGTGTTTCTTGAGTTTTTGTATGTGCAGGTACGGATATGACAAAACAGACGAAAGAAAGCCAAAATCGAAGAAAACCGGGCACGAGAGAGAGAAGAGAGCAAAAGCCGATGCTGGGATGCAGTTTTGCGGGATTTTGATGCTTAGATGATCAAATTACGGAGTTCGGGACATGATTTGGGAGTTTTTCACAATTTACCCTTCATCTTACCATTTTACACAAATACCCCTCATTTATCCCATTATGTCACTTCACACCCTCATCTTTGGCTAAATTACAATTCACACCCTCATCAATCCCGAAGTTACCTTTTGTCACCTCAACATTACCATTTACATTTTTGGTCCTTGGTTCATACAAATCTACATAAGTGATCCTTAATGTTAAATACAAAATGATACCAATACCAAGTCCAATATCCAAAAATAAAGCCCAAAGCCCAAAACTTTTAACCAAAAGCCCCCACCCCATTTTATCCTACCCGTATCCCTTTAATAATCCTACCCGGTCAAACTTTTCCATTAAGTCAAATAAAAGTAAAAAAAATGACTTACCCTTCCCCTGATACCAGAACGCGCCCAAAATCCCACACCATTTACTGTTTATCCATTTCCCCCCAATTACCTTGCTCCCCACTTTTACCCACAACTTAAAGAGCTTCCAGAAGCTCTGACACACGTGTCAGAGGGTATGTAAGATTGGATCGCCACAGTGGCAGTATGAAGCATTCTAATTGGCCAAGACACCTCATATCTTTGATCCAATGGCTGTGATTAAGAGAGGTGATGCAAGGATTGATCAATGACTATGATTCATGTTCCTGAAGCTTCCTGTGATACCCCAAGCTCCTCAATTCAGCCTATAAAAAGCCTTCTCAGTCACAAGAGATTTTTGTCCAGTTTTTTATGTTTTAGAAGAACTTTGACCATTTAATTTTCTGTCATTTAAATGTTTTCAATTAGTTAAATAGTTTTTAATCTCAGTTGTACCTTGTAATTTCAGTTATATTAATGCAAGTTTATTTCTAATTTCAACTTCTCGTACCAATTTCATCTTAAGCTGTCATTCTTATTAATTTTAGTTTCAGTGGTTACTTTTACTGTTAATTAAGCTCACATAAGTTTTTCTGACTTATGTGAGTTTGTTTTAGTCTAAACTCGCTCAATTTCCATTTTGCAAAAAAGTCAAAGAAAGTCAAATCGAGTCAAAACGATTTCAGGTAAATTTCTGGTTTTAGCTTGTTAAAATGATGAGTTAATGTTTATATAAGCTTTTTAGTTCAGTTTGAGTCAAATTCTCCTCAAGCTTTAATGGTTAGATTGCATTTTGAAAATTTAAGGAGTGTTTGGAATTGCTTTAATTTTCAGTTTTAAATGACTTTTGTTAATTGAATCTTAGAGTATTGAGTTAGATAATGCTTTTAACAGTTTTGTAAATCAAGTTTTAAGTGATTAAAGTCCAATCTGTGTTTTAAGCGATTTCTTTTCAAATCTGTCTAAAAGTCCATTTAGTGTTTTCTCAAATTTTATTAGTAATTTTAGTCACTTTTTAGTTGTTAGAAAAATTATTAAAAAATAAAAAACACTAGTTCCATAGCTGTTTTAGTTTGTTACAAAAGAAAAAAATTCAATAAAATCATTTAGATGGGCTGCTGTTGTTTCAAAGTGGGTAGTTTGAGTTTTTTTGCTGCTGTTATCAGTGCTTACTGATCTATTTCATGTTCCAGATAAGTTACTTCCTCAGTTTTTCTTTGTAATCATCTGGTGTTATTGTTTGTTTTTAGCTTATTTTATCAGCTTTTACTGCTTAGCCTTTAGATTCCTCTTTAGAGCTTAATGATCAGCTTATTTTGGGCTTGCTAGTTTCATAATTCCTCTTTTAGTCTGCTAGATTAGTTAGTTGCTTATAGTAGACTAGCTTCATAACCCGCCCAATGGGCGGGTTAGCTTCATAATATTACTTGACGAATTATAAGCTTATGTACATAAATAATAAATAACGGAAAATATCTTAAACACAAAAATTGAAAAAAGAAGAAACGTGATCATGTAATAATATATGTAAAAATAACAATGAAAAATAATGAGAACAAATAAAGTACATGGTTCTTATTCATATACGAAATAAAACGTCTTTGTCACAACAAAAACCTTCAAACCTTTTCTCGTCTTGACTCTTGAAACAGCCACGTAAAATTGTCCATGTAAAAGTACCGGCCTTTTGTAGAAACAACCTACAATCTTGTATATTCGGACCTCGATAGGAGAACAATGCTCCCATTGGTACTAACTCGCGAAGTATCCGTTCCAAACTGTCACCAATAGAAAGTGTCATTAATCATATTATAGAAAGTGTCATTGATCATATTATGGAAAGTGCCCATTGGTTACGTTTGTGAAACATTTTATCATCTTTTTTTAAATAGTGAAACCGACGCATATATATATGAATGACTAATAAAATTTATTAAAGAGATGAATGAAAGTGTGTTGGTTGGTCGCTCATTATTATCATCCTGATTTTTTTATTGAGGTGTGACATAACCCTCAGTCCCACCCAACCAATTTTGTCCCCCAGTACACATGATCCTCATGAAGGTTGTTTCCGTGAACTTTAAGCTATATGCATAGTTAGGCCTCTTCTCTATAGTTCATTATAAAGGATACCAGAAAAAACTACTTGAGTCTAGTAACATCAGTTTGCATCTCATTGTGTCTAACTAACACAAGGATTAAAGAACATTGCTATTTTAATGTTGGTCTCTTACAAATTGAGCTTGTAACGTAATAGATGTTTGAGTGAGTATTATATAATCTTTATCAACAAATAAAAATTCGAGATGTAAACTTACCGCAGTTTTGCTTCACCTTAGTGAATCTGTGAATGGCTTTCAAAATCAAATCATATTTCTTGTGCTTCAGTGGTCCCATGTGTCTGCACGATAAAAATAGCTAAAATTCATATTCATATAGCATATATATATATATATATATATATATATATATATATATATATATATATATTTAAATCTACTAAGGTGGTACCAAGACCAAATTTACCAAATTATTGTTTTCTTTGGATGTCCCAAAAAAATGACAGCATTTCATCATTTGGCAAGTTTTTGAGTAAAATTTCCAATATACCATTTGTAATTATTTAAAATAATTGATAACAAACAATGAATGAAGAAAGTGGGCTTATACCTTCTTTGTATAACGAATGAACCATGCTGGAAAACCAAGGTGGCACCTTGCAGGCCCATAAATTAATAGTAGATCGGGATCTGGCTCCACGTGACCTGAGAGTAAACCATCAAACACGATGTCATTATATATTTACTATATGCACAAAAAGACAGAAAGAAAAGAAAAACACTTAACAAACAAGAAGTCAAGTGCCTTGAGTGCCTCAGTTAAGTAAGTTTCACTAAAGAACGGATTTTCTGAATCTTCATTCACATAATACTTTTTAAACATTAGGTTAGCTGCTTTAGCAATTGTTTCTTTCCAAGAAGGGGCAGTTTTTGAATCCTCCTGCATTAATCAAAAGGCGATCTATAATAAGATTTAGAAAATGTTAGCAGGATATGCTGCATGAAGACGGGGCATAATGGTTGGGTTAGGAGAGTAAGGTAACTGATCTAAAGAGGTAGTTTTGGCCAGTCGGTTGACGCGCAAGCACTTCTCCTGCTTTTAATAAAAATATACAATATGTCTTGAATATGACTACAGTACTCATATTATCACATAAATATTTTAATTGTTTCTATTAAAGTGATTATGATGTATGCTTAAAAAAGAAAATTTAAACAACTTTTCACCCATCAGACCCATTCCCTTAACATCTAATCTTTTCAGGCAACCCATCCGAGACAGATAACCCAAATAGACCCATTATTATGTAATTGGGTCAACACTGCAACCTCTAGTGGCTTGTTAAACATCTTAAGATGTAGAAATAGTAGCAATGCATTACAAACTCTTGCCCATATACGACCCATCACCTAAAAGGATGCAATGTTGAGGAAATAATTACAGAACTCCCTACAAGCAAGGAAATCAATGATTAGTCATGTACCTTTGTTAACAGTCGCGTGTGATATTTGGTCTTTTTCGGCCAATAAAAATATCTCTATTCACGAGCACCACATAAATGCAACTAACAAACTACATCTCCATATCTTCAAAATATTTATGAAGAGTCGAGTTGCAGAAAGCAAGGTGGACTGCACAATGGCAGTTTTTTGGTAATAAAGGAGTACCTGTAAAATCCATTAAACATAATATCAATACTTCAAAAAGAACTTTAAAAGGAGGACGAATAAAAACTCATTTAGGCCGAAAAACACCCAAAAAACGATTATACAAAAAAGAACCATAATTAAGGTAACATAGATGATAATATGAATACCTTTGATCTAAAGCAAGAAATGAAGAATTCTGATGTTGATTGAGTTATCTTCATAGGTGTCATTGTGATTCAACCCACTATAGTAAAATTTAAAGTAGAATTATTACCACTGTAGAAACTTGATGTATACATTGAAAATAACAATAACGAATATGTAAATATCTAACAACTCAACTTATTTCAACTATACCCTAGATAGATTAAAGCGAAGACATCATTCACGTAACAAAAGAAACACTAATGTGTATTCCATAAAAGTCATGCGAGATCCTAATTATGAAATCAAGAAAAAGAGTTACAACTTACACATATGAGAAATCACTTGATTCTAAAAAGTCGAAGTTGCAACTTCCAAGTAGCATCCCATTACTTCTTACCCGCAACAAAATCATGACAATAAAGCAATTCAATGGAGTTACACTAAGTATTGTACAACAAAACTTAGATGGCATATGAAAGTAATAAAGCTAACTTGAGACAATTGTAGGCTTTCATTATGAACCTTTAACCATATCATGTTAATTAAACAAACTTTTATCCCATCCTTAAAACACAGTAACTGAGTTTTCACAAGGTCAATCTTAATTATATTCGTCATATCTAAACTGATATGTAAAATAAAGTATACCTCCCAATTCCACTTCCCGCCCGATTATATAGTGATGCATTTATCCCACGACCAACATTTGCCATTCACCAAAATCCCAACCTTTAGCATATCTGAAACAATAGCAACTTTCCTGGTATTTAAATATGTCTACATAGCAAAAATAAAATTTGTGATTTTAGAAGACTACTTTATACATTGTGGAGAGTCAATAGAATGAATGAAAGAAATGAACAGAGTCTTAATATTATCAATTAACAGGGAATCAACTAAAAGGCGCCTTCATTCTTACAAAAAAATAATTGAACCATCTACTCCATCTTTGTCCCTTGACAAGCTTTTAACCACACTCTTAGCTCGCATCTGTGATTCAAAAAAAGTTACAAACAAATTTAAAGCTATGCTCGCATCGATACCAATGAGTCGAAGCCTATAGTCTTCCTTAGCAAAACCTATGGGATGTTTTAAAATCCACATCATAAATAGAAAGTTTCAACCTACCAAGTACATATAATGTATAAAATAAATCGAACCTGATTAGATGAATTATTGTGGATGAGATTATCAGCAATTCAAGACAATCCTGTGGGGTAACAAACATCATTAGTTTTAAATATTATACATGAAACGAATCAGTTTAAATGTTAAACCACACATTCCAAATATAGAAACTAACATATGTCCCTGCAACATCATCTTGCCTTCTTGAGATTCCTATAGAAACACCACGAAACCGTATAAAACATGTAATCGTAATGATTATACCTGAGCTACTTTTGTGCATATAAATGATTATACCTAAAGTTGTTTGGCTAATCTTTTTTTAACCCCACCTGCAATCGTAATGCTTAAGTAAACTTTAAGCTACTGTTGTAAAGGCATGTGTAACCAGAACACATACTCAAAACATTAGTGTTTCAATCTTTTAGTAAAGGTACATGATCTTATCTACTATTGCTTGCTTTTCCAATCTTTTTGCATCATATGCTGAAGTACCTGCCATCGGTTTAGCTTTTTTGTTCTCCTTGTCCTTCCCTTTATCCTGTTTAGGCATGGATTTTTTTTATCGAGTCTAAAGCCTGCAAAAGAAATATTTGCATTTTAGTAAGTTGGTAATTTTTAGCTGCTCCGGACCTATCATGTCCATCAAATATCCACAATCACATGTATGCTATGATAAAAAAATAACACATAATTCTAATGCACCATTGAAGGTAATATTGTGTTATAAAGTTAGATATGTCATGTAAAAAACCTTTATCTCAATGATCCATTATCTTACAGCTTCTTAAATACTTCTCTATATTTAACTATTTGAACCCAAAAGAACCAGATCATAACAATAATCAATCTTATACAATCACAAAACTGATTATTGCACCTTTTAACTTTTTCTTAAGACACATGGTAACAACGATGTGATGCAATCAAAACATGAAAACACCATCAATACTCAAAAAGGAAATAATGACATAACTAAAAGATAAATGAACAATACCGTAAGAGCAGCCAGAGAGGAACCGCCAAATGCTGAAAGAAAAATTTCGCTTTTCTATAAGCCTTCGTATAGTCGCCGCTGCAACCAAAAAGAGATTAAATTTTGGAAAACATATGTTGAAGTAAAACAAATCATCAAACCGTGTCTTGTTACTCTATATGGGTGAATGTATATTAACAATACCAATGGAATAATTTGCAAAAAGAAGTGATGTATGACAAAAATTGAGCATATTAATGTCGTACAATATACAAGTAAAACCTTGAATATAAAATAATAGTAATTGTCAAATACCTAAAAACGTGATGAGTATACAGTAAAATGTTCATCACTATAGTATCAATCGTATCAAGAGATTATACTTTCAATCATATTAATGTCGTACAATGCATAATCTATAGGAGACTAACCTATGCAACAGATGAACCAATGCGCTTATCTCTATCAGTTGCATTTTTGTCATTTCCATGAAGGATTAACGCTTCAAACTTATCATTAAAACTGAGAAAACAAATAACAAACATGGCACAATAACGGTAACAAAGCAAAAAGAATAATAAGTACAGTCTTGTTACTGTTAGATGTAAGATAAAACTATAAACAAAACTTGCTACAAGCATGTGAGATCAGAATAAAATCCTACCATTTCTTGTCACCTAGAAGCTCTGGACAAGCGAAATTAAACAAACCCCACAGTTCCTGGATTGCATAATGAAAGGATCAATAAAGTGAGTTTTAGATACAATTGTCTTTATTTTTTTTTATCTGAGATTGGTGCTTTTGATTTGAATATGAGATTTGAATTGTATGGTGTGGAGTGCTGGGAAAGCTACGTAAATTTTGGGGGAGGGATTTGAATTAGGAAATGTCGATTGCAATGGGGGAGGGATGAGATTTTGTTTGACTAAATTGAAGAGGAATTTAATTAGAAGCGACTAAATAGGGGGAGTATGTTTTGATAGTTTGAGATAAAGGGACGATGTAAATGTTTGTGTTAAATATGAGTTTGGGAAGGCAATTTACATCACAACTTGTGGCTTGCTCTACTGGTTGAGGCAATTGTTTGTGATCCAACATCCAAGGTTCGATCCTCATATCTGTCAAATTTTTACATATTTAACTGGGAATAGTGCCATGTCACTAATGCCATGTCACAATTAAATGTCTAGTCATCATTGAGGTGGCATTATCTATGTGTCATGCTTAGTCTCATATATATGTATAGATGCTTAGGAGTAGAATAGAATTAAAATTAAGATAAACTTGTTTTTCTCTCATTTCCCTTAGGCATTTAGTTTCCTTAACTTAGTTTAGATAGCTTTATAGGCCTACATCTTAACTGATCTGCTACACTAGTTTCAAATCTATCCTACAAAGCTCTATTTCTAGATTTTTAATTTCCTCATAGTTAGCCCTTTTTAGCTGAAATTTTGGATTTAAGCACTTTGGTTGGTGGTTGTTAGTAAGCCTATTTTAGTTTAATTTTATAAATTTTATAAGCTGGCTTAATCAGGGCTTAAAGTAGTTGCATTAGGGCTGTTTGGCATAGATTGTTAAAACTTGTTATAGTGCTTGAATACTTGTAGCTTAAGCTTTCATGGTCTAATTCAGTTGTAGTAGGCTTATTTTAGGTAGTATAGGTTAGATTGAGCTTGTGGTAGCTTATAGTAGCTTATTGGTAGCTTATTGCTTATTTCCCTTAGCTTATCCTACTCAATTCATGCCCAAATCATAGTTCCTGATCTCAAAAGTAGTTTCTGTCATTTTTCCCAGATTCTCAGTAACATATTAGAGTTTTCTGGAATTTTTCATAATTTTCCATGCTTATTTGCTATTTTTCTACATTTTTATTCATTTTCTAACATTTTTAAATAGCATTTTATTCAAATAAATTAGAAAAAGCTTAGAAAAATACAATTTCAATTTTCTTAGTTTTATAATATTCAAAAAGTCATAAAAATTATTTTTCCTGAATTTTCTTAGTTAAAATAGTATTTTCTAAGAATTTAATTAGTTTTTAACAGTTTTTAATTCATAATAATTAGAGAAAAAGCCAAAAAAATGTGATTCCAGTTCTGAAAATTCTTTTTAGTTAATTTTGATTTTTGAAAAATAGTTTTGTCATTTTCTTTCATGTTTTCCTAATTTTTAGTACTTTAAGTCTATTTTAAATGTCTTAAATTAGTTTTTAATTCAAGTTAAATCAAGAAAAATCCAAAAAAAATTAGTTTTAAATTTCAAATAAGTATCAGATATCATTTTTAGCTGTAGAAAAATAGAATTTCATTTTTTACGAGTTTAAATTAGAGTAGTTGCATTTTAATCGCGTTTTATTGATTACGTTAATTCGCGTTTTAGTTTATTCTTGCATAATTAGTTGCGTTTACTTATTTGCATCATAGATTTAGTGAATTTCATTACTTTCCTTTATATTTCCTTGCATCGTAGATTAGAAAAACCAAAATTCCTTATTTCCCATTCGAATCCCGTATCGCGACGTGAAGTTATCAAACTCCATTCATCCCTCGTTGGGAAAACGACCCAGGGAAAATACATACCTTTGTATTTCTTCGAAAAATATCTTGTACGAAAACAAGAAATCACGGTCACTTTAGCTATCCATTTGGGATGAAGTGCTCTAAGAAATTTCCTGACAAAGTTCTTACTACGAAAAGATTCATCAAGTGCTTTAAGTGATGTAATAATAGTATTGAAGCGAGCAATGCCACAATCAATGGTTTCATCTTCAGGGATAACAAATTGTTCATATTGTTGAACAAGAATATCAATTTTTTTATCCTTGACTTGTGAATTACCTTGATGTGTAACAATTAAAGATTCCCAAATATCTTTGGCGGTTTCACACATAAAAATTCTTTCATATTCTTTTCTAGGTAAAGCATTATAAAGCATCATTTTAGCTTCATTATTTTTAGCAACTAATTTCTTTTGTTCATCAACGAAATATCCTTTGTTGTAGAACTAAAATCCCTTTAACAATAATAAACCAAAGATCTATATCTTTTGATTTTACATATGTTTCAAAACGGTTTTTCCAATAGATAAATCCATTGGTTTCAAAGAGTGGTGGTCTTTGCATAGATTGCCCTTCTTTAAAGTTTTCAGAATCCATGGATCGTTTCAAGTTTATAAAATACAAGTTATTTTAGAAATTCTTGAGCAACAAGGCTCTGGTACCAATTGTAGAAAACTAGAAAGGGGTTGAATAGTTTACCAATTAAAAACTTTGTTTTGAAACTTATTGAAAGATCAATTGATATTGATCTTTGATATGTTAATGAAATATGCAAGCAATATGTAAAGAGTAAATAAGGAAAGAAATGATCAAACCACAACAAGTTGTTTATAGTGGTTCGGTCTACAAGGACTCTTTTTCCTTGCCCTACTCCACTCCCGAGTCTCACACTCGAGAGTTTAACTTCACTAGTCAACAAGCTCCTTTCACCGTGGAGAAAACCTTTACACTTCGCTTACACTATTTTCGACACTAAGCTAGATGTCGAGTTCTTTCCTAGGGTACAACCACTCCCACACACAATGTATTTTGAGGACTAAAATACTAACCACTCACACTCACAAGATTATGATGGTTTAATACAACAATGAAGTATGAATCAACACTAGATCATACAACACTAAACAAACAAGACTTGCAACTTCTCGTTTGAAGCTTGAATGTGACTTGATCTTCTTTGCTACAAAAGAGATCACTAATATGATATGAAACTGAGTTAGAAAGGTTAGAGAAGATATATAAGAGAGTATGATAGAAAGGGATGAAAAACTACTTGGTTTGGCTTTGCTATTTATAGCTAAAACCATCGCTAAAGATCCACGGACCGCGGACCCCTTAAAAGGGTTCCGCCTGGTTGTATGATTTTGGTGTTGCGGTCCGACAACCAAGATATCAAGATCTTGCCAAAGTCAACCATATCTATGTAAGATTGTGTAAGATATGAAGAGTACAAATCCATACAAAATATCTAATGAAATCTTTCAATGATTTCCATGATGCATTACATGATGTCATGTGTTGTCTTTCTATATTTAGAAATATGCAAATGCATAAGTAATGTTTAGTTTTTAAGAAACTAAAACATTCTAAAAACTACTATCATACATTATGCTTAGACTCATATTGAGATATGATTAGTCACAATGTAAATGCTTAAATGATGAAGATATTATTTGAAAAAACTTGTTTTAATATCTATTAAATTTGACAAGCTTTAAGCTTTTATACAAATTAAATTTACTTTTGTCGTTAACAAAACTTAGGCAAAGATCAAAAATATAAATAACGTTTAATGACGATATTTGTATTAACAGGAGTAATAAGTAACAACAAGTATGATGCAAGAAATTTAAAAGATAAAGGATGGATTCTTATTATTATTTAACAAAGCTGCACACTAAGTGCAGAGGGTACATCCATCAGTTACATACAACCAGCATCATTACATGAAAAGAAAACAGAAAACATCATTCAACTACCATCTGATGACACAAGCTTCACATCCTACCCCAACCCTACCCCAACCTAACCACCAACTATCACCTAAGGTTTCTTAGGAAAGGCCCACTCTGGCATCACTTTGGGCGCCCTTCGACCTTCAATCACACTCCACACCTTGGGGCATGCTATCCCCATCACCATTCCTCCAACAGGTGGTGAGGATGATGAAGGACCCTCTGGTGGTGGTGCTGTCAACAATGGTTGAGAAGGTGCTACTTGCAGCCTCTGTTGTAAAAATCGGTCCAGGCGGCCGATTAATCCCCGCATAATCACTGATCACTCGCTAAGCACCTTGATTTATCATAATCGGCCTATTTAATCGGTTTGGTCAAAGATCGCTTAAAAATTGGTCAACAAACTGATTAATCGGATAAAATCGATCTAATCGGATTAATCGGACAAAAACGCTTAAATATGGTCAACAAAATCACTTAAAAATCGGACAAAATCACTTAAAAATCGGTCTACAAACCGATTAATTGGACAAAATTGGTCAAAGGTCGCTTTAAACTGGTAAACAAACCGAGTAATATTTATGTTTGACTTTGAACTTTGAAGAATTATGTATTATGTCTATATCTGAACACTTGAAATATTTGAAATTTGATGCAATACGCTTATCCCATACATATAAAATAATATAATATCTAAAATTACATTTTGTGCATAAAATTCCAATCAGATTAATCCCGCTTAACCGATTAATCGCTAGGCCTACCAACCGCCTCACTAGCGCCTAGCGATTTTACAACCTTGCTTGCGCTCTTACGGTGGAAGCAACATTGCAAGGGAGGAACCACAAGGACTCTTTCAGTTGTTTCATCATCAGACTCTTCATAAGGAGACTCTTTGATGATGGCATCCTGAGGCATTGCTTGGATTGATGAAGGACCAGCAACTAAAGGGGTAGTGCTCATGGCCAAATGAGTTCTCTTTCTTAAAGAAACCTCTTCAAACACCTCGCTCTTCAATCTACCTGGATTGTTCAGAACATAATGCCAAACTCTATCATCCCAAACATCCGAAGATGAGCTGTCAGATGAGGCATTGATAGGGTTTGTATGACTCATGGTGATTTTTGGAGAGAGGTAAGTTTTTGAGAGAGAAATGTTTTTGGAGTATGTGTGATACGAGTGGTTTGTGTGTTTTAGATGCTTAAATACAAGTTAAGCAGTAATGTGGGGAAGGTGTAAGTTGTTGAGGAGTAAATGAAGTCTTTGACTTTGGTGACATGATAAATGACTTGTAGTTGACTTGTTTGACTGGGTGGTTTAGTGCTGTTTTAACCACTGCCAGCAGAAATTTTATTCACTTCGAGTTATTTACTAATCACTACTAACCTTAACAATGCTTTCGATGTGTGGTTTATGTTTGTGATATGCGAGTTTGAAGGATTCTTTGTATACATTGGAGTTGTTGTTGTTTAGTGCTTGCATTTTTGTTTGTCCACTATTTTTATGCGTAAAATAAGGCTAATGATGGAAACCACAATGCAAGCGGTGGTAAAAGTTACTCTCGCGGTGGAAACAGTAAAACAAAGAAACTTTATTCCATTAATAAAGAAGATTCACTATATTCAAAGAGAGAGTGCTCACAACCACAATCAAAACACAAAAGCTAACAATCTAACACATCTTACATCCCTGTACCCTACACCAGCTACTCCATTGGCTTCTTGCCCTTGCCCTCATAGTCATGCTTGTTCTTCTGTGCTCTCTTCCTCTTTTTCTCAAAGGTAAATTGCATTCTTGGACAAGCAAGACCAAGAACTTGTGGAGGAGGCCTTGGTAATCTTGCAGGCTTCTCTGGAATGGATATCTGCTTCATGTTGGAGAGAGATGCTCTCAATGCTTTTGTCAGAGCCCTTGGCAACTCCTTGGACAAGGAATAGGTCTCATCATCAGCATCATCATCTGATGAACTGGAGTAGAACTCAAGAGAAGGTGCAGGTCTGGCAACAGGTGCAAGATTGGCTGTCTTATTTGGTGGCTTCTTGGAAGAAGAGCTTGTAGCACAGGGTGGAAAGTAACCTGCCCACCCTGATGCCTCTGAAGATGACTCAGAAGCGATCACAAACTCTGTCTCAGAATCAGAGGAGATGTCAATGATATTGGAAGGATTGCTCATGGTGATGTTTAGGGATTTTGTGAGTTAGAATGTGTTTTGGTAAAGACTATGATGTGCCGACCCCCTTTATATAGGCAAAGTCGATCACAAGGGTTCATTAATGAATATATTTATTTTTCCCTATTTTGATAGGTTGAAGAGTAAATATAGATCTTATCGGGTTGACTTTGGGAAGATAGTTTTAGATAGTAATTTTGGTTAAAGCAAGTTAGTTATGCATATTCTTTGAGTTATACCAACACATGCAGGTACATAACCAATCTTGGCTGAGAGTTGATCTTAAAAGGTGTGTATCTGAGACACACAACAAATGGTTATTGATTCACCATGTCTAATCCACATAAGAATCAACTAGTCCAGAGCAAACGGCTACTGGTAAAGACTTGACAAATCCATTTATGGTTGATAGTTTACCAAAAACTATATGGTTATCAACTCACCATATTCTTTATGATTAAGAGTTGGCTAGTCCATAGCAAACGGCTCATGGTAAAGACATTGTTAATACAAATAAGCCGTAAAAACTTTTATTTATATTTTACGATCTTCTAATGTTTTGTCGATAACAAAAGTAAAATCATATTAACGAAACAAATAAAATACGTAAATGGTTTGAACTAATAGTTTTCTAACACACTTACGTTTTCACATAAAACACTATAACAAGATTAAGTGATTTTATATACACATGTACAACAACTAGTGTTTACATATTGGCTTAACAAGTTTAAGTAACTCTATGAGTTAGATACATATGTACAACAACTAGTGTTTACATATTGGGTTAATACATACTTATATTAAGTACACTAAAATGGGTAAAAACAAGTATATACTAAAATGGGTAAAAGCAAGTATATACTAAATAGATAAAAACTAGCAAATGGTTTTTGACCCATAACCCATGGTTTTATATATACCCCTTATACAAGTTCAATGTATCCTTAAGGTACATTGTATCTAGATTGAAAACCATGGATCAACCCATAACCCAAAATACCCATGGGCAAAGAGGAGCGGACCACGGATCCCTAGCTTTGTGCTAGCCGGATCCCAGTGGAAGGGATCCGGGATCCGGGAAACAGAGAGAATTTCCTCTATAAATGAGAGCCATTTCTTCCTTTCTATTCATCCCTTTACACATACTTTCCCCAAGTATTCTAACCTCTAACCTCGGATCCAAGAGATCTATGTAGCTTTCTCTTTTGTTTATGTGTGATCTTGTAGGTTCCTCTTAAAGGAAAGATCACCACATCTTGAAGACGCAAGCTCAAGTCCATGAGTTGCCATGCTTCGTCATCATCAAGACAACGAAGGTTCTCTTGTTGATAGTTCTTCCTTTCTTCATAGATGTTGGGTTGAAGGCATTAGTGAAGAATGCCGAAAGTGTCAAGATGAAAGCATTAGTGAAAGATGCTCATCATCCGTGTCAAAGCATTAGTGAAGAATGCTTAAGGTGTCAAGACGAAGGCATTAGTGAAGGGTGCCAAGCGTTGTGTCAAAGGCATTAGTGAAGGATGCCTAAGAATCAAATCAAATAGCATTTGGGAAGAATGCTTAGGTCGTATAATCGATGAGGTGCATCGTTATACATATAAGTGGTTATTTATTCACAAGGATGGTGATATCCTTGATGGTGTAGATCTCCTTGATAATAGGTGTTGTGTCGTGAAGGGTAGTAGTTCCTCCATAATGGAACTAGGTGCTTAGCCTAGTACCTAATAAAGGGTAGGCGACGTTGTGATAGGATTAGTTCTCCTAAGGTGTGAAAGAACTCGGTGGTTAGCCTAGCACCGTATAAAGGGTAGGCGACGTTGTGTTAGGTGTGGTTCGCCTTGGTGTGAAAGAACTCGGTATTTAGCTTTGTACTGGAAAAAGGTTAAGCGACGTTGTGAAGGCTTCTCCGCCATAAGGAGTTGGTGTAGTGTTTACGAACTCTCGAGTAGGTGACTCGGGGAGTGGAGTAGGGCAAGGAAGGTGTCCTTGTAGCCGAACCACTATAAATACTTGTGTCGTGGTGATGTGCTTCTTACTCTTTATCTTTCATTTACACGTTTATATATCTATCTATCAACGTCCAACATAAACAACCAAATAGATTGACATAAGTCGTTCTAAATATTTAAAAGGAAGTTTTAAATTGGTAAAACTATTCAACCCCCCCTTCTAGTTTTCCACAGACATATCAAATCCGTTGATAGCTTGTAGTTTGCTAAAAACTATGATAAAGAGTAGTCCAATTTTCATATGTTTTTCTTTACCACTACTCTTTGAAAAATATTTGTGAAAAATTACCATTGCTAGTTCACGGTTTCCTTGTGATTGTTATTTTACCATATTGATCTAGCCGTTACAACTGTTTTGTTAGTAACTAATTTTTTACTAGCCGTTGAGAGTTAACTGCTTTCCATATATATATAGGGTAAAATTTTAAGAAGATTATCTACTTTCCTGATTGCTATTTATCCTCTAAAGATAAATCGTTTCCTTAGATAATCTTTCTTGCTCAAAACTCTTAAACCCTACCACTATATATCTTTCTCTCTTAATTGGCGAGTTCTTTATACAATTCATACTGACACAATATATTTTTCATCAAACGATTCTATGGCACCTATCACTTTTGTAGATGAGCACAACCAAGTGGCCTACTTGGAAAAGTCAAACGAGAAGAGTGGCCCTGTTTTTCATCAGATTGTGGATTTTCTAAATACTCCCCATATAAGGTATGCTTTACTTCTTAATCCCACAATATATATCTCTCAAATCAAACAATTTTGGACTTGTTCGGTCCATAACAATTGAGAATAGAGATACATGAAGCGATGGATGCTCTTAGAGCCACTGTGGATGGGGTAACTATTGGCGCCATCGAGGCATCTTTGAGGAGAATTCTCCAATTGGATGATCTCAATGGTATCATCACATTACCTATGCCAGAAATTCATGAACATCTTGCTTCAATGGGATATGATACCACTGACAAAAATGCTACTTTCAAAAAGAGTGGGTTATGTCCTCATTGGAGATTTTTTATACATACTCTTTTACATTGTCTTAGTCCTAAGAAAACCTCTTATGAACAATTCAGTTCAACAATGGCTTACCCTTTGGTTTGTCTAGCTACTGATAAGATTTTTAATTGGTCAAAATATATTTTTACAAGTATGAAAGGCAATGTAAAGAGTTCAACAAAATTTTTGATGTATCCAAGGTTTTTGCAAGCAGTGTTAAATGAATTTCAACTGCAACCCCATACAATAGTTTATAAAATCCGTTGCCTTAAGCCTAAAGTTTTTCAAAATATGAACAAAGATGGCAATAGGATTATTACACCTCTTTTTCCTCAAATGCTTGCAAAGATTTCACAGGTACAAAACTCACCTATAATAACTGTTCCAAACATTGATTATACTCCACCACTTTCTCACATCTATGAGAGGAGGTAAAAACAACCAACTCCTCCCATTACAACACAGCATGTACCGATCCTTTTGGTTTAGGCTGGCGGTGGTGGTTCGAGCTTCAACCTAGTCAAACTAGGGAGAATCGAGCCAATGCCCTATGATTCACCTCTCCGAACAAGTTACACAGTTGGAAGTGTTGAGGCGTTGGGCAACAACTGGATTTGATGGAACTTTGTACCAATTAGCAAAGCGAGTTGAATCTCGGAGAAAGACTTGGCACAACTGAAGGAGCAACATGCCAAGGATGTTACACATTTGAAAGAAGAGATTCGAGACCTTGAAGGAAGAGTTGCAGGGTTAAAGCTAAGAAAAAGCGAAGATTGTGCTATCATCTCCATCCTCACCGATGATGGTGATTCGAAGATCTCAATAAAGATTTGGGTAATTCTCCCAAACAGGGAGGAAAGCAGATCTTTGAAACCAAGGGAGGAGAATTGACTTTGGATATGAAGGTGTTTCAAGTAAAGTTACCGAGGAAGGCGATACTCAAGAAGTTCCTCAACAACAACTAGCACAAGAAATTTTCAAGATCGCAACCATCGATTTCATTTCCACCTGCAGAAGAAGTTACCATCTTGATCAAGCTATTACCACCGCAGAGGAAGAAATCAAGAAGATGAAAGGAAAAGAAGTTTCTGAGCAAAGAGCAAACAAGAAGGAAGATTTCAAAGAAATAACAAGCTCAAATTGCTCATGATGCAGAGGTTGCTAGAAAGATTAATGAAGATCAAGTTGCTAATAAGAAAAGACCGGAGGAGATAGAGATTGCAGGACTTCATGGAGGCTAAAAGGTCAAGAGAATGGACACCATCGATCCAATGGATGTAAATCCGTTTCCATTGTTCCACCTACAATATTTAGAGAAAAGACTCGAGTTCACTATGTACCTACTGAACAATAGATTGAGTTCTTGATTACTAATGATCCAGTGATCAAGAAGAAGGCAATTGACCTAGTTGCAGATAAGACTTTGTTGAAGAACAAAGAATTGCTCGATTAAAGGATTTCATTTAGATGAAGAATAATCAAGCACTTCAAGATGCTATTGTTTGAAGAAAGAAGGGTCAAAGAAACCAAGACAACCAACCAAGGCACGGTGATTTCAATGATGAAAGATTATTGTTGCGGTGTTGGTGGTGGAAAAGACATCAATTCATAGGAATTCACGATGATAAAGTTGAAGGTATCTACTACGAGTTAAAAGGCAAGACCAAGATTTTATTCCAATGGACTCGAAAAAGAAGAAAGAAGGTATCCTAATCAAAAGAAAGGCCAAAGATAGTGAATCTCGGACATTTAAGAAGACAAAGTTTCTTTGAAGAACAAGAAGTTCAAGCCGAGAAATTCATGAAGAACGGATGATGAATGATATTGATTGAAGAAGAAGATTTTATCCCGAACCACCGCAAGTCGACATCCTATTATTGATTGGGAAGTGTTTATCTGCTAGCAATTTTGCTCCAACATGGAAGATTACAAGGCTAGGTGGTGAAACTTCATCATTTATTCGGTTTGAAGAACTTATCAAAGCATGTGATGAGATGATCTTGACACATTGTGGAGATTAGTTCAAGAAAGGTTTGATCTTGAATATCTTAAAGATATGAAGGATATGCGATTATGGGTTAATCTAAGAAGGCTCTATGAACGGATGCTAATGATGATTTGAAATTTGCATGTTCATGTCACAGTACTAAATGGACTTACTATGATTCATGTGAAGTTCATCAAGTTTCTACAACGGATGGAGTGGATGCATTCATGTTTCTTGAGAAAGAATATCCACTGAAATGGAACTCTCACCGTGATGTTCGTTCAACAATAAGAGTTCATGAAGATAATGAGAAGGTCGAGCATTGTTACATAGGCTTCAAGATCAATGTTCAAGAGCTATTCTGGATTTAAAGAAAAAGAGAAGTGTTTGAAAGAATTTCCCAAATCCTGACAGAAGATGCAGATTGAAGAAACTTATTGATTTGCAGAGAAATCATAAGTTTAGGGGAGGATTGTTGGGAGTAATACTAACAGTTACCACTGATAGTCTTGTGGAAGACACTGCTAAAGATTACACTAGCAGTGGAAACTCATTACCACATACATATTACCACTGCTATTAGGATAATTGTTATGTAGACGTATATTGATAAGTATAGAAAAGATCTTGTGTATACTCTATATTGTTAGCATTATACTTATCTTGTAAAGAACTCCTTGTGTTATAAAAGGAGATCCTAGGTCATTGTTTAGAGCACGAAATACTCATATAAGCTTCAAGGTGTAACTCTAGTGATAAGCAAGATCACTCATATTATTTCTTAATAATATTGAAGCTTTGTGTTAAACTGTTCTCACTTACAATACATCATACAATCCGTCTTCTAAGTATTACTAAGTATATTCCGCGTGCTTATTAATATAATTCAAAATATCACTAACACAAGGTGTGTGTTTAGATCCATCAGTTGTGATGCTCCCTTTGCGTGCTGTTCTTTTCAGCAGCGGGTTTATAATGCTGTAGGGTATACAACAAGTTTGATAGGCCTTTCAAGAGGTTTCCCATCAGAATCTGCCCCCTGCGCGGTAGTGGAAGGGCTTTTAGTGATGTTGCGTTTCCACCGCGCAGCTTTTGTTTTATCCCGGCGCACGCAAGCTGATCATTTATACCTTAAACCCAGTCTATCCAACCTGATCTGCCTGGATTGGTAGACGTATGCTTGTTTAGGGGCCGGGCTGTATCAACAGAGGAATGAAGGCATAGTTTTCATCCTCTGTTGTTTGTTATTCCTAGGGAAGCTTCTTGTTAATTAGGGGCCGTTTTACGGCGCATTGCGTTGTCCCTAACTTACTTTGTTGCCCTTCCCTAGGGACCCAACTCTTTGCACATTCTATCACTCCTTTCGACCCAGTTCCCGTGATATAGTTCTTTCTTCCGCTCAGGAATGCCGAGGTTGGGAAGGAACTGCCTGCACTACCAAAATCTCAAAGGGATAATGAGAGTCTAATCGTTTTAAACTCCCACCTTTGGTATGCTATATGGTCTAGGCAGGCTCACACAAACTTCAATAGACACGGGTTTTGGGTGAAGGAGTGTTGTGAATGTTCGCGGAGGTGGGTTATTAGTCGTCATTTTAGAGCAACTAACTGTTATTAGAAGTCATTTAAGAACATGTTTTGGTTGCCGAAGCATCTGCTTTTATTCTTATGTTTTTCTTTTTTTTGGGGGGGGGGGGTAAAGGTTCAGGTTATGTATGGTTTTTTTCGGAACAACTGTGCGTTGGCTACGTGTTGTTGCTGATAGCTGGTTGTGTTCTTTCCCTACCGTATACCATCGTATTCTTCTTATGAATAACATCTTCAACTTCTCTTTTGTGTTTTGAAGATTTTCTGTTACCTGTTGTTATGTGCCAAGCTTTTTTGTTGAAGAAGGAGTAATTCCTTTTTTACTTTTTCAGCCTTTTCCCCTTTCTTTACCTCGCGTACTTATAGCGAGGATTTTACTGTTTTTGCACGCGTTAGCATTAATTTTCATTTATTGTTTTGTGGGTAGGCACGTGCCTAGGCTCGTAGCCTGGGCGTCTGTTGTTCCTGCTAGATTTGACATAATATTTCTTGGGAAGGAACGCAAATCTGTACTTGCAGATTTTCTCTTCTTTTTGAGTATTTGGATAAGACTTATCCTTTTGCTTCCGCCCTTGCTTGGTTGTTGTCGGGGGCTTTCCATTCCGAGGCCGTATCCTTTCCTTAGTTTTGTTGTTTCCCACATTGTGGCCTTTATGTCGTGTCTGCCGCGACTTTTTGCGTGTTTCCTTCGGAGTATTGCCTCCTCCGAAGTTAATTCTTTTTTAGACAGATTTTTGTTCCTTTTATCCTCTGGGGATGATTTCCGTAATGTTTTCCCGCATACGCCCGTATGTGTGTTTTTGTGTTCTTCGACCTTTATTCTGGCTTCTTTTCGCATGATCTTCCGCGATCCGATTGTTTTGAAGTAACAAGGCGCTTTTTCAACGTATGTACTTGCTTCCCGAGTCTTCTCGATAGTTGGCTCTTTTTATTGTTTTTAATTATTCGCTTCCTTACTTTGTGTTTGGCTTGAGCCTTTTGAGTCTTTATTTATTAAAGTTTATAGGATCAGGATCTTCATTCGTCCTGGTAGGGATGTCCAGACCCTTGTTTATTTTGTTGGTGTTTCTACCATTTTTCTCCTGTTGGAGTTCTGATTTCATCTTTTTCCAGATGTGTGCGCGGTTCCGCTAACTTTACTTTGAGTGTTTTCGTCTTTTTGACGAACATCTTTTGAGCGATGACGATGATGATGGTTTATTTTATTTTATTTATTTATTTTAGTTCAGCGCTTGGCTTTTTCCTGTTGCTCTTCTACCTCTATCATCGGCCCTTTCTTTCTTTCTTCCCTTTGCTTTTTTAAATGTAGACATTCTTCCGTGGTATGTCTTGCCTTTCCGTGAAATTCACATAACTTTCCATCAGCTTTTCTTCGACTGCGATGGTTGAGAACGGGTTTGGAGACCTCGCTCACCTTTGTGCCGGTATTTCTCCGAGAGGTTCTTGCGGGTTGCGAAAACCCTGTTGCCTTTCTCTGGTTCTTGATTTGTTTATAAGTTCTCTTTTAAAACTTTGACGATACTTGACTGTTGCTCGTTCTAATGGTCTTTGTATCCAAGGCCTTCTTCTTTCACGGCTTCCCGCGGTTGTTTCTCCTCTTAGGAAGGAGGTGGTTATATTCATCACTTCACTCATTGACTTTGGGACTCTGTCATGTAACCGCTTAATCAGCTCTGGATCGGTGATTGCATGCAAGAATCCTGAGACTTTCATAATTTCCGGAGCTCCTTTTATGCCCCTGGTTTCTTCTTTGAACCTTCTTACAAAGTCCTCCGTTAGCTCTCCATCCCTTTGCTTGATATGATGCAGTTCTACGGGATCTTTAATACACTTCTATTGCTGGAGGAAGTTAGTCAAGAGAACATCCTTCAGATTATCATAGCTGTCTGTCGACTCGGACGGGAGATCGTCAAACCAGACCCTAGAGGATCCAGTTAGTGTAGAGTTGAACATGTGGTACCAAGTTGCCATGGCCCATCGTTCTACCTTTGCAGCTGCCTGGAAGATTTTAAGATGATCCTCTGGGTCTCCACTTCCATCTTATGTTTTCACGTTGGTTGGCATTCGTGCTTTCGTTGGCATCTCAAAGTAGAGGATACGTAGAGTGAACGGATTGTGGAAAACTAGAAGGGGTGGTTGAATAGTTTTACCAATTAAAACTTCCTTTTAAACTATTTAGATCGACTTATGTCAATCTATTTGGTTGTGTGTGTTGGATGTTGATAGACAAGCATATAAAGATATGTAATGAAAAGATAAGAGTAAGAAGCACAAAACCACAACGCGAGTATTTATAGTGGTTCGGCTACAAGGACACCTTCCTTGCCCTACTCCACTCCCCGAGTCACCTACTCGAGAGTTCGAACACTACACCAATCTCCTTATGGCGGAGAAGCCTTCACAACGCCGCTTAACCTTTTTCCCAGACAAAGCTAAATACCGAGTTCCTTCACACCAAGGCGAACCACACCTATCACAACGTCGCCTACCCTTTATACGGTGCTAGGCTAACCACCGAGTTCTTTCACACCAAGGAGAACTAATCCTATCACAACATCGCCTACCCTTTATTAGGTACTAGGCTAAGCACCTAGTTCCATTGCAATGGAGGAACTACTACCACACTACACCAACGACTAATCCCAAAAGAGATCTACTCCTTTACAACATCATCAAGGATATCAATATCCTTGGATCTAATACTAGTCTATGTTGTACATCGAAACACACCATATCGAATGTACATCTAAGGCACCTTCACTAATGCCTTTGACTAGATCTACAAGACACCTTTCACTAATGTCTTGTGTCTTCACTTCTAAGCACCTTTCACTAATGCTTCAAGTCTTGACTTCTAAGCACCTTTCACTAATGCTTCTTGTCTTGACTTCTAAGCACCTACAACAAGTGCTTATGCTATTGACGATAGAGACCCTTCACTAATATCTTCGTCTTGACACTTGAGACATCTTTCACTAATGTATTCAACACTACACTTCTTTGAAGAAAGAAAGGAATCATCAACAAGAAGACTTCAGTAGCCTTGATGATGAGGAAGCATGGCAACTCATGGACTTGAGCTTGCTCGACTTCAAAGGTGGTGATCTTGCCTTTAAGAGGAACCTAAAAGATCACACAAAAACAAAACTACAAACATAGATCTCTTGGATCGAGGTTAGTGAGTTTTCAACTCGGGGAGAAAGTGTGTTATAAAGGGTTAGAAATAATGAAGAAATGGCTCACTATTTATAGAGGAAAATCCTCTGTTCCCAAGAAGGATCCGTCTAGCGTTAAGCTAGGGATCCGTGGACGCCCTTTTACCCATGGGTATTTTGGTTATGGGCCATGGGTCGTGGGTTGAACCATGGATCTTTGGCTAGATAATGTATCTTTGAGTGCAATGCACTTGGTCACTGGGTATGGGTTGATCCATGGGTTATGGATATTATCCATGTATGATATAAGCATGATGTCATGCAATTGGTTATGGGTCAAGATCCATGGGTTATGGGCTTTGGGTTGTACCCAACTACATTCAATGTATTTGCCCAATGGGTTGTGGTGCTTAAGTTTCTACCCATTTATATTACCCAATATACTACATACTAGTTATGTGTATATTTTATCCAAATATGTAAACACTAGTTGTTGTACATATGTATTACTAAATCATAAAATCACTTATACTTGTTTTAGTGTTTTATGTGAAAATGTGAATATGTTAGAAACTATTAGTTCAAACCATTTATGTATTTTATTGTTTCGTTAATATGATTTTACGTTTGTTATCGACAAAACATTAGAAGATCGTAAAATATAAATAAACGTTTTTACGGCTTATTTGTATTAACACGGATCAGTCTCCTTGCAGACCCAGGGTCTAGTTATGTGTATATTTTATCCAAATATGTAAACACTAGTTGTTGTACATATGTATTACTAAATCATAAAATCACTTATACTTGTTTTAGTGTTTTATGTGAAAATGTGAATATGTTAGAAACTATTAGTTCAAACCATTTACGTATTTTATTGTTTCGTTAATATGATTTTACGTTTGTTATCGACAAAACATTAGAAGATCGTAAAATATAAATAAACGTTTTTACGGCTTATTTGTATTAACACGGATCAGTCTCCTTGCAGACCCAGGGTCTAGCTAGGTCGTCGTCGTTGCTACCACGTGGTTTCCGCTTTCTGATTTCGGACCTTCGACATCCGCTTCCGTTCGACCCGTCTCCTGAGCGGTTGCCCACTTTCCATGATCGAGCTCTTTCAGCTCCGTACCTTCTGAATCCTGGTCTTACCGGTTGTGATTGAGAGTCTATGCAGCTGCTTTCCTCTTTTCTTTCAGTAACATGGCGGACTGGCTGCCTGGGGTCTTTGGAGTACACGAAAATACTTTCTTCTTTGTCTCCCAGCCGGTGGAATACACTCTTGCGCATCCTTTTGAACACCTTTTCCCGTCCGTCTTCTTTCCTTTTGGGTGACCTAGACCGGGTGCGTCTTCGGCCGCTACCACTTTGCGTGTTCTGCCATTTCATTGACTCGAGTTGTTTCCGCAAGTCTCTCCTTCCTGTTGGTATTTCCGATTCATGATGATGCGGGGCTTCACGGTAATCCGTCCAGATTTTTACCGCTTTGGCTCTTTCCTCCCGTTTCTGAACTCTCTCCGTCACAATAGGTAAGATCTGGTCGAAGTACTTATCACAATACTTTTAGAGGGCTGCGTCGGACGCAGGTCCCTCAAGATCCGTCAAAATTGTGTAGTTTTCTCTTTCTACTGTACTCCGCAATGTGGACACAAAGGCGGGAGTTGGCTCGGACCGAGTGCTCATGGTGAGTATTTTCTGGAACGCAGTTGTGTACTGGGTCCCACGGATGGCGCCAACTTGTTAGTATAAAAAGTGTGACGGGTTGTTATGGGTGTGAGTGTAGCTTGCCGGATTGGGCTAACAAGCTACTAATGGGCTGACCTTGTACTAATCTAAGTAATTTGATTGATATCCCCGCACAAGAAGAGTAAACCGTTAGCCTTACTGTAGGGACGGACCCCACGGTTAGACTCCGACGTGAGAGTAAGTACACATTCTTGACAGAGAAGCGAGAGTATGTGTGTGTAATTATGAGAGAGAAA
The DNA here is from genome assembly GCA_022545495.1 of Chrysanthemum lavandulifolium. Taxonomy (NCBI): domain Eukaryota; kingdom Viridiplantae; phylum Streptophyta; class Magnoliopsida; order Asterales; family Asteraceae; genus Chrysanthemum; species Chrysanthemum lavandulifolium. Next base: position 234,021,293 of record CM040241.1, on the reverse strand, counting down.
GTTGTACATTGTATGGGGATTAGAGCCCCTTTTATAGGCGAGACTTACCGCTAGGGTTTCCTAGTTACTCGCATATAGTGGTTAGTCGCCGGAGCCGGATCTTTGTCGGACAAGGTTCCGTGTTAATCGCCGATGCGGACACAAGATACCTTCAGCGGGCGATGGCTCTCGGCCTGCTATGTATCTCGCGTGCGTCTTTTGCTCTGTGCTATAACCAATTTCGTCATTGGGCTTACTGTTGGTCCAGAGTTCGTAGTTATTTTATCGTTATTGGGCCTGGGCCCAATATGTGTATAGTGTGTATTGGGCCTAGTGGGCCTGTTATACATATTATAGGTCATCAATATTACTTTTATAATCTTGTATACAATCAGCATCAACAATCTAGATCACTTGGCAACCTAAGGTCACCAACCCACAACCTGCAATCTAGTGGTTACTTTTTTTCTTTTTTCTTTTTTAATATTTAGTATTTTATATTATTAAGATGTTGAGTTGTTGATAAATGGTAAAAAAAAATATAGATTGGTTGTATGTATTGTGTCATGTAGGTAGAAGAACAAAATAATATTTTATTAAAAGATTGAGTTGTAATAGATTGTTGATAAAGATAGTCTTATTGAGCTTAAAAATAAATCTTTGGATCACTTTATTGGCCATGAACTAAGAAAGAAAAAAAAGACAATTTTTGGGCCAAAGCCCAAGTACAATGGGTAACCGACCAAACCGAAAAACCGAACTAAAAAACCGATCAAAAGCCGAAAAACCGAACCGAGAAAAACGAGCGGTTTTTTTTATGGTTATGGAAAAACCGAACATTCAGTTTTCGGTTTTCGTTTAAAACCGACCCAAACCGAACCATACATACAGCTCGCAGCGAAAAACAAAGATAACCTGAAGCCAACCCGACCCGACCCGACCCATTATCCGACCAAAGACCAACGATGCAACCGACCAACAAACAAAACTCAGAAACACTGACACACCAATACATCCTCAAACACACACACTCGTGAAGAAGATGAGGGTCTTCCTTTGCACCCCATCACCTTCACCCCTCCCATCCTTCCCACCACCACAAACCACCATCAATCACAACCTCACCCACCCTCTTAAACCCTCATCTTTCATCCATTCCCTAACCACCACAGCACTATCCTTAACTCTCTTTTTCACACCCTTAACTCCAGTCACCCCTCCGCCTTCACTCGCGTTGGATAACCCGTCTTCGGGTTATCCAACGGAGTGTCGTGAAGAGGAGAAACTGAGAGATGAGGTTGTTGAAAAGGGTAGTGGAATGGTGAGTAATGAGGAGATTGTGAATGAGGCGTGGCAGATTGTTAATGATGGGTTTCTTGGTTCGGATAGGACTCGTTGGTCGCCCGAGCTTTGGCTTGTACGTTTCTGATGTTTATTTCACATGTTTATTGTTCTACTTCTTTGTTAGTAAATTTTGTTGAAATGTTTGTTACTCGTTAGGATGCTACTTTAATTTTGGCATTGCGTTTTGAATGTAATTGTTATCTTGTGTTTGAACGAGCTTATTGGAGCGTTTAGCTTTTGGATTTTTTTAAATGCTCCTCGCTAACATAAGAAGCTATTAGCTTTACGTCATTTTACACTATATAATTATAGATACAGCTATGATACCAAACACTTTTATAAAACAAATTGCAGCTACTACTAGTTTTGCCACACATATTCTTAAGTGTATTTTCAAGCCCTGATAATCGGTTTATAGTGTTTGGATATAGTGAAACTGTTTTTGCATACAGGGTTTTTATAATTAATTCAGGAGTACATGGAACTATATGATCATTTAGCGTGTCATTTTACATATGATTTCTTAAATAACTTGACTTTTTCTAGACGCTCAGATCATTATTATCATGACTGCGAACGGAAATAGCACATCCAAACACCAATTTGTGCAGCTTTTTATTTACTGCATTGGTTGTCTTATTCTGATTATTACGTATTGCGTAACTACTTTGAAAACACAATGCCAAGCAACCCCATATATGATTTTTTAACATTGTTAGTTTGACCTACAAAGTCAAATGTGAAATGTTTGTATGTAACATGTTCGAGTACGGAGTTTTATCTGCTCATAAAATAGGATCACGAGGCTCTGCGCCCCCTCGTCTGGTCTCTTGATGGGTCTACTAGATTTGTTTCTCACTTGACATGGTTGATTAGGATTTTGATCAATTTGATACAATCTAGGTTCTAGGCCTTTAGGGTTTAAACCCGGTGAACATAATGAATTGCTATTTCAAAGATGAATTACTTCATTAATATTTTATTTGAAAATGGCAACAAAAAGAAATTCATATTGCACTAATTGAATTAAGGGTATAGGAGATTTAACACTTTCATATGTCAGCAATGGCTCATTGCTATATGTGGTTATAGATTTTAATAAGTAATGTTTCTTTTCCAGCGAAAAAAGGATGATATAATGAGTAGATCACTCCCAACAAGATCTAAAGCTCATGATGTAATCCGGAGAATGTTGTCCAGCTTAGGCGATCCTTATACACGTTTTCTATCTCCTGAAGAGGTATTTTATATTTTTATCTTCAAAAGCCTTCTTTGAATATGCAAACATATACGATTTGGGAGCTTGTACAAAATGATTTGGGAGCTTGTATGCACTATAAATAGACCTTAGGCGACTTTCAGCCCCGTTTATCCCATGTGCCTATTATGTTTTTAGATTTTGATTTCACCCATTTGAGAGAAAACACAACCCAAATCAACTCATTCATAAGTATGACGTAAGTGGGTAGAAATGGCCACAACTACTAAAATTTGCATCAACACCAATCAACTGATCATCCCTAGTGGATTATGAGTATGGGAAAGCAATTTTGGACATTTAAAGACGATGTTAAGCTCGTAAGGGCATAGTTGTTCTTTTACCCTTTATTATGTATTATAATCATGTTGATGCAACAGTTAAATGAAACATCTTAATGGCCATTTATAGGATTCTGACATACTTGCATCTAAAATTTCACCAGCTGGTTCAGCATTTAAATTTAATATCTTGTATTCATGTATAATTATTATTTTCACTTACAAACTTTCCAGTGTCTTATTCCATGGCATTTGTTCCTTTCGTCGATATCTAAAGTTCTCAAAGATGTCAAAATATGATACGTCCGGAATTGGAGTTAACCTAAGGGAAATTCCCGATGAAAATGGTGAAGTAAAACTGAAGGTTTTAGGGCTCATTTTAGATGGCCCTGCATATGCAGCCGGTGTCAGACAGGTGCTTGCAATTCACGATCAACTAATTTCAATTTCTTATACATATGCAGTGTGACATCCTTACTATGATGTCTGTCAGATTCAAACATGCTCATTATTTATGCAGGGGGATGAATTATTATCCGTCAATGGAGTAAATGTGAAAGGAAAATCAGCGTTTGAAGCGTTGTCAATAATACAAGGACCGAGTGACACATCCGTAAACATCATGGTTCTTATCTTATACAAACACATGAATTTGCAAAAATCTGATTTTGTGACTAAATGTTTAACTTAACGTTTATGATGAATAGGTTAAACATGGAAATTGTGGTCCAGTACAGTCTGTTGATGTTCAAAGGCAACTTATTGCTAAAACCCCGGTTTTTTATCGCTTAGAACAAATGGATAATGGTAAAATTTCAGTTGGATATGTTCGTTTGAAAGAGTTTAATGCACTAGCTAGAAAGGATTTGGTTACAGGTACATTTTCATTCTAGCAGTCAAAATCGTTCCTTTCTTTATGGTCGTGTAATGTTAAACCTAAAGGGAAATTTTTTGACAGCAATGAAGAGACTTCAAGGCATGGGTGCCTCCGTCTTTGTTCTTGATCTTAGAGATAATCTTGGTGGATTAGTACAAGAGGGAATTGAAATCGCCAAACTGTTTCTCAATGAAGGTGAAACAGTAAGTGACCTTAGCAAAATTTTCATTTTTGCATGTATAGTGTTATTTTGTTTCATTTGCAAATATTCTAAAATATTAGCGTGTGATTGACTTTTCCATTCCATTTTACAGGTAATATATACTGCTGGAAGGGAACCTCAGAATGTAAGAAGTGTAGTAGCGGAAACGGGGCCTCTTATTACCAATCCAGTTATTGTATGTTATCTAGTTTTAAGTCATATTTGTTCATCTATTTTTGGAATTGAAGCTGCTTTTCAGTCCGATAATTTTTTTTAATATCATCAGTAATTCTCAAACTTACAAAGCATATTCCTTATAACATACAAGGGCGGTTCTATTTTGAGCAGTTTGTCAAAAAGTTGAAATTAAAATTATTCACGTTGAACCGAAGAAGTAGAATTCTGAGCCCCTTGATGGAATCTGGGCCTAACACATGTTTATCTTTTCTTGATGCAGGTTTTGGTGAACAAAAATACTGCTAGTGCAAGTGAAATAGTAAGCACTCATATGACCATGTAGTATCTATTATCCAACTTCTTATTTATCACAAGAAACAATGACTAATACTTGTTACAGGTTGCAACTGCACTTCATGACAACTGTAGAGCCATTCTTGTTGGTGAAAAGACCTATGGAAAGGTATGGTTCTATACTACGAACTTCAATTTATTCACAACAAATAATGGCTAATTCTGTTATGTTTGTTTTTCTTCATATCGATGTCGTATAACCATAATAAAATATACGTCATTATTAGATATGGAATTCGAATCTCAAGAATAAGAGCACAACATAATAATATTTAGTCTGATAGTACATTCTTAAACATTGACAGGGCTTAATTCAGTCAGTATTTGAACTTCATGATGGATCTGGTGTGGTAGTCACTGTTGGGAAATATGTCACACCAAATCACTTGGATATAAACGGGAATGGAGTAGATCCTGATTATAAAAAGTTCCCATGTATTTTTTACCAGACTTTTATGTTGCTAAACAGTTAGACCTTCTGATTTTCTTGAGCTCAAGTGATTTTGTGTTTTCAGCATGGAGTGAAGTGGCTGAACGTTTATCTAAGTGCCATAAGCTACAAGGGTGAAGCACATGTATGTGGTATTTTACGTTATTTTAAACTTTCTTTAGAAGATTTTAAACCATAACCTTGCTATGTGACACTAATATCGAACTTGCTTTAATTTTTTGCTGGTTACTTCTAGTACCTAATGATGTGAAGCTGACAATAGATCAATCGCAAGCGGAGCAACAAGGGTGACAGGCTTGTGCGGTTTGAAATACACTAAATGGGCTCTAACAAGATGTTTTGCGTATGTTTAAAAGACTCATCTTCCCTAAAAGATTAGATGTTAGCTCTATAAACATTGATCAAGTGTATATTTATTTCTTAATGCAAATTGCTAGTAAATGGAGAAAAAGGAACAGGAATTGATGGAAGCACACAACTACATAGTTGTGTTTTATTCAAAATATTTTGTTCTAATGATCTTTCAAACGATGTAAGATGACAAAATCAAAATTTTGGACCCAAAATGGCAACATGTTTCAATTTAAGTTAATGTTTGAAGATCTTGTTTGGCATGTTGTAATGAAAGTCGGAATGGAAAGAATTATTACGACCGGATGAAAAAAAATTGTTTGTTGACGGCTATCTTATCAACTACATTAGAGTGACTACATTAGTGCTCGATGCAGTTACCCTATGGCATATCATCGGGGTTTTTTTTGCGCCCATGGCACTGCTATACTGCACCCTCGCCATAGCCATAGCCATGTTATCTGTCCCATAGCCATCTCGATCATATAAAGTTTTTTTTTTGAGTGAGTGAGTGAGGTATTTTTGGTGATGTGTTATAGGAATTTTATTGTGAGGATGTTTATGTTATAGGAGCGTAATAGGGTATATGCTTACGTTGCATCATCTATAAAATTTATAGGTGTCCACTGCACCCACCACTTATAAGAGAAAGGAAAATGCTAAGGGTGCGTTTAGTTGGAGAACAAATTCTCTTATTTTCTATCTTTAATTTTGTAAAAATTTGGAAGGAGAATTAATCTCCACAAAACACTTGAAAATATAGAAAATACGTTTAGTTGATGTTTCTATTTTCTATTTTGAAGAAAGGGAGGGAGGTTGAGGTTCTAAAGGAAAGCAAGGAAAACAACTAAATTTTGTTTTGTAATTTTCCTTGTTAAATTAGGAAATAGAGGATTTGTGTTTTGCAAAACATTTTGTTGGAAAACGTTGATTTGAACGCGATCTGTTTTCCTTGTTTCATTAAAACATTTTGTGGAAAACAAGAAGTTCCTCAACTAAACGCAACCTAAGTGCGTTTAGTTGGAGAACAAATCTCTTATTTTCATCTTTAGTTTTGTGAAAATTTGGAAGGAGAACTAATCTACAAAACACTTGAAAATATAGAAAACGCGTTTAGTTGTTATTTCTATTTTCTGTTTTGAAGAAAAGGAGAGAGGGTTGAGGGTTATAAAGGAAAACAAGGAAAACAACTAAAATTTGTTTTGTAATTTTCCTTGTTAAGTTATGAAATAGGGGATTTGTGTTTTGCAAAACATTTTGTTGAAAAACGTTGATTTGAACGCAATCTCTATTTTCCTTGTTTTCCACAAATTATTTTGTAAAAAACAAGGGTGTTTTCCCTCAACTAAACACAACCTAAATGTTCTTACAAAATCTTCCTACTTGTATACCTACCCATAAAGTTATAAAGTTATGACACTTAAAAAAGTGATCGGATGAAATGATGAGAGAAAATAAGTGGAATTCACTTGTCATGTTTTTAAATGGGTAAAATATAAATAGGAAAAAAAAAATGCAGGATGATATAGCATAGTAGCAATGCTTTAAGAGAAAATGTTTACCCTTAAAATTAAAAAAAACTTAAAAGTGACTAATGTGTTATGCTCAAAATACCTTTTAATCTTAATAGGTTTAAATGTCAAATTCTAAAAATAGTTGACTTAATTTTTTAAAAATGATTTGGATGCCAACTTCACATAACTAATTATATGTCTACCTCGTTCATTGTTTGACACATGTATTGCACTATTTATTTCTTCTTACATACACTACTGAGTTTGTCACATGTATTAAGATTTTTCTTAGGCACAAAATTATACATACCAATTAGGTATGCCAATCATTATTTAAAGGAAAATGATTGGAGTTGTCATATGTTGTTTGCCTTATGTTGCTTTTACCTTACTCGATTAGCTTTCATTTTCAGTTTTTATACGTTATCTGAAACATTTAAACCTTGTTCTTGTACTTCAATTAATGTTATAACATTTTCAATTAAGTTTTGATTATTTTAAGTTGTATGCATACACGTTACACGAAACACTTAACCAAAGTATCAAAACTATAATTATTTGTTGATATAAAAACCTGTCATTGCACGAGTATACGCTTAGTAGAATGTAATGATTCATTACAAGTAGTGACTCTTTATATCAAAAATTACCAAAGGGTCGTCTAGTTTTTCTTCATTTTACGTCTTGGATTGAAATCAAAATTACATAAAACTGTTTTATGTAATTACCCACTAAAACAAACTTATTATCATCGATGGATATTTTAGCCATCTTTTTATCGATTTCATTCCTTCTGATCATGCCAACTAAAAAACGAATATATTATAATTTTCATTTTAGCTTTAAAGGAAATTACATATTTCAAAAAATGCATAAATTATTTAACCTTTATAACCTTCCATTTTAACATGATTACTCTTTAACTTGATATATTTTTATGTTTTAAATTAGGGTGAAGGCTGAGAATACGTAACTAACTTTCCCAAATATACCGAAGAACGTAACATACAAATTTTATTATTTTTGTACGTAAATAACTTTCAAAATTTGATCAATGTACGTAACTTCACCCTTTTTTTCCAGCGTGTATTATACGTGGATATTCCAACACATCAAAATTTTCCAAATAAGCAATTAGTCAAATTGTTGACTTTTGTGGATATTAAAAGCCCCAAATCTGAAACACACAATCTTATTCTCAAAAACAAATAACCCACCTACCCGATCACCTTTCTAAATAAAATCGCATATGTGATAATTAGGTATGTAAAGCCTAATTTTAAGCGCAATAATTAGGTGTTACTTTCCTTTCTCCATTATAATCGCATATTGAAAACCCTAATTTTGAAACCCTAATTGAAGACCATAACTTTTGATTGCGGTCGATGAGTGGTGAAGATGTCTCAATTAAGCTGTTAGACTCTATCATGATGGGGTTTTGTCCCAAATCCATCAAGTATATGCTTGGATCGTGTCTTGTTATAAATGACATTCGGTTTGAAGACATGCTTAGGTTAGTGAATTGTTTGATGTAATTGGAAGGTTTGTTTTCAATAATGTTAAAAGATTGTATTATGTGGTACCTGGAACAACACTTACTCGTGGGATTAGGGAAATAAATAGTGATGCTGATATGGTTGAGTTTGTTAAAGTAGGATTTGAGAATGGTTTTAAGGTTGACTTGTATCATGAATACAATGATTATGATGTTATGAGCTACACTAGTAATGATCACCTGTTTACTAAAAAGGAGAATGTTGATAGCCTAGATTGTGATAAAATTGTTGTTGAGAAAGAAGAGGACCCCGAGAATATAGACTTTCACACAGAAGGGGAACAAAATGTAGTATTTGAGAGATTGACCATAGATGATCCTTTTTTAACTAAGTTGGTTGGTAATGGTAGCTTTATAGGAACAAGAGATGATCCAATCCCCTGTTTAACTGGTAAGTATATTGTGGAAGAACATGACCCTGAGGATGCTGTTATAGATGCTAAGTATAAGGTTCAAAAAGGTGTTCAGTATCCTAGTTACAACCCTGAATTACCTTGGAAAGAATTTGTGCCTGTCCTAGGAATGAAATTTGAAAGCCCACAACAATTGAAACATGCTTTGGCAGATTATAGAGTTGCACATGGTTATCAACTATGGTATTACGTAGTGATAATCGGTCTTTGCTTGTTTATTGTGTTATCACAATAACAACCTTTACCACACAAACACCCACGTTATACAATCAGTAGGCGTAGAGATGAAAGAAAAGATAGAACTTGGTGACTTGAATGATAGAATTCGTATGTATATGTTTAGAGAGGTAGAGAGAAGAAAGATGAAAACAATAAGATGTATATTGCTTCAAGGAAAACACACACACACACACTCAAGCACACCCCTCAAATGACATACTTGAGGGGTATTTATAGTAGAAGAGGATGATGCCCTAAGGCTTGGCCATGGGCCTTGAGATGGACTTGGATTGGGCTTGGGTTACACGAACTAGATAAGGCTAGCTTAACTTAACTAATGCCCAATTAGTTTAGCCCAATCCACGAGCCCATTGACTATTCTATCACGATATCTAACACGCGTTACAAAGTTCCTAATCGTGAATGACCATCACTTCTAATAAAAACTATTAAGGCTAACAATCTCCCCAAGGGTGGTCATTCAAAAGATGCTCCACTTGATTAGGTCTTTACTTTCCTTGAGCTTGAACTTTGTGTGTAGATATAGAATAGTCTTGATTCTTTGTTCCTTCATGCTTTGTGATCGATTAATGTGGTTGTCTGCCGTTGTCAACCGTTGGTTAGGTGTCTCCACGTCTTTCTCCACCATGCTCACACTTCTATTTGACTTTGAGTTTCCAATGATGAAGTTCTCGAGTCTTTACACTTTGTAGATTCTTTGACATTGACGAAGAATCATCTTTAACTTTGAGTTGCCTTTGATTTTGATGAGAACTTTCATGTGTTGTTGGTATGAGCATGTGGCGAGTCTGCACGATCCATCCGCTCGGAGCTTCCATAAGAAGAAAACATAAAAGCAGGTTAGTAATAAGCGGTTAAGCACTTACAAGTTTGAATTTCGAGGGTGTTAATGACATAGTGTGAAAACACGTCTCTAATTCTCACGAGGCCGTTCTGAGCTGGAGTCCCACAAGTGAGATAACACGATATACCGAAGTACATCTGATTCGGATGAGTCGTTGAGGTACACGAAGCATCACCTCACATTGTAGACCGTTTGAGACACACTAAGCGTAATCCACGGAGAATTACAAGTGACTGCTTTGTCGAGGTGCTTGATGTTGACCACGGCGGGAATTTCCATTCAATCATTGAGGATCACGGATGTGAAACTCCCTCATAAATGTTACGGCGATTGCTAAGATCTGCGTGGGACTCTATAATATATCACTTGTGTCCTTATTGATGAACAACAAGCGATGTCATGTCAAGTGTTCCTATGAGATCTTTTGATGAATCTCGTGGCTCTAGACTCAATAGTGCATTTTGGTTTTCTGGCGGAGACTAGGAGAGGTCTCCTTCTTCAATACCAACCATCTCTAAGAGAAAGTCAATAGATTATGTAGGGTTCCGGTGAGAATGAAACAAATCCTTTTAAGAGGAATTGAGTGGCTAGAAGGTTTAGTGCGGTGCGTCCTTTGGGTCCATGGCGTCTTTGTCTTCAATACCGGTGTCATCTAGTGACAACGATGTAGCAGATGAATTGAACCGGTTTACGCCCTAAGGTTGAATATGGAGGGCTATTTCTTTTCACCCTTTCTTTTACTTTTCTTTTAATTCTTCAACCCTTCTTTCTCCTTTCTCACATTACTCCTTTTTCAATCATTCCTAAGGACTTCTAATACTAACTATTTGTGATGTCCTTGGGTAGATCCCTCCGACTCTGGCGGATCATAGGGACGGATTTCCTATCCTTAGTCACCTTATAACTCCATGACTGTCCTATTGTTGCCATAAAACCATTTTTCTTGAAAATCTCTCAAAGTGTTTATGATAGAAAACATGTTTGAAACACTTGAGAGTTTTATATTTTCGAAACACTCCCCTTCACATGTGCTTATATTGTTTTAACTTAAATCGCACGGTGAGGGTAGAGTTCGCACTTTTGAATTGATCGACTTTAAATGAACAAGACCGATTCGAGACACGTTTACATCACTAGAGAACTAGCTTGAAATTATTACCCGTCTGGTCAAGTCCATAGAAAGTTTCTCGAAATGGTACATTTCGACTTTGATTTCTCGTCAATTCATTGGTTACGGTCGAGTCGAGCTCTTTTGAGATTCAAACAACGATCATTAAACATTTTGATCACATTTTAATCACGTTTCTCCCCTCAAAATAGCATATCCATGATGTTTTGAAACAAAATGATTAAAAGATATGTTTTCGAAAAGCATTTGGAGAAAGCGATTTAGCATGAATTTTGGAACAATTTTGGTTTTATACTCCCCTTAAAGAAAGCATATTTTCTTACTGAAAATTTGGAATCAATTAAGGGTTTAGAGGAGTTATCTTGGTACCAAATGTGAGAGATTTTGAAAAATCTTTTGAAAAATTTCGAATCAATGGTACATAAGATGAAGATTTTAAAAAATCTTTTGAAGATATTGAAGAAGAATTATCTTCAGTTGTTTTAGGATAAGTGCTCGATATTTATGAAAATCGATTTTGCGTAGCACTTTCCTTTCTTTAAAGATCGGGTTGCAAGTTGAAATACTTACAAGCCATTGTTTTTAGGAATAGTGCTTTGAAAAATATTTAAAACCTTTGATTTTGATAAGCACTTTCCTTTCTTTGAAGCTCGGGTCTGAGCGATGTGTTCGAAGCCATTAATTTGAAGTCGGGTTTCGTCTTGAAGTATCTGAAAGCCATTGTATGAAGAAATTTTGAGAAGCGACATGTTTTAGAAAACATTTAAAGAACTCTCGCTCAAGCATCTGTACATGCCCGTATCATTGTTGAATGACATTTCTAGAAACGTCTGAATATCGATTATCTGAGAGACATGTCGTGAGAAGAATATTTTGGATTTTTGATTTTATATTGTTTTGTATTTTTGAAAATTTTCTATTTTTATATTTTGCTTTTGTTGGTTTTCAAATTTTGTATTTTGGTTTTCAAAAATATTTACAAAGAAGATTTGAAGAAAGAGAAATTAAGTTGGGACAAGTAAAAGTGGAGTTAAGAGTGGAACTAGAAAAGGATTTCCACATGCGAAATTGGCATAAAGTTCTTCTTTACCACACGGGTATATGAACCTTCAACACTTTTACAAGTACCGCATCCTGAAGAAGAATTTTCACAAATAACGATGTTAGAAGTACATGTTTCCTCACGGTGAGGGTGATCACTATCAGCGGTTGTAGTGGATCGACTTCCTTATCCGAATGATTGTCACTATTATACGTGTTGGTGCAAGTATAAAAATCTTTCTGTGGGAATCCATCTAAGACCTATTTTGTTGAAAACTTTGCCGTGGGAATCCACCTAAGGTAAGATCTAGGAGTTGTTTTCTTATCGGATCGTGGAAGACTCATTTTGGAAAAACTACGTCTGAAGAGATCCACCTATTAGGTTTCCTTTTGTTGTTCATCTTATCAACGGGTTTGTTTCTATTTGGTGTCTTAGTGGATTGTGCCTTGCACGAGAATTATCTTTCTTGAGATATTGTAAGGCACATGCATCATGATTAGTGAAAAGACACATTTTTACATGTAGTATGAGACAAATTCAATATTCTTGTTTAAAGCAATGACTTTAACTTTGTCACTCTGGTCTTTTGGAAATTGATTCTTGTTCGAAAAAGACTTAGAATTCCTAGTGTTGTTTTCTAAGGGCATAGCATTTTCTTTTTGCAACTACTCTTAGATGCAAGCCAATCCCTAGTCTTTTGTAGAGTGTTCCTAGGTAATGGTTTACTACTACTAGCGGTGCCTTGAAATCTTGTAGAATTCATCACCCTAGATGTTGCACCTAGAATTCCATCTTTTCAGTGCATGCCTTTTCCTAGCTTCTTCTAGATAGTGATTGTTGACCATGTTGTTAGAACCAACAAATTCTTTAAGCTGGATTTTGGTCACATTCCGTGTACTAGTCTTAGAAATGCCGGTGTAATCACTTTTTCTTTTTCAAAAGCAGGTTTTCAAAACCTTTGATAATTCTCTTTTTAATAGGCGGGGGGCGTGGGTATTGTTTTGACAAATCATTTTCTCATTGACTTTTGGAGGTGAGAAATAGACATTTTGGTTTGAAAACCGGTTTGGGAACATTTGTTTTCTCCTCGGTCAATGGTTTTGCAAACTTAGTATCCTGACCTTTCCTTTTAGACTTTCGGTGAACTCTCAAAGATCATTTTGCTCTTGCATGTCCTTGTAGGCACGCTCATCGACAATTTGTCATACTTGCATTCCTCGGTTTTTCGATCAAGTTGTTTAAAATATGAGACATTTTCTTTTCAAGTTTTTCAAGAGCTTTTCATATTTTGAAACAATTTGGAGGTCTCATCTGGAGTCTTTCATGATCTTCAACAGAATATGTTTGTAAGATAATGGACATGATATCGGTAGTCATAACATCTTGAAGAGAGAATCATTTAAATTTTCCAAAACTTTGATGTGTTCAACACTTTCATTAGCTTGCTTTACGGATTTATGGTCCTTGACAAAGTCATTGTTTCTTTCAAAAGGCTTGTTCAAAATGAATTACCCTTGAGTTGATGTTATTCGGTGAGGGCAATTTGAGTTTCAAAAACTTTTTGTTCAATATCAAAACTATTAAACGGATGTTTGTTGTAATATTGGTTTTAGTTTTGTTGTCTCTTGAAGATCCGCAATTCTAGTTTTCACATTTTCCAAAATACTTCTCGCATCACTTGTGTTAAAAGGATTGTTTGAAGACATTTGTTCAATGTTCGAAAGAGATTTGGAGACAACAAGCTGGTTTTTTAAGCGATTTTGAAGCCGGTGTTGACACTTTGTTTGAAACACTTGGTGTGGTGGAAAACGTTGATTGAGAAACAAAAGAAATACCATTAATTTTGTTCCATTTATTATAATCAATTGGTTTGATTTCGGATCTTTTGTTTCATTTTGATCTACTCTCCTTAGATAGTTCCAACGTTTCATGAGAATCATGCACAATTATAGGTTCATGCAATGGTTTTCCATTGTTCAACACATTCCGAGTTTTTCGAGCTTTCTTGAGAAGCGAAGGAGGTGAGTTACCAAGAGCCATTTTGTGAAGTATGAAAAATCGGTTTACTTGATTAGAAAGCATCTTGTTTGATTTAGCGGAATGACCCGTTGTAAGAAGCAAATTATCCAATTTTTGATAGTTTCATTTTATCCGAATTTCATCAAGAAGAGAATCTTCTCGTTTTGAAAAATCGACAATCAACTGTTTCTTCTCTTTTCAAGATCGACAGTTGCTTTTTGTTTAGAAAGTTGGTCATTTAGTTCGAAATTTCCTTGTTTAAAGATTTTATTTTCAAGTTCAAATTCACATCAAGTGTGTCATACTTGAGTTGCAATTGTTTTTCTCTTAAAACAGAATCTCGATAACCAATTTCTAATTCTGAAATTTTGTTTGTATGAAATTCATAGGCTTTGGCGTGCTCCTTGTAACTCTCAAGCTCAGCGGTCAATTTTTTATTCGCGGCCTTAACCTCGCGATTGACCGTTCTAACTTTCTCAACTTCAATGCCACATTGATTAATTAATGATTCAAAATAAGCACGTGTTTCCTCATCATTAGCACCATTCTGTATCACTTGACCTCCATTAGGATCCATATATGGAGTTTCAGAGTTAACATTGCTATTAACTTGCTCTCCCACATATGTGTCATAATAAGGTTCGGAGACAGAATGTGGCTTCTCATGAGTAAGCAATTTGGTACCTCATTGAGTGAATATGTGTCGTGAGCGGGAGTTGTGTCATAAGTACCGCTTGATGTTGTGTCTGTTGATTGATTGTATGATTGGAGGTTGCATTATCGTTTGCTTTATCTTCCCATTTTGGGTACACAATTTGATTTCCTCGTGATCAACTCAATTCCCAACTCTTCTTTTACGCTAACATCAACATGTCTTGGATCTTTTCAAGCTTCGTAAGTCGGTTGACACTAGATCCTGAATCTTGTCTTTGAGGTTCGGAGGTAGCATTACGAGCGAAGTCATAAAGCAGTTATTCCCATTTTGATATCCCATATTCGATTCACAATCGACCCCTTGATGTCCATCAAAGCGCCCGCATATTGCATCGATTCCCGATTCACATTTCCATAATTCCCAACGAGCGGACGCAACATTTCCATTCGATTACCCTTGCTCTATTCCCAACATTCATCCCATCGATTTCCAACATCTTGACCCGTGATTACCACGATACGGAACCGCATGATTACCGATCGATTGTTAAATGCTTTATCCAATAAAGAAAATATCATTGCAAGGTCGCTTCGGGTCGGTTCGGGATCGATGATTCCTTGTTCTGGTATTGTTGATCCGGATAGAATTGTTGTTGTGGTTGTGGAATGTATTCTTGCAAGTTGTTGTTGTTGGAAGATGATGAAGCTTGTTGTTGTGTATTCACTTGTAGTTTGAGTCTTGGCAATAAGTGCCAATGGATCATGATTCTTTGCCAATCTTTCTTTCGACTTCATTCACTTGACTTGGTTTTGTTTGAAAATCGTTGAGTTGATCAAAGTTCACGATGTAAGTCTTTTGTTTGGTTGACAATAGTGACATATCGTCCCCATTCTTACGGAAGATTATTCAGAACTTGATGTTTTGAGCGATTGTTACGGGTGCCAACTTGTTTCGATAAGCTCATTCATCAAAGTGCAAAACCTTCCATAGTAGGATTCAATGGATTCTCACGGTGTAGATGTAAACTTCTCCCATTCGGTTAGCGACTTGTTCTCCATGTCTTGTTTACCAATTTACATTCCATAACATAGCCGTCTAACACGTTCCCACATATCGAAGCGGTTTCTGGCTGTCTACCATGACAAAGATGTCTATTGGTAAACCCGGTTGGACAATATGAATTGCCATGTCATCTGCATCGACTTGTTTCGATCCTCTTGATGTATTCGATTCGGTTTGAAGATGAGAGGATGGTGGGATGGGAGGTGTTGCATCGGCATTTCGAGTACATGAACTTGTCGAGGCTTGAAGGGTCCATCTGAATGGATTTAATCATGAGTTTCCCATTAGGTTTGGTCTTGATGTAGCGGAGCATTCGACTTGTCCATTGAAGATAACCACCTTTTGCCAACATAGGAGGTCGGTTTTCGGCACCTTTGCATGAATGTCTTGTTGAGTTGCCATTGATGAAGGTATGATCGATAAAGTTGATGTAGGATCGATTCAACGATAAAGGAGTTGTGGTTGATGAAGATTAAGCTCGGTTGAGGTGTTTTCGAAAGTCGTACTCGTAACCTTGGTTCTTAAAAATTTTCGCCCAAAATTTGAAATTCACTATAAAAATCAATTCTAAGGTCGTATGAAAAATTTGAGTTATGACAATTTTGACGTAAATTTGACCGAAAAATTTGAATTTAGGCCCAAAATTTGAATTTTGACCAAAATTTTCACAGTTAAACCAAAATTTGAATCTCGTAAAATTGAGCGTTTAGTCTCCTCAAAATTTAAATTTTACTCAAGTTTTCCGC
Source organism: Chrysanthemum lavandulifolium (assembly GCA_022545495.1). Classification (NCBI taxonomy): domain Eukaryota; kingdom Viridiplantae; phylum Streptophyta; class Magnoliopsida; order Asterales; family Asteraceae; genus Chrysanthemum; species Chrysanthemum lavandulifolium. Next base: position 234,004,800 of record CM040241.1, on the reverse strand, counting down.
CAAAAAACTTTTTATTTATTTATTTATTTATTTATTTTTTTTTTTTTATTAAACCTTAGGCGTAGAAAGAGCTTAGGCGTAGACCAAAGAAGTTCTGAGTAGGATATGGTTCTGAGTAGGATATGGTTACAGTAGGATGTAGGCGTAGGATGTAGTTCTGAGTAGGATGACTTAGGCGTAGGATCTTATCGTAGGAAGCTTAGGCGTAGGATTCCTTAGGCGTGGGATCTTATCGTGAAAGTATCTTACTGGCGTAACCTTGAGCTTATCGTGACAAAAAAGTTACTCGTAAACCTTACGCGTATTTGTGAAGTTATGCGTAGAGTTACTCGTAAGCTTTTAGCTTATCGTAAACTATGGTTAAGAACCAAAAATCCTTTATCACGGTAGTAAAAGATATCCACAAGTCGAAGTGTTCCACACACTTATCCAAGTGAGGAAACCGAGTCACCGTTATATACGAAGATTCTTCACCAAAAGTTCTGAGTAGAAAACTTATGAGTAGTTGACTTTCACGAGTAGAACTAGGGTTTTGACCTACTGTAAAAATTTCCAACGATTCAAACAATTTCGCTTGCACGGATATCCTTAAAACACTCAAATAACGCAAAATGTTAACCTTTTCACCCAAAGTGCTTAGAAAAGTTACGAGTAGAAAACTAGGGTTTTGACTTTTGACTTCTACTCGTAAGAAATTTCCAACGATTCAAATGATTTCGCTTGCGAGATATCCTTAAAACACTCGAATAACCCAAAATGTTGACCTTTTTCACCCAAAGTTGCTAGAAAAGTTACAGTAGAAATGACCAATGAACCAAAAGCGAGCTTAAAACTGAAGAAAACACGTAAAGCTTGAACTTTTGCAAAAAGCGAAACTTTAGCACCAAATAAACCTTAAACCACAAGAATCTTGAATTTTAAGTGCAAAATTAAAGCTTTATGCGTATCAAAGATGTAAAACGTGAGCTTAACGCGTATCTTACCAAAACTTCAAAACAAACACAAACACTCCTAAACCATTGTTAGGCGATTGATACCAATTGTAATACCCCTTTAATCACGTATACCGTATCACAATAACAACCTTTACCACACAAACACCCACGTTATACAATCAGTAGGCGTAGAGATGAAAGAAAAGATAGAACTTGGTGACTTGAATGATAGAATTCGTATGTATATGTTTAGAGAGGTAGAGAGAAGAAAGATGAAAACAATAAGATGTTATATTGCTTCAAGGAAAAACACACACACACACACTCAAGCACACCCTCAAATGACATACTTGAGGGGTATTTATAGTACAAGAGAGATGATGCCCTAAGGCTTGGCCATGGGCCTTGAGATGGACTTGGATTGGGCTTGGGTTACGAACTAGATAAGGCTAGCTTAACGATTAAACTCCACGAGCCCATTGACTATTCTATCCATATTAGCTTAGCCCGTGAATGAATCCACGAGAACCCCATTGACTATTCTATCACGATATCTAACACAATGCGTTTACAAAGTTCCTAACTCGTGAATGACCATCACTTCTAATGAAAAATCCTATCAGAGAAGGCTTTAATTGAGTCGATTAGGACTTGGTTACCACAAGCGAATACGTATACCTTGCACAAGACATATTTATGCAAACTTCAAAAGAAAGTGGACTGGCTTGCAGTATAAAAGGTTGTTTTGGAGTGCAACATCTTCAAAGAGTTAGATCCAGAGGCATTTACATATCTAATGGAGAGGGAACCTGCAAGGTGGTGTAAAGCCTTTTTCTGCACAGATAGAAGCTGTGCATCATTTGAGAATGGGATATCAGAGAGCTTTAATGGCAGATACTTCAAGCTAGAGGTAAGCCTATAATCACTATGTTAGAGGATATTAGAGTTTACATTATGCAAAGGAATTGGAATATGAGTAAACTTGCAGCTGAATTAGATGACAACATAACTCCATCCATTAGAAAACACCTTGAGGATTTGAGGGTTGAACAAAGGAAATGGGATGTTATACCTAGTAAATTTCAGGTTGTTGAGGTTAGAAAAAGGGATGAAGCCTTTGGGGTTAATTTGATTACTAGGTCATGTGACTGTAGGTTGTGGAATATTAGTGGAGTACCTTGTGTGCATGCAGTGGCAGCTTATATGCACTTTAAGATGAATCCAGTTAATGGTGTGAGTAGCTGGTATAGTCAATCCAAATGGTTTGATACCTACCAGTTCTCTATAAATCCAGTTTTAGGTTCTAAGTATTGGAAATCAACTCAAAACACACCCCCACTCCCACCTGTATTGAAAAGGATGCTGGCGGGGCCTAGGAAGAAAAGAATCCCACATCCCATCGAAAAGTTAATGAACACTCGTTAGCGGTGGTTGGAAGAGTTATGAGATGCCAAAATTGTCAACAACTGGACATAACAAGGTGGTTGCAAAGATCCAAAACAACATAAACAATGCGCAATGAGACCTCCAAAGGCACCTAAACCTAATATTGGTGAGTCAAGTAAGCGGGGTGAAAGAAGAGGTGCAAAGGTGAATCCAAGAAGGTTGGTGAGTCAAGTAAGCGGGGTGAAGCTAGAGTCGCAAAAGGTAAATCAAAAGCGACATCAAGTGGTAGATCCGGTTCAAAGGTGCATTTGCTAAATCAAAGACTCAACTATGAACACACGGTATGTATACTTAAAGATTTAACCCGAATTACTATAATTTAAGCATTCTTATTTGATCTTTGTTACTATCTAATTTAGGAATATTGGCGGTTGAGATGAGGAAGTCGAAAGAGAAGTTATGCGAGGAGGTGATGGAAGAGAACAAAGGAGAAGGAAGAGATGGAGCATATGGCTAACACATACCTGACTTGGGATGATGTGCAGTTGGACCACTTCTCATAGGATGAGCTCGACAGACCTGCTACTTTGAGTGAACTTCAAGCAGTTGAAGAAGCTCATATTCAACACAATGCTGAACTGCCAAGTATAACTGAGCCTGTTTCTCAAAGTCAAGATCCTACTGTGGAGTTGCCAACACAACCAATGCCAGCTGCTGAAACAGAAGAAAGTCAAGCTCCTCCAATGACTCAAGTAGCAAGGCAGAGACCAAGACAAAAGCTTCCAATCAGGCTAAGAAATAAGTCTGAGAGAATTGCCAAAAGAAGGAAGTTTAACTTTCCACCAGATGGGACTGGTAGCTCTCCATCCAAGCCATTCAGCATTTAGGCACTCTTAATGCCTTAAAAACAGTTAACCTTTTGTATTTTGGGTAGTTTGTGTTGTTTATATCGGTATGTTTATATACGGTATGTTTAGGTGACCAACATGGCACACCTTTGTAAACAATCTTGGTGCTGTAAACACTAACATCCGTTTAGTTTCATGTCTATGTAGGTCGCACATGGTAAACAATCTTGGCACATCTTTTGTAAAATTTGCACATGGCTGTTAACCTTATCTATGCAGTTAAATATTGGGTAGTATGTTGCATGTGCTTACTGATATATTCCTTATGTTTGTATGTGCAGTCTTTGATACTACCAATACATTTGTTTTAGCATGTTTTAGCATGTGCAGTCACTTAAAAAGGCGACTTTAGCATGTGCAAGACACTTGCATTCTAACCAAAAATCAGTTTCATGCTACTACCAAAAATCAGACAACAAAGACTATATAAACACAACTTTCATTGATACAAAATTTGTTGTGAATACATACTATTAGTTTCATGCTACTGCCATAACAACACCATCAGAAACAAAGACCTTACTACTAGCGACCTAAATGACAATCAACAACAAAACCAACATTCCGGTCAAGATAACCATCATGAAACCGAAATCCTCCTCCACAATGCATACTTGGATTGTTCCTTTTAGTGCAAGCACCATCCTTGCCTTGTAACTCTCAAAATCGATTCCACATAAGCTAGTCTTTCTTGAGCTAACATCCCCAACTCATGTCTATTAATCTCTTCTTCAAACACATCTCTCTGGTCACCATTCATACTCAAGTACATTTCATACATTGCATTTTTGTACCAAGCTCCTTTCAACTCACCATCAATCCAATAGAAAGCATCACATTTATCAGGACAAAACTGTAAAAAATCTATTTAAAACAAATGCTTGATTTATAATATGTAAACATACTACTAAAACATACCGAGGGTTTTGGGCAAACCAAGAAACGACGGCAAGGGTTTCTCTCAGTCCAAGAAAGACGTTTTGCTAGACGAATGCCACAATAACAATGAGTAGGTAAAGTACGGACATGGCTTCGGATGCTAGAAGATGAGGCTGACATTTTGTAAATTAGGGTTACTGAATTGGGGTTTGAGTTTAATTAGGGTTCTTTTGAGTTTAATTGAAATTGGGTTTTTAGGTTTAGGTGTGTGTAAGATGTGGAAGATAATGACCAGATTTAGGGCTTTTAATAAGAGTCAACAATTTGACTTGCTGATTTGGAAAATTTTGATGTGTTGGAATATCCACGTATAATACACTGGAAAAAAGGGTGAAGTTCGTACGTTGATCAAAATTTGAAAGTTATTTACGTACAAAAATAATAAAATTTGTATATTACGTCTTGATATATTTGGAAAAGTTAATTCGATTCGGTACCCTTCACCCTTTAAATTATAAGGAGCATTTAAATAATTTTGACATGCTTAAATCTTAACATTATACAAAAGGGTTGATGCTTTATATTATAGTATGATATGAAGGAGTAAGGATCCAATAAAGTAAATTAAAATAAGTAGTGAAGTGATCAAATCACGCATTTGAGATGAACGATTTGCATTAGATGATTTCTATTCATATAGATGCAACATCTTGAGTTCGAAAGTTAATTTGATGTATAGATGGTACAAATTGATTTTCATGATTTTAAGTGCGAGGAACAAAAACAAGAGAACTCGTGAAATCGATCTAATATACGATATATCGATCCGATTAAAGGTAGAAAACACACTATGGTGTGTTATAATCATCTAAGAATATAGGGACGATCTAATTTGGGTCACAGATCATGAGTTACTGGTTATAGTTCTTCTTATTCCTTCTTATTTTAAGTAATAATTTTCTTATTTGATCCAAACTCTGATATGAAGTATGTTATTGATGGAAAACTAGTTGTCGTTAAAACTAAACACGTGAAATTTATTACTTTGTAACAGTTCACGTAGTATTAAAATCATACATTAAACATTCAGAATGCGGATATCATACTAGTGTGACAAATGCATTAAAATATGAGTAGTACTATTGCTACCTCCTAATTTATAAGACAAGACAATTTTTAATGGTTTTTTGTTTAATATCTTTCGTCCTTTACTAGTTTTAACTTGTGAAACCTTATTAATTTATTCTCTACCTTTTTTTAGCAAGTTTTAATTTTCACATTTTTTCTAATTTTGAGCTTCGTGTTTTTTGTGTTTTGCTATTTTTTACATGTTAAACTTTCTATTTTATCTTTCGTAATTTTATAATAAAAAATAAAATTATAAAAAAAAGAAAATAAAATTTAGAAAAAGTATTACAGAGTAATCATTTTGGGTAAACAATGAATCGTCTAAAACATTTGGATAGCTTAATAAAGTGGAGAAAAGAGCAAAGAATAGAATAGATAACCGTGCGGGCCACAAACCGGAAAACAATATATTCTCTTTACCGCCTTCCGTTTCAAAAAGCATCACACACAACAACTCACCCATTCACTTTACAGCCGTACAATCACCACCGTCAACCACCACAGATGAGGCTCTTCAATAAGGACACGTCATCACCATCATCATCATCATCATCACCGTCCGGTGGACCAGCCAAAGCTATCCGTCTAGTCTACTGCGATGAGAAAGGAAAGTTCCAGATGGATCCAGAAGCCGTGGCTGTTTTACAGTTAGTTAAGGAGCCTGTTGGTATCGTCTCGGTCTGCGGTCGTGCTCGTCAAGGCAAGAGTTTTATATTGAATCAGGTATACTCATTGGTTCAACTTAGGGTTTCTGATTCTGAATATTGTTGTTTTGATTGTAATGCTTTTTATAATGCTGCAATTATGTTAGTCTATTGCGCGATTAAGTAGTTTTGTTGTTGTAGGAATGAGTCACGTGTGGAACTGTATAGTTTTCGGAACGAGCGAGAGTTTGTTAATATATTGTTGCAGGAAATGGTTAGGGCTTATTTGTTTGTTTGTTGTTTGATGATATAATTTAAGGCTTAATTTAGTTGTAGGGCGTCAGGTGGAATTAGTTAGTGTCGGGTTTTGGTGATATGTTCTGTGGTGATGCAGTAATTGTGAAGTTAGGGTTTAAGGTTGAATTAGTTAGTTTTGACTACAGCCAAAGATATTAGTCATTCAATTGCTTAATTTCATCTATTGTTAGTTTATTGCTCGATGATATATTTCAGCGCGTAATTTGTTTGCGAATATCAGTAAATAGGGTTTTAGGTGAAATGTTGTGGAATTAGTTAGTACATATAGGAATGAGCTAGGGTTTGGTGATGTAATTCAAGTTAGGGTTTTAGGGTGAATTGTTGAGGGTGGAACTGTATAGTTTAAGTAAATGCTGTAACTTAATACATTAGATATTCAATCATTAAGATACATGTATATATTGCTGCAGGAACTAGTTGGGGCATGTTTCTTTGTTTGCTGTTTGATGATAATTTAAGCCGTGATTAAGTTGTGACTATCGGTAAATGTAAAGCTAGGATTTCAGGTGGAATATTGTGGTGTTAGTATTATTTCTATAGAACTGTTTAGTTTCGTATTGAGATAAGGTAATTTTATTGTTTTAGGAAAGAGTTAGGGTTTGTGAGATTGTTGTTGATTGTGTATTTGAAGCGTTGTTTGTTTGTAAGTATCGGTAACTGTGAAGGTAAGGCTCTAGGTGGAATTTTGCTTGTGGATATAGTTAGTATGAGCACAATGCTTATAGATTGATTTTGTTAGAGTTGGGGTTTGTTAGTTTGTTGTTTGATGGTGTATCTGAACCGTAGTTTGTTTACGAGTACTAGGAATTGTGGAGCTAAGGTTTAGGTGGAACGGTTACTTATGGAATTGCTTAGTTTGAGTACAAGGCTATATATTAATAATACAGTTAATGATGATGTTAGGGAAAAATTATCAAGAGCAATGTAGCACGGCTCACTTGTGGCTGTGTGCATACTTTAATTAGTCCTGCTGATGTTATGGTCATTAGTAGAATAGGTACCGAGTAACTACTGTCAGTTTCATAGGTTGGCTTGACCCCTTCGCCCTTCGGTTTCGGATGACACACATTTTAGCATGTCACCTTTTACAAGATTGCTGTAATGGTTATGAAAACTTATATTTAGATAGTAGCAAATAAGTGATGTTTGTTACTATCATGGTCGTGCTATAGTTAAGTTACAGTTGAAATTGAAGCATGTGTGTTTAATTAAAAATTATGGTCTGAAAGCTAACAGAGCTACATCAAAGTTCATCTGAAAAGGATTTGTTAGTGAGAGGAGCATTGATGTGGTCCTTGATTTTTGGTTTCCATTGTTCTTTTTGGTGGATGGGTGCAATGAAAGTATGTCATTTTTATATGGCCAGTATAATGGAATGAGTAGCACCCAATTAAACTCCTAACATGCTGGTAAAGACTCCTAAAAGTCTCAAATTATGAATCTTGTTATGAGAATTTACGGTTATTGGGTTTTAGTTGCTTATTGTTAAACAAGTGTAATAGTAACTATTGACTCGTACATGGTGCTATAAAAGAAAATTACAAAAGAGGTTAGCATGATGGAAGTTCGCTCATGTAGAAGATGGTGTATCCGATCAGTACTAACATCTAATCAAGCCTATGAGGTTTCAATATAGAAGTCAATAAATTGAGATTGGAAACTTGTTGGTTTTGAACTTTTTATAAGTATCTTTAATAGGATTTCTATTGTAACAAATAGACATAGTCTCGTAACAGTCATGGTGGCTAACATGGATCAAACAAAAATATAGCTGTGCATGTGGCATATGACAATAAGAACATTTCTCTTACAGAAACAAGCAAAATATTTTCAAAAGTTGACATTTTTCTGTAGTAAGGCGCTTTAGAGTGATTAGTTTACTTGAAAAAACCATCCAACCGACCTTAAGACCCTAAAATTGTACGTAGGAATTATCCTAAATCCCGAGACAGTGAATCTAAACATATCTATCGTAAGTCGGACTCTAAATACCGCTTACACATCAAGTCGAAATTGAAAGGTAGCTGATGTAGAAATAGAACTCTAGAAAAGAAGACATATATAGGACAGAACTGCCATGGCGGATCATAATCATATATCGGCCTCTTAAACCATCTAGCGTAAGTAACCATATATGATCTGACTATCTGAGTATTGCAAAGTATTTCACTGTAGGAACTAAATTTAGGGAATAGTGGAAGAAAATCTTAAACATTGATAAAAGGTCACTGCTTGTTTTGCTAACTTTTGTTACACATGATTGAAGTACAGGTTGCAATCATATTTCTTTATGATATTATTACCTTACATTGTTACCATCTCATCTTCTTGTGTGGAAATGTGGAATAGGTTATCAGTTGTCTTTTTTTCTAATAGTTTCTCTTCTAATTGTTGTAGCTTCTTGGAAGGAGTAGTGGATTTCAAGTGGCAGCAACACATCGCCCATGTACCAAAGGGCTTTGGCTGTGGAGTACTCCCATAAAGAGAACAGCTCTTGATGGAACTGAATACAACCTTTTATTATTAGATAGCGAAGGAATCGATGCATATGATCAAACGGTTGGCTTAACTTACTTTGAATATTTCAGTTAATACTTTTCAGTTTGACTTAACAAATCACAGTTTCTTTTTTTGCTGATTTTTCTCATTTTATGGTAAATTTCAATCTTCATGGATTATTTTGCAGGGGACATACAGTACACAAATCTTCTCCTTAGCTGTCCTATTATCAAGCATGTTCATATACAACCAGGTTATTCTTGATGCATTATTTTATAATTGTCTCTTCGTCCAATGCCTCTATCTTATGATTGTTTTTCTTATGTCTTCAGATGGGAGGTATTGATGAAGCTGCACTTGATCGCCTCTCTCTGGTGACTGAAATGACTAAGCACATTCGTGTTAGAGCTTCTTGGGGAAAGACTACAGCTTCTGAGCTTGGCCAGTTCTCCCCAATATTTGTTTGGCTTTTGAGGGTAAATATATCTGGACTACTGATCATACACATCTTTGTTTAAATTCAGAAACTGCTCGTCGTTTTTTTTTTCTTATTTATAACCTTTCAAATTCCAACTTGCAGGACTTCTATTTGGATTTGGCTGAGGATAATAGGAAAATAACACCTCGTGACTACCTAGAAATTGCTTTGAGGCCCGTTAACGGTGGTGGAAGGGATGTTACTGCCAAGAATGAGGTAGACCATCAAACTGAATCTTCTTTCTTGTGGGAAAATCGGACTGAACTAGTGCACTTGTTTTATACACACACATGTATGTACATATGGTGTATGTTCACAATGGGAATGATGCAACACTGGCCCTAAAATATACACATCATATGCCTTGTTTTACATGATTTACTATATTTCTAAACCAATGTGTTATTTTCAGATTCGAGAATCCATCCGAGCTCTTTTCCCGGATAGAGATTGCTTCACTCTTGTCAGACCTTTGACTGATGAGGCGGAGCTCCAGCGACTTGACCAGATTTCGGTCAGTAACCGCTTTCATGTACATGAATATTATGCATATAATAAATGTGACATCATCATACAAATAAAATAACTTATTTGCAAAGTTAGCCTTTTGCTTTACGCATCATAATCTATGTTGATATGTGATTTGTAGTTGGACAATATGAGGCCAGAGTTTAAAACAGGACTGGATGCTTTGACAAGATTTGTTTTTGAGAGGACCAGGCCTAAGCAAGTTGGGGCCACAGTTATGACTGGACCCATATTTGCTCGTATCACTCAATCGTTTCTAGATGCTCTCAATAATGGTGCAGTGCCTACTATTACCTCCTCATGGCAGGTTAGTCTTGTTATCTTTTCAGCTAATTCCACTTGTTTTTTTTGCAAATGGGTGGTCATCTCAGGTATCTTTTAATTTACAGAGTGTTGAAGAAGCAGAGTGTGAAAGGGCATATGATTCAGCTGCTGAACTTTATGTGTCCATCTTTGATCGCTCAAAGCCGCCTGAGGAAGTATGATTAAATTTCTTCTTTCTTATTATCCAGTGCACAAGTGTTAGATAATCTAACTCCCAAATCATTATAGGTTGCTATGCGAGAAGCACATGAAGAGGCTGTTCAAAAGGCGGTGACCACTTTTAATGCCATCGCTGTTGGAGCTGGTTCGGCTAGGCAGAAGTATGAGAAGCGTTTGCATATGTTCCTGAAAAAGGCTTTTGAGGTTTATTTTTTTATTTATTTTATTTTTTTATTTTTTTTTTGTGTTGCTTGATTAAGACTGCTAATGGATAGGCAAGAGATAAAAGGTAGAATTAACCAGACTCTTTTGATAACATATGTTAATAGCTTGTTCATATCGGTAAAAGGTTTTCTAATATATAGTTAGGAAACCATCATTCTATTTTAGTTGAGAAGTATTTGGCCTTTTGTTTATTCATTCTTTTTTAATTTTACTGGCTGTTAATACTTAATATAATGCAGGATTATAAAAAGAATGCTTTCAGGGAGGCTTACTTGCAATGTTCGAATGCCATACAGAGCATGGAAAAGGAACTTAGGAAACTTTGTCATGCTCCTTCCACAAAATTAGATGATGTTCTTAAGGTACTGTATTACTAAACTGTCTTTTCTATGCATGGAACTGTTGCAACCTTTCTTCAATGGTGACTGTTGATGTCCTACAAAATTCATGTGTATGTATCTGTGTAGTCTTATTTCAGACTTCAAAATGCTGTTCTTAGTGTTGATCGTGAGCTTCAAAAGTAATTACAATTACATAGAGCTTGAGGTTTTATGTCTCAAATTATGTGAAGCGTGAGCTGTAGTACCATGCTCTAAGGAATTAGTTTGCTTTGATCTATCTTTTTTTTGTCTTTATAAGTGGAACTGCGTAAAAGCCCGCACATGCTTTTAAGCAATCCTAACCATGGGTCCATGGTTTTTGAATTTCAGTGATTTAAACTGCTGAGTTCGGTATTCTTATATCTCTTGCTTACCAACGGAACTTTGGGTAATCTGAGGTACCCCATCAACCAAGTGGTTGCGGGTTTACATCTCATTCACCCTGTATAAAAAAAAATAATAATAATTAAAAAAAAAAAACACACACAATTTTGCTTAATATTTGGAAAAAAGAGTTAGCTTTGGTGGTAAATTGAACATTATGCATTCCTCAAGTAACTATGTGGTGCTCATAATTCAGTTATATCTGTTTAGAGTAGGCCCTATTTTAGTTTATATAAGTACTTACAGGGTAATCGTTGTTTTAAAACATCAAATCTATTTCCATTTCAAAATCAAGTGTTGCATGGATGTATATATTTTGGCTCCAAAAGTCTTCGACTGTCATCCTATTTTTGGTAGTTAATATGTTAATGTAGTTTTTTTAAACTTTTTCAATAGGTTCTTGATCAGCTTATATCAAAGTATGAAGCAACCTCTCATGGTCCAGAGAAGTGGCAGAAACTAACTTCATTCTTACGACAAAGGTTTGACACTTTGTCTTTTATATTTAGTATATCCAGTTTGTTAATTTTCTTATGTGCTTTTATGTAAACATTTTGTTCTTGAATCTTATAGTTTGGAAGGTCCAATTCCCGATCTTGTCAAGAAGCAAATAGACCATGTCATGTTAGAAAAGAGCTCTCTGAATCTGAAATGCCGCTCAATAGAAGGCAAAATGGAATTACTCAGCAAACAGTTAGAAGCAAGCGAGACATACAAATCCGATTACTTAAAGCGATATGATGATGCAATCAATGACAAAAACAAAGTCACACAAGATTACATGACCCGTATAACAAATCTTCAAAAAAACTCAAGCTCGTTGGATGAAAGATGCTCCAGTTTATCAAAAACAGTGGAAGCCACTAAACATGAATCAATGGAATGGAAAAGAAAATATGAACTTTCTTTATCTAAGCAAAAAGCTGCAGAAGATCAGGCTGGTTCAGAAGTAGCAAATCTTAAGGCGAGAAGCAGTGCTGCTGAGGCAAGATTAGAAGCTGCACGCGAACAAACAAAGTCTGCTCAAGAGGAAGCACAGGAGTGGAAACGTAAGTTTGATGTTGCTGTTAAAGAAGCGAAGAGTGCACTCGAGAAGGCTGCTGCTGTGCAAGATCGGTCTAATAAACACACGCAACAACGTGAAGATGTTCTTAGGGCAGAATTTGCTGGTACATTGGCTGATAAGGTGATTATCTCTTTTCCAATCTCATGTGTTTTTGTCCCTATTATATACAATGAAGCGTACCTCTACAAATCACCCGTCAATGCTATATATACAACGACTTGTTTAGGTTATATATGTGCTTTTTTTCTTTTTAAACACAAATGCGCAAGTTGATAGATTTAGTTTTTTTTTTTTTTTTTAGGCTATACTGTACTTATACGTGGTACAAAATTTGTGTTTTTTTTCCTTGATATATACCAACAGACTTTTCATTATAGTCACTAGTGTCTTTTGTTTACATCTGGATCATTACAAGATGGCTTTGTTCCACGTTTTATTCATTTTGTAGATCGTTGTCGTTGTTATAAATGAAATTGACACTTTTATTCTACAAGAATCATCCTTTCTGAAAGTCACTTTTAATGGGTTTTTTTGGCTTATACAACAACCAAACTGGGATCACACTATCACAGCCAGCTTTTATGACTCAGATGTACAAACAAAAGGTATAATGACTAAAACGAGACAAATGAGAAACTACGCTGGTAGTTTCTGCATATAACCCTATACGATTAGCTAAAGTGGAAATGCATCAAATTGGTTGAAAGTGATATTCAAAATGCATCAATTCTTGTAATGTTGTATGCTGAAAGTCTAAAAAAGTTTCTGCAACTATATTCAACACTTTAAATACTCAAAAAGTTCAAGAATAAGAAGGCAAAAGATGCTTGTGGTCGACTCAACCTGACTTGAACTTTTACAGCCTTTACTATGTATTTGACAGTTTTGACCTGAGCCTGTTTAGACATGTTATCCAACCGTCCAACCCGCTCAATTTCTGATCACGGTGATATGTTTTTGTTACCCCTGAAATTGCAGGAAGCTGAACTGAGAGAGAGGGCATCAAAGCTTGAACATGCTGAGCAGTGTGTAACTACTTTGAGCTTGCAACTGAAGGTAAGATGCTCTACTTTTTGATATCCACATCATCAAAAGTTATTTCCGTTGTGCAGCAACTGATGATGTATACAATTTTTTTTAGACTGCAGAGTCAAAGATAGAGAATTATGATTCAGATATATCTTCATTGAGAAGGCAGATCAAGGAACTTGGAGAAAGGCTAGAAAGTGCAAATGCCAAGGCTCGATCTTATGAAAGAGAAACCGAAATTCTCAAGCAAGAAAAAGTTCGTTTGGAGCAGAGATATCAATCAGAGTTTGACCGGTTTGCAGAAGTACAGGAAAGATGTAGAATCGCTGAAAAGGAAACTAAACGAGCAACTCAGTTGGCTGATACTGCCCGGGCAGAAGCAGTCACTGCCCAAAAAGAAAAGAGCGAAATCGAACGGTTGGCAGGTGAAAGATTAACTGAAATCGCTCATGCCGAGGCGATCGAGAATCTTGAAAGACAAACAAAGGACTTATCTGAAAATTTAGAAACATACCGATCTGCTGAAATGGAGGCTGTATCTAAAGTAACGATGCTGGAAAAAAGAGTTGGTCAAAGAGAAAAAGAAATTGAAAATTTACTAAAATCAAACAACGAGCAACGTGCTAGTACTGTGCAGGTCCTTGAAGCACTTTTGGAAACCGAACGGGCAGCTCGGGCAGATGCTAATAACCGGGCAGAAGCTCTTTCGGTTCAGCTCCAATCTACTCAAGGGAAACTTGATTCGCTTCAGCAACAAATGACTACTGTTCGTCTTAATGAATCTGCATTGGATGGTAAACTTAAAACCGCGTCACATGGAAAACGTGTCAGAGTTAATGACACGTTTGGTACTGATTCTGTTCAAGAAATGGATATTGATGATAGAGGAACAGGACTAAACAAAAGAACACGAAGTACAACTAGCCCTTTAAAAATTGTTTCTACTGATGATAACAATCAAAGTCAAGAGCCTGAAGATTATACAAAATTAAAAAAACCGGAACTCAAGGAAAAGCTCACAAAGGCTGGCTTTGCTGCCGAGGTGCTACAACTAAAGTCTACCGCCACCAAGAAGGACTTTCAGGTTCTATATGAAAAATTAATTCTCCAGAGGCAGTGAATTGGTGAGTTTGTTGACTCACTATTTTTACTAAAATGAAAGTGACTTGAAGTTTTCTGTAGTCTAGTTATGTTGCGGGTGTGTAGAGAACGTAGGTAATAGAGTTTGAGCTGTGGCTAGTAGCAAGTGACTGTGTCATGTTCTTTTGATGACATGGTACAGTGAACTGTGTTTTCACACAGTAAACTTGCTTTTGTGTGTAGTTTCTTTTCTGAGTGTTTGTGTTTGTTTGGTTTTACGGATGGGTCTGAATTACTAGTATAGTTTTGGCTACTGGTATGTAAAATTACAGCTGACAGTCTTTTGAATTAGTGTGTAAGTAACATTGTTATGGTTTGTCGTTTTCTTCTTTATTTAAGCCGCATGTATAAGTCTATTAATTACTTGTTTTGTATTAGAATTATCTAAAATATAAAAGGCTTTCTTACTCTACAAAGATTAGCATCTAACCTGGGAATAACTTATCGTATCGCTCTCTACGGAAGCTTTTGCTAATCCTTTTATTTATACTTGTTTCCTTGTTTACAAATGTATGTGGCTATTGGGTTGTTCAAGTTCATGTATTTAGACTCGTGATTGATGCAAAGAAATTTGAAGCAGTATATTTCACTGAAATTGCTTTTTCTGTTAACTGTTTATCAAATGTTGTTACAGCAAAAGACTTGGCTGTTGTTAGTAGGGATATTAAAATTGGCGAGTTGGTTAATATGCCAAAAAGTTCCGAGTTCGGGTAAAGTTTTAGTATCGGTTGGGGTAAAACCCATAAACAAAATTTGTCCACTAGAAAAAATGAACTACAGGAACTATTACTAGAATGATGGTCGAACTGATCGTGTAAAATGAAGTTGTGTTATCTATGAAGACTACAATATGGGTAACTTCTGATATATTTTTAACCAAATGCCCATGAGGTAAAAAGCTTGATACAGGACATACAATACCAATTGATATAGAACAATGTAGTACAATCAGATATAGATAATTTTTTAGCATTATAATACAGAGTTATAATTTAGAATCGCTAACAATTAATAAAGAAAACTATACACAAGGATCAAAAGTCTTGAGGATGTATCTTATAAAAAATGTTAACCCAGGTTGGCGTTGCGACAGGAGTGCGTTCTTTTCGATCATTTTATTCACGGAATGAATTTGCTAAAGTTTTTTTTTTTTTTTTTTTTTTTTTTTTTTGGCACTGTTCACGCATGCAGCTTCACACATGCAGTCGCTCATCCCCAATGAGTTTTAGTATATACTAGCGGGTTAACCCGAAGCGTTATGACGGAAGTCGTTCTTGCTCGATCATTTTATTCACGGGAATGAATTCTTAAGTTTTTTTTTTTTTTTTTTTTTTTTTTTTTTTTGACTGTTAAATGCGCATTATTCTTCACGCCCAATGCGTGTTTTAGTATATATATATAATATATAATTTAAGATTGATTATAGCCACATTTTACAAAACAAACTATCGGTAATAGCAACACACCTGCAAAATAATACTACTCGTAACACAACTTTTTTGTCGTTTACATAGCGTTTACTAAAGGCAAGTAAGTTACTATAGATAAGTTTCTGCCAACCAAAACAAATATGTAATATAATTTAGATTCCAATTCCATCAATTCCACATGTCGTTGCTGTAAAATCAACTGAAGAACCTATTCAATAATGACCTAATTCAGGTATAGTTTGTAAAGCAGGATTCCAACTGCATTTGCACATCACTGATGATCTTCTACTTCTTCACACTTCATTATTTGACTCGAAAACAGGTCAACAGAAAATCATGGAACCTTATGAAGATTTGATTTCGTGAATTCTGAAGGTGAATATAAAAGATACTTGCAGTAATAAACTAATAATAATCTGTTCAAATCGCAGAATATTTATTTGCACCAACGGCTAAATCACAAGCGAATACATTTTATAAAGTACATTGATTTCCAAAGATGAATAGATGAAGTCAACTGTCACTATAAAACCGCTCTCATAAAATTGTTCAACTTTTTATGGAAATTCAACGTACCCTTTCCAAGTCTAAATAGACAGTCTCTGCTTCTCTTGGCGCTCCCTTCAAAACAGAGTCAGCATCTAGCCCATGGCACTCCCTGAAATAGACATATTTAATAGATGACATACTGGTTAACCAGACAGGAATTTCTCGTATACCAAATCCACTGATATCAAACAACTCCAGTGAGGTGAGGTGTTGTACTTCATCAGGAATTGACTCCCAATGACTCCAACCAAACAACATTAAAGTCTGAAGGTTGCTCAGCTTCTCCATCCCTTGGAGACGTGGGAAACAATCAAGCTTCTTTGAGAATGGACCAAGTGCCAACATATCTAACAAAGTAAGAGGGTCAATTCCACTAGGTAAGGATGTCAGTTTGTGACAATCTTTAATTTCCAGTTCCCTCAAAGAACCACCAAGGTTATGCAAATCGGGTATATCTAAAAGACCAGGACAGCTGATGATATCTAGACGTCCAAGAGATGTGAGCCCTTGTAAACTCCGAATGGACTCGAGATTTGTGCAGTTGTATATAGTTAATCTAACAAGAGGATGGAAATGATGTTCATCTAAGAGAATGATTTTTGGTCAATACATAATGTACAACGTCTCGAGGACAGGCGATATCATCGTTGAGGAGTTCATTGCTGCACCTGTCCACTTTTCCAGGCTTTCCATACCCGCAAATGTGAGACGTGTCAGTGATAGAGATAAGGGCTTCCTTGATCCTAGGCTAGAAGAGCTACTTAAACTTGTCACGTTGCCCAAATCCCTCAACACAAGATCACGAAGAAGTGGTAGCTTCCAAACCATTGGAAGACTGAGGACGTTGGGACACCCTGATAATATGACATCCACAAGCTTGTCAAGGGGAATCCATTTCCCTCCAATATTGGTTGACATATTCATTATCCACGTAGGAAAACAATCACTCGAATAGTTTTCGATTGTCAAGCTTTTCACATTTGCATGGGTTTGCAAGCCTTCCAATATATCCTTGTCCTTTTTCCTCGCACCCTCATTACCTTCCTTCCAACAGAAATTAATCTTGTATAGATTTTTCTTTCCAACTAAATCTGCCTGCATAGCTTCTTCTTTGCTACCAACTTCTTCAAGATTTGAAATGCTAAGCCCCCTAGCTCTCCAATTTGACATCCTTTCTCTCGACCCATGCTAAAGGAAGACAATGTTCGAAGAGAAGTCAATTGTCCCACGTCTTTCGGGGAGATAACATTTTTTCTGAACTCGAGATGTCGTAGGCTTATCAAATTTCGCATCCCTTCTGGGAACTTCTTAAACTTAGAACACCCAAGCAGCTTCAAAGTTTGCAGATGGTGAAGTTTCGTGATAGATTTTGGAAGAACCTTAATATTGGTATCTGACAAATCAAGGTACCTGAGACGCACCAAATCTCCAACTGAATCATGTATCCTTGTTGGTGCATAATTGCGACTTAACTTCAGGATACGCAGATACTTGAAATCTTGAAATGATATCTTCGTCACAACTCCTCTCAAGAATAGCGTGTGCAGAGTTCTACTTGCCATGTCCTTCAACAAATTGTTGTCTCTCTCTTGGTACAGAGATAGATGTTTTACGTGAGGCATGTGTACTTCGGCGCTAGTCTCAACCAGCAAACACAAGTTTTCATCACCCGAAATATGTAAAGAAAGATCATGGACTAGATCATGCATCTTGCAACTTAAAACATAACCATACTCATCCATTTCAACATCTTGGAACAAGGAATTGCTTACCAAGATTTTGAAAATATCATTTCCCACATCCTCAATATCACTGTTTCTCGTGCCATCCACTTGAAGCACCCCAATGCCATCCAAAGTTGGATAAGTTCTTCCTTTTTCATGACGTGATCCTTCTCAAAGATCGAACAATATGCAAAACATTGCATGGAAATCGAATTCGGCAAACTATCAAAGCTCAGTTTCAAGGTGCTTAGAACCATGTCAGTATGTCACCTTCTTCTGCACCCCATACCTTGCTTTCTCGGATGGACAACCACTTATCTTTGTCACTGCTGTAATTTTGCAACATGATTCCTATCACCTTTACTAACAATGGCAAACCACGACATTTCTTCACAACATCACGCCCGATTTCCTCCAATGCTGGCTACGGTTTTGCTCTTTCTTTAAGCATGAACCAACCCTCATCATCTGAAAGACCTTGCAAAGTACAAGAATCCTTTGTCATATCGATAGTTCCGATTTCAAGTTTTCGTGTGGTGACAATAATGCCATTACCATTCTTCGAATTCACATTTACCATACAACTCCTAAAATTATCCCAATATGCCCTCTCTTCATCCCATACATCATCCAGGACTAGAAAATATCTCTTTGATCCCAAAACTTCTTGAAGACTTTTAATCAAATTTTCTCTAGTTGTTATCTCACATTTCTTACCGGTCACGGATTCATAGATCATTTCAAGAAGTCTAGTGATGTTAACCTTGACGGACACACACAACCAAGCTTTAACATCAAACTGTTTCCCGATTTTTGGATTATTGTAGACCGACTTAGCTAATGTGGTCTTCCCAATCCCACCCATTCCCACAACAGGAACAATCGTTAGCTTTTCTTCTTTTTTTGATTCCGTTAAGAGCCCCAATATATATAGTTCATCTTTCTCCCTCCCAACAATCTTGCATTCGTCTAAATATGAATGAGTCTCCTCATGAAGACTCCGTGGAACCACAGGGCCTTGCAGTTCATTGTGTAGTCCCAAATCGAGTGCTCGTTTGTTGACCTCTGACAACTTTGTGTTAATGTTTTCAATTTTATGACCCATATCTCTACGAAATGAAAACTTTTTCAAATTCGGGAGAAAACGTAACTTTTTAGTTCTCAGATCTCGTTTCTTCTTCACCTCGTGCCTTAACACTTCATATTGAACCTCATCCAAGAGATCATCAGCTTCGCTAATCACATCTCTCAGCTGCTTCATCCACACCGTCATGGCCTTTGTACCGTTTCGCCTCTCAGCATCTTGTAACCTAGCCCGAATCATCTCCAACTTCCCATGAAGGCTGCTCAAACTATCTTCGTAACCCCAAGCAATGGCAAATTCATTAGCAGCCATGGACAATGCCTTTTTCAGTATCCCCTCGGCTGCTACAGTTACAAAGGCCTCAATCATTTTCACTGTTGGAGAAAAACAAGAAAAAAAATATGACTGGGGAAGATGATTTTTAACCTCCCTTACATCCCCATTAGACATTGGAATTACATGCTATATTTATTTATACTCACCCGTCCGACTTGCATTTGTTAAGCATGCCATGCGTTCATCCCGAGCGGATCGAACTCTCCATGAGATTCATAGTTGCATTACTTATAGCTTCCTTGTTCGTAGACAAAGCGGATTCGAATTGTCTTTCATTCCAAGGCCTAACTTGTAACCATGCGCTTCATATTCGCGGAGTTCGCTCCCGAAATATAGCCATCCCCCCCCTCACGTCAATCCCACGAGCCTCTTATCCATTCTCATTCAATCACGGTGGGTAGCAAATCAAAGTGAAAAACTCACATTGGGTTTAGGGATAATCGAGCTCGAATCGATGACTTCCACCACGTCAAGGTGACACTCTACCACTGAGTTATATCCTTCCCGCCCCCATCAAGAAATAGAACCGACTAATCCTAAGGCAAAGGGTCGAGAAACTCAATGACACTATTCTTGAACAACTTGGGGCGGGCCTTCTTTTCGCACTATTAAGGATATGAAAATAATGGAAAAATAGGATTCGGTTGTCAACCGTCCCTATCGGAAATTAGGATTGACTACGGATTCGAGACATAGCACATGGTTTCATAAAACCACACGATTTTCCCGATCTAAATCAAGCGGGTTTTACATGAAGAAGATTTGGCTCGGTGTTCTATTCGACACGGTGGGAGAAGAACCGACCGGTATTATGAAAAAATAGAGGAAGCGTAACCAAGTCAAGATGATACGTATCAACCCCTTTTTGCGTAAAAATCTTACCATTTCGAAGGAACTGAGTTCCATATCTTTTCCATAAGTGTTGAATTCTCTTAATCCACAAATCAAGAATTACTTTTTGGAAAAAAAAAGGAAAAAGGAATATTAAAAATTAAAATCGGTCGACATATTAAATTAATAGAGAAAGAGGAGTTGGTTTGATAGGTTTTTAATCTATACTACATAAAAAAGAAAAATAGTCAACAAGTAAAGAATTAAAAAAGTGAAAAATGGAAAAGTAGAACATGTGAAAGTAATTTTGAAAAGTATACATTGATTAGAAATGTATACTTTGAAAAGTAAACATTTTTTTTCATAATTTATGAAAGACTTTTGTCTATTTGATGAATGATAAAATACCCTCAAAAAACAATAAGAAAAATCATTCAAAATTGTTTACTATAATCATTTGGAGCTTTTTCCATCATAACATTTCCGCATATTGATTTTACCTTTTTTTAATCATCATAAAGTTTGGCAAACATAACTAATACTTGAGATAATACTTAGCTCGTGCAGATTCCGAAATTAAAAATATCGTAAGTAGCGCATAGCATCAAATTACTGTAAAGAATGCATCCTTCCTAAAATTAAATAAAGGAATCCCATCAACTATCTACACAAAGTAAAAATATACTCATGAGATATATCAACATTTGTGTTTTAGAAGATACGTTATAGATCAAAACTATGCCCAATGTAGTAATTTTCGTTATTGTTTTGTGTAACATGTGCGTGTCATTTATTAGGAAAATATATATGTCTCTATAAATACCTAGAATATATATAACCTATAAATACCCAATACAATGTCAACCTTTAAGGCTTCCATTATGAATTCGCATGAAGAAACTGTTCCACAAAATCAAGATGTCAACATGCTTTGTTATGAATTTGCAACAAATCTCACGGTATATCAACTTTGTTATTAATTCTATTTACGTCTTTGGTTTAGGGTTGTATTGATTTATTTAACAAGTGAAAAATTAAATCATAGTCTAAAAGATTGATGACTTTTGACGTCATCAAATGATGGTTTATGTAAAACACCGTAATTTTCGTAATTTTCATATGTAGTTTCTCATGATTTTGATGAATAGTTCAATCTTTTTTTTTCTACCTATCAGATGCGTGACAAGACTTATTTAAAGTTCAATCCCTTATCCGTAAAATTTATGCTCTGAGTTGTTTTCACTTTGTTGTTGACGTTTTTTTAGGAATGAAAATGAAAAAGAAGTAAAGGAGAAAATGAAAGAGGAAAGTAAAGTAAGGAAAGTTATTGCATTAAAATGTGTTCTTGAGATTGAAAGAAAGTGAATGAAAGATGTATTTTTGAATTTATAATTAAAAAAGAGGAACTAACAAAATTACACTTACACCCTTTTAAAAGCATGTACTTAAACGGGAGAATTACATATCTCCCCAATTAACATTAGGATAAACTTGTATAATAGCTACCTTTAATATTTTTTTTGCATGTCAGATGATATAACAAGACCATATGGGGTCCCAACAGAGGCGAAGATAAGAGGGGGGGGGACAAGGTGTTGGAATGTGGAAGTTGGATTAGCATAAAACGACTAAAGGTGTGTGAGCCTATTGGGGGCACACACTTTAAACACTAGAATACGTTTGCGTATAAGCTCAAAATTTGACCCGGTTTGACCCAAGATATTCTAGACCCGAAACCCACTTGTTTTAAGCCCATGTGGCCGGTCCATTTGAGGTGTTTTGGAGGGGATATTTCGGTCTAGGTATTTGGAATAAGGACGGTTTGTGAGTTGGCTTGATGATCAAGTTAAAACCCATTAGAAGCTAGGGTTTGGTGGGTATATATACACTCATATACCTCACCCTAAATATACGACTAAAATCACAGTTTCATACCAAAAATCTAAATCAAATTCGGTCATTAACACTTAAAACGATCTAGGGTTTAATCTTTGTTCTTTCCACTTTAAACCTTAACTTGCATCATTAGATCCAAGGTGTTGTTGTAGGTTTGCAGTTGGTGTTCTTTGAAGGTTCTGATCGAAGAAGGAAGCGATAAGCATCTGGGTGTTTGGATGTGTACTCGAGCAGAATAGGGCAACAACATATCGAGTAGGTTTACTCGATATCGGACAATACTAGGGCTTGTTCTTTGGTGCTTCCTGGTTCTCGGACAACAAACAACAGTCAGGATGTTTTGATTCACTTCGGGTTTTGAGCTATCGACTATAGTTGTTTGGGTTTACGTGATACGACTAGCACTTAGAATGGGTAACTATGCTGAACATCATATGTCAATATTTACCTTGTCCAATTTCATTTGTGTAATAAACCATGAGAAAATAAAACGGGAACTTTGAAACTATGTTTATCCTTGACTATTTGCCTTGTCCAATTTCATTTGTGTAATAAACCATGAGAAATATCGGTTAGGGTAATTTTGGCACCAAATTTAAATTTTTATGACATGTAGGAGTGGGCCATTAGTCTTAATAAAGCATCTCATGGATAGGAAGTTATATGAATAGCAAAACCCTTTACCACTTAAATTCCACCCAAAATGTGAGGATCGCCTTAGATTTGTAGGAATTAAAGCATTCCACTTTAATGCTTGAGTGTGTACCGGTAGTATAATAGATTCTAGAACTTGTTTTGTGATGCATTCCGAGATCGCTAGTGAGACTACACTTGTGTAGTTAGGAATAACTAAATGATAAGAGGCATTAGGATAATCCTTGTTTGATACATGTATTATAATTACTTCTTCCACATCGGTTGAGTAATTCCCCACACCCTGCGTTGTACTCATCTTTAGTACACGATACCCTAGTTAACCTCTCGAGCCTATCCTTTTCGCGGTTCTCGTGATGTTTCGGTTTTCGGAATATCAATGAAGAGCATTGTTTACAATCCACCCCAAATGTACACCCAAATCGCTTTAGCGCACCTTGTATGCACTCACTTTTAGTGCATTATTGTTATCATACTTAACCCTTAGTTCAATTATCTAGTTGCTTGCATAAGTTTCTAAGTCGAGTCATATCCTTTGTACACAGTTTTGGGACGATTGGGACTCATGGGAAAAGTTAAATTTTATGAAATGACGGGAAGGAACGTTAAATTCAAATTCCCTTTATTTATGTAATAATGTGCTCCAAGTGTTTTGATCTTTTCAATTCGGGTCAATTTAGTGTTTGAGTAATAAAAACTCAAGTGTAGGGATGTGCCTATAAATCCCTATTATTTTGATGTTATCATAGAGGATGGTAGAGTAAAAGTGTAAAAAAAAAAAAAAAAAAAAGGGGCTACCATCATACATCTATCTTTAAATTTATGTTTGTTTGTTTCAATTTATCTAGAGTTTAGAGTGTCGAGTCTTGGCTTAGCAAAGCCATTCTTCCCATGCTTGTAACATAAAGATTTTTGACTTGCCACCACTAAATCGCCTATCCAACCAAACCCTTTATTTCCCTACCGTAAGCCTAACGTTACAACCCTTTAAAAGACCTCTTGGATAGTTTTTCCTAGGTGCTTACGCCAAAAGCGATGGAGGTTTGATCTAGTCTCAAGCCTATGGTAATCTATGTACTAGGAGCGGTTAATGAGTGTTTATCTTCCATTTCCAACTTGATATATTTCATATACACCCGAGAGATGAGAGTATCCAAACACCACTTGTGAGGTGCTAGTATGTAATTTCCGTGCTTGTTATGACTTTTGCGGGGCTTATACGTGCTGTGAATTTTTCTAAACTAATGCTTCATGACCCCTAACTTATAAATTAATTGGCTAAAAGCACATTTGCTTGAGGACAAGCAAATACCAAGTGTAGGGATATTTGATAAGGATTTAAAAGGTACACTTTTGAGGGGTCATTTAAGCTCTTAATCGACCACTTTATATCCGTTACTGATTAATTTCGTTCCTTTTCACTTTTTAGGTCTCTTGAAGGCAAATTGCTGGAATGACACTTATTCGGACGAAAAGGCGCGAATATATGAAGAAAATGTCCAAAGTTAAGAATCAAGACACTCAAGCTGCTGGAACAGAAGGTGACGGCGTCACAGCTTAATGGCGACGCCGTCGCAACACACTTTGAGACGACTCAGAGAGCAAATTGCTATTTTGCACTTGACGGCATCCAGTTTTAAAGAGTAGGGCGTCACAACTCAGACGACCTAGATTTGGATCCCGACGGTGTCAGAAGATGAAGCCGACGACGTCACAAGCATAAGATGACGCCGTCACAGAGTTGACGTCGCCAAGACGAAAACTTAGTGGCGGCGATCTGACGGCGTCCCAATTAAAGAGTGACGCCGTCGCATATTGTAACTCTGTATATAGAATTCGGATTTCGAATTTGAGAGGTAGTTTTGGAGTAAAACCTAAACCGAACTTTGGTCATCTTGGGCGATATCTTAGGGTTCCATACCTATTTTACAACAAGATAAGTGATTTACTTCATTAATCCGATTATGTCTTCAATTGTTTGTGTGTATGCTTGCATGTTTTCCATGTCCAAGCTAATTTACATGTGTTTGCTTAGATCTATGAAACCTAGGTATTGAATATTGATTGGTTGTCTCTTATCTTAATTGTTATTGACCTAGTATTGCGATAGGTCATTCGTTGTGTTTTAATGCTTGAGTAATCTTTGTGAACATTAGTTTATAATCACCTAGAGTTATTGTAGTCTAAACATCCAAAGATAACCTTAGAGTTAGTTTATGAATCCTAGAGATTTCGTAGGCAATAACCTTAAGGTAGTCTCAAAGAGTTAGGAAAAGCATACCTATGACCTTAGAAGACACAACGTGTTAAGAATAAGGACGTGACAATTCAACCATCAATAGGAGATAACTAGGGAGTAATTGCATCTAGGTAAACACATCTTTAAACTATCATACGAGCACACAACAATAGACATAGACTACACTCCCTTAGCTTAGATAATTAGATAAGTAGAGTAATCGGTAGAAGTACCAAACCCCCAAATCCAATACCTCGAGATTCGTACCTTTCAATTTTCTAAAAAAATATAAAAAAGATAAAAAATAATCTTCCTCAACCCCAACCTTAGCGTAGTAATTTCTCACTAGCATTCCTATTCCCCTAAAGAACGATATCAATTCCCGAGGCTTACCCTAATACTACACTACAACGATTAGTTTCACTGCCTAGGGTGTTGAAAAACTTGCTCGACGAAAAGGAAGTTCCTTTAACCCCGAACGCGCGTTGTACGCTTATCACAAACCAAATAGTGAATGTTAAGATGACACTGAAAAAAGATCTTACCATGTCATTTGGCACTGTTACAATAGCTGTGTTCTGATACTGCAGTCACATGGGGTTTAATAACCTCAGAGGCTCAATATCACTTAAAAACATCATAATTTCAATAACTACAACAATGGCCGATGGACTATTAAAGCAATTGTGACCGATACTGCATACTACGTTACATCACATACCAATTTTTTGTTACACCTTTTTCTTTTTTTTCAAAGAAAAGTAAAAAAATTTGAGCCATAAGATAATATCTTTTTTAATGAGGCTCAGATCTGCAATTCTTTGAGCAACTGTATGCACCCGCCATGGCTGAAACCACATAATGTTGCTGGTTACCCTGTCAAGATACGGAAATGCGCGAGGCACACTCAAGAAATAGTTAGCATGCAGACAAATCATCATTGCCTTCTACAATAAACATTGCAATCAACAGTTTCGACGTAACAGGTATAAAGCAACATAGTTAACCCTTTTGAATTACCTTATAGCTCCTTGTGTCGTTTCAACTCCCCTTTTGTAATTGCTTGCACCAAGCGATTCGCTAGATAGTTGAAAAAACAAAAGGAACTGTATGGGAATTCAGAATGGGTAACTACGCTGAACATCGTATGTCAATATTTGCAAATGAAGAACGTGGTGGACTTTAAAGAAGAAAGAATCTAACTGACAAACATATCTGTTTCTTTTGAAAATTTAAATTAAAGAAAAAAGAAAAAGAATAGAAAAAGGGGGAAATTTTTTTAAAAAGGGTGGTTGCTAGAAACTTTGCACTTTAAAGTACATCACGTTCTTCATTTGCCAATATTGTGTAACGATGTTAGATGCTACATTTAATCAGGAACACACAGATTCAGCAGATGGCACAAATCAACCTCAATGCTGCTGTTAACATCCATAATGAGGTTCAGATTTACAATATCTTGAACCACTCTATGTGCCCGCCATGGCTGCAACCACATAACAGTCGTGGTTACCCCGCCAAGATACAGGAACGCGCAAGCCAAATTCAAGATACATTGGTTATTGCAATCAATACTGTATAGTAGGTATTGCAAATAACCCAAATGCAACCTAGGGTACTTAAGTTAGTTCTCAGCCTCTCATGAAAACCCCATTATGTTGACATGCGTTTCATTACCAACAGAGGTCAATACATGTAAACCAAACACCTAGTGTTAAGAAGAAACTGGAAAAAGATCTCACCATCCGCTTTTGGACTGTTATAATGCCCGTGTCATGCTGTTGCAGTCACGCGGACTTTAATAGTCCAATAGACTCAATGCTACTTTAAAACATCACAATGTAAATTACAATTGCAACAAATGCCAATGGACTATTAAAGCTCGTGTGACTGATGACGCCGACTACGTTATGCCAGATGTCAACCTTTTGAGGCTCATATCTGCAATTCTTTGAGCCACCTACGCACTCACCATGGCTGCGACCATATACCATTCCTAGTTACCCTGCCAAGATACAGGAATGCGCGACCCATACTCATGAAATAGTTAACACACAAACTAATCATCATTGCCCACACATTCATGGTCTCAGGTTTTCAAATATAGGCTCACATAGGAGGCAACAAAATTTTGGCCAACACAGAACAAATAGCAAACATGTGTTGCAACAACAACTCATGTTATGCTACTTTGCCAAAATAATCCCCTTAATAAGTTTAAAAACAGACAACCAAAAAAAAAGTCAGAAACCAATTATCGACATTCATAACTTCAAGCAAACACAAACAGCTATGTTACCAACTTTGCATATTGTTCACTCACTATCCCAATTTTTAAACATCCATTAAACTGAATATAAACGCCTTTTACACGATCTTTAAACATCCTACTGCAGTGATTTCTCATAAAATTAACAAGAACACATCAAGGTATTTAAAACCCTAAAGTGATAAATCACAAAGGTGCTAACTATGTAACTATAAGCAGCAAACACACAACTTAAAGATGCAAAAACCTAATTTAAAAAAACTGAACAACTCCACACATAGCAACATCAATCATCTGATGAACTATAGCAAATCAAGAAGATAAACAAAAACCATCAACTATGTCATGAAACCTCGATTATATCATGAAATAAACCAAACCCAGAAGATAAAAAAACACCAACATATATCATCTGTTGAATTACAGCAACTTAAAGAAGATAAACAAAAACCATCAACTATGTCATGAAACCTCGATTATATCATGAAATAAAACAAACCCAGAAGATCAAAAACCACCAACCTAATTGATTGAATGATCAAAAAAAAACTTTAAACCATACCACATAACCAACATGTGGCTGAGGAAAAAAAGAGAGTAGTACCGGGTAACAAATGGCAAAGATACAACAATACAACACAATAAAAATATTTATCCCTCTCACAAAGGGAGTGTAGCCCCAATCAAATAATCTATTCATGTAGATGATATTGTGCTTTCACTACACAAATCATTATAGATCTTTCGGTGTCGGATCGGGCTGGGTTCGCCGATCGGTTTTTTTTAGCTGCCGGAGCACCGATCATTGAGAGAGAACGTGAGAGATAAGTGAGATATGTCCCGGGTAACCCGGACCCAATAAAAGAAACGGGCCACAAAAGTTTTATGGCAACAGTACTTTGACAAATGTTATAGAGCTATAATATGATGATAACATCATATTTGGTCAAATTGGAACTTGTCTTGTTTATTGTTTTCATTAATCATTGTTGAGTCTATAGTCGAAAGGATTCTCAATAGTGGTTGATTTCAATTCATTAGTCGACGAATGTGTTGGTCTCATACTTTGTGGCGATTCTATGAGAAACTTAATAAACAAAACAAGTAAAGGTTTAATTTAGATTATAGGACTAAAAAGTGTCTTTTGAAAATGTGTTATAGTTATCTTTCAAGTAAATGGAACTTCACGAATTAATAACATCAAATTCTATAGGCCGAAAGGGTTATTTGTTGCTGCTGGTTTAAGTACATGCTCATGACATGACCATTTGATTGAGGCTTATGCATAATTGATTTATAAAACACTAGATCATTATTATTGGTTCAATAGGTCGAAAGGATTACCTTTGATAATATGTTTTCCAAACTAAACATCCTAATACCCATGTGATCATTTGTCCAAACATGTATGTTCTTTGTGTGTTTATTCTCATATTGCTTTTCTTGTGATTTGATCCGTGACAATCATAACCACCAACTTGTTACTTGCTTAAATAAACAAACGACACTTGAGTGCAACCAAGTCTCTTGGGACGACCTTGACTTACCAACCCCTAACTACACATGACTAGGGTATACTTGCCCGAATGTGTTCCTAGTTAACCGGTAATTCTTGTTTATAAATTTAAAGCTCTTTGGGAACCCATCAGGCGAGGAAAGACCACACAAAACCCTAGATCTTGATATGATTTAACTAAGTGATTAGTTATAATCAAATATCAGTATAAAAGCACAAAACTTTAGGTATCTTATAGTTAAAGTTTATTAAATCACACGATATCCAACAAGCTATATCCTTGTAGCTTCGAGTAATGATCCACACCCTCAATAGCTTGATGGAACCAATGATTTAATCAAATCATATTTCAATAGTTAATAGTTCGTTTAAGTGTCAAAAGGAATAAGTTTTTACACATAACACATAACTAGTCACAAGGAATAAGTGTGTATATTAACAGACAGTAATTAAATCTCACGATATCCAGCAAGTTATTCCTGGTAGCTTCGAGTAATGATGCACACCCTTAATAGTTTGATGGAATCCACTATTTATTTACAAAACAAGTTTCAATATAAGTAATTAGTTTGTTTTTATTTTCAAAATCAATAGCGTATATGTAAAACAAGTCACAAGGAATAAAACATACAAGCAATTAAAACAGACAGAAGAACGGGTAGAGGTGAAGACAGAATATAATGGAAAGCAGTAAAACAAGTAATGCTCAAGAATGAGTCTTCCTCAATTGGAGA
Source organism: Chrysanthemum lavandulifolium (assembly GCA_022545495.1). Taxonomy (NCBI): domain Eukaryota; kingdom Viridiplantae; phylum Streptophyta; class Magnoliopsida; order Asterales; family Asteraceae; genus Chrysanthemum; species Chrysanthemum lavandulifolium. The sequence continues at coordinate 233,975,128 of CM040241.1, read as the reverse complement.
ATCTAAGGCTCCCACAATGTTTTCGAGCTTGGTACCAAGTGGATCACATACGTCATAACAATGACCGCGTAAGTCTTAAGATTGGAAAGAGAAAAAGAAGATGTACATATTACAATAATCTTTTAATTTTCCTAACCCCTTTTAATCTTGTTAACCATTAATATATTAACCAAGATCAAGATTTGTTAATTAAATGACAATAATGCATGTTATTTTCATAATAATTAATATATGTGATTAATTAGCGTAGCAAGCGACTATATGTGTAGCCCATAACACCAAACGAGATGGCTCGTGATGCCACTGTAGGGATTCCATATTGATTAAACCATCAATACCACGAGTACGCAGGAGATGGATCTATATATTTAATGTTATGAATTAAAACACATAAATTAAAGCACATCAATACTAACCTCGAATCTATTGAAAAATAGATAATCACCAAGTCTTGATCTTGATCACGAACACACGATGGATCTCGTATCACCATGAAACCCTAATCAACTATAGTGACTTGATCTCTATCAAAAACTCACACTACACGTCCAACGAGAGCGTTAGGATGCTAGTACTTAACCCACGAACCACGAACTAGGCACAAAAGTCTTGTGATTGATAAGAGACGAAAACAATGCCCTTCTTGGGGTTTTGCTTGATTGTAGAGAGCAAATGAAGAGAAAAGAGAGCCTTTTGATTTTGAATGAGTGAATAATGAGGACCTAAAGGCCTCCTTTATACTAATACAAAATCTTAGGGAATAAGTTAACTCCCTTTAACCCTAGTAGCAATATGGCCGGCCCCCTAGGAAGATTATAGACCCCATTTTGCTTTTTAGTCCTTTAGTAATTATCTTATACAATTACAGTTAATTTAGGACCTAACGACCTTTAACTGTTAGACTAACGGATTAACGACTGTTATCTTTATTTCGTGGATTATATTAATTATAAGTAATAGTATACATTAAACATATTATTTATATTTAATAAACGGTCTCTAAATGTATATGTGTGTGTCCCGATAGGCTCACGTAATTTCTAGCCGTACAGCTATTGATTTACGAGTGCATAACCAACACAAACACTGGACCTGGATGGATACAAAGTAGTTTGGTAGATGATGATGCACAACCCATGCGGATACATCGAGGATTAGATCCGGGAGACATCGAGGATTATATTCGGGAGACATCAAGGTTTTGAAAATCCCAAAGTGGTTCTCAACACTCAACTTATTACATACTAAGCATTTAAAGGGCTTTCATAATCATCATTTCATTACCATAGTTGTTATATGGTGTCTTGACAATATCATACCTAACGTTATCAATGTTTTATAAATGTCATAATCATTTTGACTTTTTTATTTTGCATCCAACGTTGGTTGATTATCAGAACTTTTTGTCATACTTAAAAGGTTTAGCATCATTGGGTGTTTGCTTGAAAAAGAACCATTTGTTGTTTATTAACAACCTTATGCTAAGATACTCATAAGAATTTAAGTACCAATAGAAAGTGCTATATATTTACATACAATTTTGTCTTGAAAATGCTATAGAGTGTGGTGTGTCTAATTTAATTTACCAAATTTTAGTGTTGACAAGATATCTTGGGCTTATCACCCCTTCAGCCCTCCGTATACCACAATGCTAATATTGTTGAATTTGCTTTATAGTTATATTAGTCTTTAATCTTTATATTAAAGAAGTGAATTTGGGTAAAATTTTGTGTTTAATTGGCTTATCTTATGAGTTTGATTCCAATCCAAATCATTATATAAATATAAAAAATATATAGAAATATATATACAAAAAATCTCTATTTTAACTCGAATAAAAACAAACTACCATCTTATGTTTTTAATCGAAAATAATTCATAAATGAAATTTTGATAAAAACCACTTTTCGTATTATATTAGTTTAGTTTGAGAAAATAATATATCTTATCCTAGTAGTTTTCGTTGCAAATTGCAACCGACCACAAGTGAACGTGCCGAATTTCTTAGTCCACGTGTAAACATTTAATTGGTATAAATGACTTTAAAGAGAATTTTGATCCCAGCCGTTAGTTTTGTCAATCTATCGACAATCAGCTATGTGCTGGAACTTTATTACTTATATATATTGGAAATTACTCCCTTGTATTTTCACTTAACTTTCCAAGAAGTACCAATATTTTCATTTTACTGCAACTTATAACTTACTAGGCAGGTCTTAAATAAGATCAATGGATCCTTGGATTTCTGTAATTCTCATGAAGACAAGTTCAAATTTCAGAAAATAGAAAAATAATATTGAATACAATTCGATTTAAAGATTCATATATTTGAAGTTTGATACGTGATTTCAGTGTTTGATACTAGTTTGAAACTAAGTATAAACGAGTGTGGAAACCCGCGCGATGCAGCGGGATTGCTTTTGTTTGCCAAATTGCTATAAAGGACTTACTTTGCAGCGACACTTAAACCTTAAAGACATTTTTTGCCAACTTGGACTTACTTTGCAACGACACTTAAAACTCAGGGGCTATTTTTGCCAACTTGCGAAAGTTGGCATTTATTGTGCTACAGTGTTTTGGGGGTACTGTTGCCCGCCTTTTAGTTATATTATTAATAATGTCCATGACCGATTGACCTTTTTATCATAAAGAACAAAAAGCATAATCATTAAAAGAATGTTATATACAAATTATGAAATCCAATAAAACAAATAAAAGAAGCAGTGGTTTCTAAGGTAATCCGTTTATTCAATCACACGAGTTTGATGACTTTTATTACACATAAATATGCATATAATATTCAGAAAGTTAGAAACAAACTTCACTAAAAAACAAATTTCTTTGATCAAAATAACCTAGTTTCGTTTTAGCTTTGACATAAGAACTACATATTTCGTATCTAAAAAATTCCAAAGACGCCACAGGAAATCCTGTAACCTTTGCCAAAGCCTGCGAACCATCCACATCTTTAAAAGGCACGATCACGAGGCCTAATTCTTGATACTTATGTTCAGATTGCAAGCTAGTTTCTCATAACATGAGATCCTTTTTTCTTTTCTTTTCTTTTTTTAAATAGGGAAAATTAGCCAAATAAACCGCGCGCCCTGATGCATATCACTATATGGACCATGCCTTTTTAAAATTCGAAAATGGACAGGTTGCCCACCGCTTTTCTTCGACCCAACCAAGGGCTGCCATGTGTCCGACAACTTATGACACAAGTACGTATTTTGAAGGTATATGTCATGTATTGTAACGTATTGTTTTGGGCAACTTGTATTGTTTTGGGGCATCTTTATGTTTTTGGGCAACTTGTATTTATATACGAGGATAGTTTGTCATTTCATATTTAAAAACAAAAAAAAAAAAAACAAACGCGCCACACAAAACACAGATTTACATTACATGTCCTTTAATGTCTTCGTTCCCAATCACTTTCTTCTTTCTTCAATACAATTTGTTTAAGAATCTTTCTTTCTTCTTTTGGTCTATTGACTTCATATCTTTATCCCAATCTTTATGCTTTTGTTTAGAAAATATGTCTGACAATATCCCATTGGATGTTCAACTAGATATCATCCGTAGGCTACCTCCTAAGTCTATACTCCAACAACGTAGTGTTTGCAAGTTATGGAAGGCTAGTATAGATTGTGGAAGCTTCATCTTTAATTACGGTGTTCGTCGTAATGATCAGTGTTTATTTACGCTAACATTCGATATGGGTGACCAAGGTTTTGTGTTAGCTTTAGATGAGCGACTAATCGCTACACCACTTAATCTGATTTAATGCTTTCATCTATGATTCTGATTGGCAATTCTAATGGTCTTTGGTGTTTTGTCTATGGTTCTAATCTAATGATCATTATTTGGAACCCGACAATCAAAAATCACTTGCGATTTGTCCGGTTTACATGCATCAAATCGAGCGTCAAAAGATTTGTTTTGGTTTTGCCGTCCGTCCGGACACTCTTGACCGACGATCGTGAAGGTCTCCTATCACTTTTGAAAGTGGTTTCGGTATGTCTCGTCTTTCTTTGAACTCTTTAAGGTGGACAATCCTTGAAAATTTCCACCCTCGTGAAACTATCAAATTGAAACGTAAAAGTCATGCAGGTTGTAGGTCGTTTTCTCTATTGATTGGGGTGAAAAGTTAACTAATGAGGACGGTGTTATTTATAAGATTTATATGTTGATTTCTTTTGATTTGGTAACCAAACAATTTAAAGTTATAGACCTACCACGATTTAAAAATGAACTCCCAGTTCCATTCAATGTTTTCGATCTTGGAACCTCTCTAGTGATTTCTAGGACGATCATTGGTGAAGACATTTCATTGTTTTGCGGATGGTTGTTGGACGCCAATGGTTCTTTCATAACATCATTTAGAAGCCTATTCGCCATCCCTACCCTATATTCGGTTCGTTTGCTTGGGTTTACAAAGGATCAAGCTCCAATAGTGGAAGCGTCTGGCGCCAATCATTTAGGTCGATCGGTATTTGTGTACAACAAAGAACTTGAATTATTTTTACGCATGGGAATGTTAGGAGATCGGGATCTTTCTACATCGCCCGTATAAAGAATCTCTTCTTTTGTTAAATCGATCGAGACCATCTTTGTTTATAGTATGTTTTATTTTATTTTTAACTTACCATTCTATTAATGTTTTATTTTTAACTTACACCATTATATTCATGTTCAATGAGTTTGTTCGGTGAAGTTAGGGATCATGCTTAATGGGAATGAAGCTTTGTGGTTTTATTACAATGTCGTATGTGAAGGAAGCATGGAGTGGTTAGCTTTTCTGCGTACTTCTTTGAATTTTATAAATCAAGTGGTTATATATTATGTAACCATTAAACTCATAATTATGTAGTAATCGTAATATGCGATGGGTTATGCGTATGAAGCGTTGTATGTCAACGTATTTAATATTTCCTATGTTCTTTAATCCCATTATACATCTTTGTTTAATCGGGAACTAGCAGTTGTTTCCAATAAATAATGTGGCAACTAACTGTTCTACGTAGGGTAACTTCTTTTCCTTATTGACTACTTTTATAAACCAAGGAGTCCTTCTAGTTGTTACAATTCGTATTCTACAACCAACTAATAACTACCAACTAGTGACTATGCACACTTGAACTTAACAGATTTACCATTCAACACTAGTACAATTTAACTAGCAGTTGTAAGTTTAATACTAGCAGCACTAAACCAATATGTCTCTATTCAGGCCCAGAATAGTAAGACCAACACCTACACAAGGGCACCAGAATGGTATCAGCAACACCTACACACGGGCAGCACAAACACGGCCATACATGTCACACCCCCAAAATATCGCAGCGGAACGATAGTGTCTTTGGGGTATGACTTCATAGCACAAAGTATGGATCTGACGACCTCTAAAATGAGGCGTTTAAAGAGTTTACCATTCGATTAAATAAGGTTATAGTTTACACAACATGAGATCCCAAAGTTTGATAATACATAAAGGTTTACACAACATGTCGAATGGTAATTGATAAAAGTACAATACTCCAATGTATGCCATGTGACTCAAAAGCTCCATGAAATGCTATCGCCTTACGACACGAGATAAACATGCTAAAAGTGTCAACACAAAGGTTGGTGAGTTCATAAGTTTGTTGAAAATGATTTGGAAAAGTCTATAAAGAATGTTGATGCGGCAAAGGCATTGCAAATCCATTCGGTTCGAGTTCGCCCATACAAAACCCATAACCTATGTGTTCACAACCCATTGCCTAATATAGAATTGTCGACCTTGTTTGTAAGTAGGACATATGTGCATACGATATATACATGTACTTAATGCAAAGAATCACAACCAATGAACCTCTTGACAAGTCTAAATTGTTTGTTATATTTCATTGAATAACAGATTATATTCACCCGGTCACGTCATCAAGGACCCAGGGTGGGGGCGTCGACCGATAGTACTATCAATACCTCTCGCTTGGCTCCCGCAGAGTTAACCGATTGCTAAAGTATGTATGTTGATGCATAATTGAAAACAAGTTTAGCACATTAAGACACATATCGCAATAAACCACACATAATGTCCAAAGAGTATAAAGTATAGTGTAACACAATTGTATAAATGGTTTGAGTATTCGCAAGAGTAAAAACAAGTATTTAAGCATGTATCTCCCCAAAGAGTTTGTAAGAATTTAAGCGAGTAAAAGCGGGTATGAACTCACAGGTATGATTGATATGCTAACAAAATGAAGTGCGAAAATGAGGCTCGGAAACTATCCGCGACCTAAAATGAATGATGTGCTCTAATATAAGTCTTGAAACAATGTCGTGCATGCAAATCCATATGTAATCTATACCACTTGTATGTTTTGAAAATAAATTTATCGTCGAAATATATGTTTATGACATCTCGTCATGTTTATAAAATACTTTGCAAGTATATCGTTGAATCAACATCCTCGATAATCGTTTTGTGATTTATTATGAAATTATAACTTTTCGTCGTAAAATAAGGTCATTTGACAATTTCATGAAAGTGAATATCGACCTCAAAAGCTAGTCGTAAAATGGTGCACTTGAGTGTCGGAAACAAACTCAACGGTTTTGGGAAGCTTGTAACATTATCTCAAAGTTTTAACATTTAAGTTTACATCCTAGAGGTCTCGATCACAAAAACAAATATTGGTTAAGTATGTTACTTTAGTCAAAGTATAGTTTAAAGGATGGTTTTCGGCAAAGTTTGAGTGACCATAATTAATTCATTACAACTCCGCTAGACAAAGCGGTTGGACATTTTGGAAAATATACTTGGCGAACTCACTTTTACTAGAAGACATCACTTTATAAAAGTTCTACATCAACGTTAAAACAACCTTCAACTTGGTCTCTTTGTTTGCCGTAAAACTTGCCTATTAGAAATAATATAGTTTTTTTTTTCTTATATAAATAATAAAGTTACGGCAACTTTGTGAAAACGTGTATAATTTAATCGTTACAAATCCGTTTTCTACGTTTTAAAGGTCTTTAGCTTTGTATCAAAGTATACTAACATATTTTGACAAGTCGACATAATTTACAACGCCCAAGCTTCATTTTTGACTCGTACAAATTAAACAATACATGCTGAAATTTCCGGAAAATTATAGTTTTAAATCGCCAACTTGAAAAATTCATAACTTCTTCGTTATAGCTCCGTTTTAATCCGTTCAAGCCGCCACGTTTTCGTTTTAAAGTATATTTTCTAAATATCTAGGCCAAATATTTTACCTCTGTCGGATTTTCCAGATTTTGAAAATAAGGACAGACCCTTTTGCAAACTTGTCGAAATGAGTTTTTCTCGCCAAACCTATTCTAACCCATTCAAAACAACTCAAGCTATTCTAATCCTACCATACACCTTCTTAGGGTGTAATGGGTTCCTAAACATCACCAAAATAATATATAACAAGGAGTAATTATAGGATGACTTATATATACATAACTCTTAAAATCAATGAAAAAGTGGTATAAACCTCATGAGACTTGCATGTTTTCTCAAATAAAATGAAATGACCATAACAATGAATATGAAATCTTATGATGAATATGAATGCTTACTAGTAACTTGATGAGGTTTATGGACAATGGATTTTTCCTAATCACCCAAGGTTTATATTGCAAAACCTTAAACAAAGAGTGATACTAGTGTGTTAAAACCTTGTCTTGAAAATTTTTTTGATGATCCTCCTTGGTCTTTAGGTTGGCCGGTTTTGGAGAGGAAAGAGCAAGAGAGATTTGATCTTTTACTTAGTGAATAAATGAGGTGAAATCTTTTTGATATATTAGTATAATACATATACTTATGAGATATTTTGCAAGAGTACATGACACACCCAAAGGACTCACCCCCTTGTCGACAAGGGGGTGTTATCATTTACTTAATACATTTTTTTTATTATGTTTAAGTGTGATTAAGTGTAAGTTACTTGAAGACTTGTGGTAAATTGTATACACATTTGAATATTTAGGGTAGCGTTGGATAAAAATAAATTTTCACGAGTCAAGATAAAATATATTTAGGTCATAAAAAATTATAAAAATACATTTCTTGCAAAATTTGAGTGAAATAATAATAATCGTGTAGAATTTAAGAAAACCGTCGTAATTATATAAATATAACAATTTATTGACAAAATAAATTTAAAACACTGGGTAAACTCATAATATTATTTTATAAACTTAATATGAGTATAAAAAAAATATATTGGGATAATTTTTGGAAGTAACGGATCAATTGTTCAAAATAATTAATTACGCGATAACGTTTATTTAATATGAGATTATACGTTTAATGTAAAATGCAAAACCATGCATGAACTAATATGATGAATGTTGAGTTTGAGAAATGACCAAAAATTAAGAATTGTGACATTCTTCCCATGTCAGAGGAATCACGTCCTCGTGATTTAATCGATGATACTTAAAGGTCTACCCTTAGGTTTCGCGAAATCAGGGTGTATGGCCAAAGTGCTTATGCCAAAACATACGTGTCTAGGTTTCTTATCTAATGAGACTCACTGAATCGAATAATACTGGTGGATCACTTTATGGTCTAGGAAACGCGTGCGATTCGCATTGCGGTGCCTCGGTTCCTAAATAGAATGCTCGATCTCGGGGTGGATTGATATTGAGTCTGTGGTTTGGGTTGTTTCCGTCAATTGCTAAAGTTAGGTGTTGGTTACCCCGTGGTTGTCTCTGCGTTCCATTCAACTTAGGACAATTATTCCGGAAGTGATTCGGTTGTTACATTCAAAGCAAGTCCTTTGGTTATTCCTCGTATTTGCGTTAGCCGATGCTACCTGTGTTTTACACTGCTCCTTAAAATGGCCGTATCGATTGCAATTTGTACACAAGCGGCGAGGATTGGTCTTCGGATGATGATAAGCACATTTAGCACACTTGGGATGTGTACCCGCATACTCTCTTTGTTCGCATGCCGGTTGCCACAAAAACTCTTGCCCTTTTGTTGTCTGCTACACGTCCATCCGCTTATTCGACCCACTCGCTTCCTTCCTCTTGTCAACGCTCTTCAAGTACCATTTCTAACCATCTAAATGCATCATGGTTCCCGCCCTCGATTGCACTTTGTATTGTAGGCGGCTCGGTCGTTTCACAGTTCCACAGTTTCGTGCACAAGACCATATATGTATCTCGCGATTCTCTTGGATTCGGGGTAACCATATGAGGAACTAGTTTGGCTAATTCATGGAATCGATCCGTAGGTGCGTGACCGACTCCTATCATAGAGTGATGATAAAGTTCATGTTCCATTTTCGCATTTCATTGTCCCGGCAAAGACTCTTCTTGCAATAACGCCTTAAATTCGTCCCATGTCATACCTATAGGCGCTTCTCCGCCCCTAGCTTTGAATGTGTGTTCCACCATGTCAATGCCTTCCACGATAGCAAGCAAGTCGCATACTTCACCCTACGATGTGTGGCACAATTGCGATGTCGATCATCGACTATGTCTTCTACCCATCGAGTATACGCCAAAGCACCTCCTATACCATCAAACTCACGGGTTTGCATCTTGAAAATTCCTTATACGTGCATCCAATTCATTGTTGTTGTTGGTGGTGGTGGTGTTGTTATTGTTGCCACCGCCAACTACATTGTTGGTGTCGACATTCCGTTCCCATGGTTTCGAGTTATTCATATGGTTTCCAACTTGTGTGACAATAGTGGGAAGCAAGATTTGAAGTTGTTGGCGATGATGGCGGCAAAATCGGGGTTTCACTTGACGTTGTTGTCATTGTTACCCATGTCGCTACCGCTTCTCTACCTCCACGCTCACCTGTCCTTCCACCCTTGCGCGCACCACCTCGGCCGGTCTTTGCGTGTTACCCTCTTTGGTGCCATGATCTCTGCAAGGGAAAGAACCGTTGAATTCCCAATGTCTATACTTAACGTTCTCTGTTAGGAATTAGAAAATTCCATGTTAAAGAGTCGGTCACCCCAATAATGGTCTAGCATATTTTAGCTCGTAGATTTGTCGTTGTTTACGTTATTTATCGGTTTATTAGTTAGTTATTAGTTTAGTTTAGCGTAGTGCAACACCGTGGAGGAAGGACGGGTCTTTACCAGTGTATCCACGATCCACAGCCGATAGGAGGTCGATTTCATGTAACTATAAATACCCTTCCATCCATGGAAGGGTGGTGCTCATTCAATCTAATATTTCATACTTTGTGTAAACCTCTAGCAAGAACACCTCTCTCTCTACTAACTCTCTAACTATGGCAATCATGTATTTTGATCATCCAAGACCACCCGAATCATCAACACAATAAATATTGGATCCTAACAATTGGTATCAGAGCCAGGTTTTTGTGTTGTGTTGATTTGTGTGGTTTCATACCATGGTTATTGTGTCTTATTGATTTATCTTGGCTCGAATCTTGTTCTAAAAACTGTTTTTCATCACTTTTTGGTAGAAAAATATATTGATTGTTCAACAGTTTTAAACAAGTTTTTTTTGGGTAAAAAGTATATCTTTTAACTTTTTTAATCTTATGGTCATCTTTATGTCTACATCTATCCTTGTACCAAGTTTAAAGTCCAAACGGTGGGTCAATATGAAGCGTTCTTTTATGTCTACTTTTTCGCATAAGTTATTGGGTAAATTATGAAGGTGGCGGAAAAGTAGTCGGAAAAACTCATCGGAAAGATTTTATTCATCCTAGCGAGTTGTACTACTTGTGAATTTCTTGTGGCGACTTGTCTTTACAAGTCGTCTAACTAGCGACTTAGCTAGCGACTTGGCTAGCGACTTAGCTAGCGACTTGGGTTATTAAATTCTTGTTTTGGAGCTAGCGTCTTGGTGTATGTATGGTTTAGCGACTTGTGACAAGAAAGGTAGATGAAGAAGTGACCAAGACCACAACAATAATATCATATTCAAAATGAATCGACCACAAAAAATTATACCAAATGTTTTTGACCTCAGGTTCACACCATCCTTGGTCCATGTTCTTCAACAGAAATGATTTAACAAGAACATGACTCAAAGCATAATCAAACTGATCCATATCATTCCTCACATCCCTCACAGCCTCGACAAACCAACTCCATCAACATCCAACCTAATCTTTCCTATCCTCCATCTTACACAAGACTCAATAAAAACGATATTAAATGCAAATCAATCTCAGAAAGTTCAACTTTGTTTTTCAATCTCTTAAAAGATTTTTGTTGTTGAACGTGAATCATCATCGATTGTTGTCAAGCTTAGCTTCGTTTATATACTAAATCATAAAGAAAGGTCGTATAACAATTGTGTTATAACCCTTCCACCGGTTCGAATGGATGATGAACTCAAAAAAAAAAAACAAAACAAAATGACTTAACACATAAAACCTACCCGAGACCTTTAATTAAAGATCTTGAAGGACCAATCTTTGCTCCTCATCCGTGCAAGTGAAAAATAAAGAGGGTGTTTTAGTGTGTTTGCTTGTGAGTTTAGACGATGGTTCACTGAGATGTTGATATTTCGTTTTTCTGTTGAGATGATATGTGAGAAGTTTGAGGTGAGAAGATAAGATGGGGGCTATGTGTTTTTGTGAAGTGATTAGGGTTAATATGAGACATATTAGGGTATCAAGTTTTTATATAACCGGTTATGCAACGTTAAATGGATCTGGTATAAATCGTTGATCACTTGGGCCAAGTTTAGTGCATCCGTTGGACAAGGACCGAAATATTAACATTGGGCCTTGGTTGTGATATAATGTGAGAATTGGATTGTAATGGAACGTGGGCTTTTGATTTGGATAAGGAATGAATAGATCTCGTGGGTGATGTATTTGGAACTAGATTTGGGACGTTTGAATATAGCTATTCACGTTTCAACTCAAAATGGATGTAAATAAAATTTTGTTATCCAATTTTTCACCTAAAAGGAATTATTGGATACAATTTTTTAAGAGTGGTACTTTGGTATATACATTTTCACGGAGAACAATATGTCACGGCTTTAATTGATATTGGAAAATATTGACTATGGGGTTGTTTGGAAGGTATTTCTTATTCGAATTTGAAGTGAAGTTTTTCGGGCGCGTTTACCTATTTCGTCTTCTTTCTTTCTACCCTTCCGCGAAGATGACTTGTTTGAGCATTTATAGAGGGTGATAAAGACTTGGCTATTTAGTTGCGTTTGTGATTCTTTCTCATTTAACCCACAACGTAGCTATCACTTCAATGTCTCACTCAGTTGAGAATGTCAAGAGGTTTTGTACATTGGGTACACCATTTCTTCTTCACAAGGACTAGTACAAGGTTAAGTAACAAATCTGGGGAATTCTACTTCATGATCAAATTTGGTATATCGGGTTTACTTCTCCATGTGGTCACTACAATAGCCGACTGATTGCGTGAATGATGTGTTTACCAAAGTGTTGATTGGATGGTTGATGATGTTAATGATGTTGGATATTGAACCGTGATGAACCTTGCATGTTCCCTAAAATGAGATATTCACGAAACCAATATTGTCATAACACATTCAAGGCGGCGTTGTTTGAGGTTTTGTCTTGATTTTGTAAAATCCCGCGAAAGAATCTATTTCTCGGTTTAAATCATAGACTTGTAAAATCCCGTGACAATGGAAACATCCGGTAATGTGCATTTCGGATCTATCTTACGGTTTATTCTTGGTTTTGTAAAATCCGTGAAAGAAACTATTTCTGGTTTAAACCATAGAGTTGTAAAATCCGTAATGATGGAACCATCTTGGAGAAGAGAAAGTGTAATTTTGGATCTTACTTGATCTTTGGTGCTATGGTTTACGCTTGAAGAAGGATAAAAGGTGTACTTCATGAATTGGGTATGTGTTTGGGTTGTCTTCATGGCGGTTTGGTTATTACATGGTTTTACGGGTTACGTGCTTTTAACCATGGTGGGATGAAACCATTATCATAGTTCACTTAAAAGGTCAAAGGAGGCTAGATTTGAGCTTTTAACAAGACGTGACAACGGAGTTAATTCTTTATTATTTATTTGAGGTGAAGTGAAATATCACGGCGAGTGCACTTAGTATCCGAAGGTATCGGGATGGTTGGATGAAGATTCTTCAAGATCCTTGTTCGTGCTTATTATCAAAAACGAAGACTTGGAAATCTAGTTATTGATGGGTGTCTTTACCTTTTCTTTTACCACTTGGGGAATTGGGCTCTTACCACCACAAGATAACTATCACTTTAAGGAGTTACGTTGTAGTGCTCGGTGTCACATTCAATTGTGGATTTTCAAGAGGTAATGTCGTCTATTACTTGATGGTTGGTTGGTTGAAGAGTATAGAGTACTTAAGAGATTCAATGGAGCATGAATTCTCGGCACCGCTCTTTGTTTCATATGTGCAAGTTTAAGTCACGAGTTCGGGTTAGTTTACTTGAGGTCAAATTCATCATATTGGGTTTTCTCCATCATTGTCACTACAAAGAGCCTCTTGAATGATAATGGGTTGATTACATGTTTTGCCAAAAGAGATTGAAAAAGAGAGATTATGGCGTCTGCTCACATCGATTCGGGCCTCGTACTCCAAAGAAAAGAAATGTGTGCGTTTAGGTGCATTATCTTTGAAAGAAGAGAAATCTTCTTATGACGTATGAACACTTGGTTCATGCCTCGTACTCTAAAGAAAAGAAAAGTATGCGTGTCGATGGCGCTTTATCTTCAAGAAGAGAAATCTTCTATTATGACCATTCTCATCAACATGCTTCATACTTTTCCATGCGCTTCGGTCATCAAGTGAACCGGGCTACCACCGATTGTTTTTCTCATTCCACTTGCTCGATTATAATGAAGATGGCGACATCACGTGCTAATTTTGGGGAGAAGTGTGAATAGACTACATTTGGATAATGTTCACTTATTTAGTCAAGAATGGCATCTCCGTATGCAATTCTTGAGGGAGAAGAAGTGTGAATTTTTGCATGATTGATTAATATTTGAGAATATATGGTCAAACGGCTCCTAACTCATGTAAGAACCGAGCTTCTTATCGGGTCATCTTCACATGGAGTTTTTCGATTCTAAGAGCCGTTGGTTGACATCTTCACTCGGATTGATGAGTTTATCGACAAAGTGCTCCCGGTTAATGCTTCACGTATACATCAACATGATGATTCGAACGATCTCTCGTTCTTGTTTGATGTGATTGGTAGTTTGGTGTTACCATCTTGTGTGTTTGTTGCGGCCTGATTGCTAATTTCCTTGATGAGCGTCTTTCGTTCTTGTTTGATTGGGAGGATTTTAGTTAAGGGATTTGCAAGATGTAAGTTAATTGGGATGCTTTTGGTGGGATGCTTTTGGTGTGAGTTGAAGATGTTAACTATCTATTCCCAACCGCACAATCTTGAAGAAGGTCGAGTCTGATCCGTTTCTACATTTTCTCACGCATGTTAGAAGACTAAAGGCGAGTTGCATTTAACGATCTAAAGACTTCTTCTTAACTGGGCATCTATCAAACAGATTGTCGGTTTAGGGAGAGCACTAATTGGGAGGCAGTTATAATTCGATTCAATCCCAATTAGACTTGCTCATATTCTTTAGCGATGACTCCTCGAGACGTTGTTATTGACTATTTCATGTATTGGACATTTGACACAAGTTGATTACTTGAGTTAATCATTTATCACTTATTTGAGATTGAATTTGACTTTCACAAAGGCGTGTTCTTATTTGATAACTTGCTCGGGCTTAAGAATTTGAGTTGAAGACTTGGTTTATCTAGTTACCGCAATGAGGTGGATGGTTGAAGACACGGTTAACTATCACTATTAGGAGTTACTTTGTTTTACTCAAAGGTCACACGCATATGACGGTGTGGATAATCGCAAGAGGTGTTATTGTCTCATACTTTGTTTAGGTAGTGAGTAGTTAGAGATTTGCTTGAAGCATAATTCTCTACACCGTTCTTCCATCATTAGGTGCAAGCTTAAGATACAAATGTGGGAAGTTAACTTGGTTTCAAGTATGGTATATAGGGTTTTCTTCATCGGTGGTCACTTCAAATTGTCTACATAAGGGTTGATAAAAATAGTCGAGAGAGTCTTGACAAGTTGATTCCCACAAGAGTTCAAGTGTTCTTCTCAACAAATTTCTAGTATCACGGGCTTACAATGAGTTCTCGATTACAAGTGTCAAAACCAAAGAAGGAGAAAGGAGACTCACATATAAACACAAAGCGAGTAAACTTGATGAACTTAATTCTTCTAAGTGATTGAAGATATCCCGGAAGACAAATGTTATTACCGTAGAAACTCAAGGTTTGACTCATGACGAGTAAACTTGATGAACTTAACTCTTCTAAGTGATTGAAGATATCCGGTAAAACAAATGTCATGACCGTAGAGAAACTCAAGGTTTTACTCATGAAGGCTTTTGTGTCATTATTCCAACGACGTGGGGAAGAGATGGAAGAGTTAGTTTCGAAGATGAAAGAGGTACACAAGTGTGTGATGATGTTGATTTTATCACAATCATCGGGGATAGAGATTGTGTACATTGGGGATGCTCATTGTTTTACACGAGGGCTTAATCGTGATTCGAGATATAATCACTTATTCGGTGTTGACATCCGAGATTGTCACCCGCAGAGATAATCGATGATTCGCCCTTCTTCAATGTTATCGGTTATTCTATCTTTGGGCATTGGTGCCGGGTTCTTGAGCTTCATACACTTTCTTCGTGGGAGAGAAAAGTATACATCGGGGTTATTCTTTGGCTATTGGACTTAATCTGCTACTTGATGGTATAAGTTTCTTTGTCTTCGGTTATGTGTATTCGGGATCGTGAGCTCTAGTCTAAGAGATTGACCGCATCAATTCAACTACTTGGGAAGGTGGTCTCTTGACACCTTTTGGAATGGATTGCTTGGACTTGGTGGAAAAGAAATTTGAGAAGATTATTTAAGTGTGGGATGAAACGTTGTTGGTGTTCTATTGGATGATATAACCTCGAGCGAAGAATCACGGTGATTATTCTTAAAAGGAGCGACAAGTTCGATGATAATGGTGTGCTTCCTTGTGCACTGGCTAAGAGAAGCTTGAAAGAAAGCTTTGAATCTGCTCGACTAAAGGATTTTCGGTTTGGGGAAGTCGCCAAAGTCTCTCTTTCTCAAAGGCTCATGTTCTATCTTCTATTCGGAGCCCCGAAGCTTTGGTGGTGAATGTTTAGGGATGATGACTTCTATCTTCTACAATGTGGTCGCTCGATATCCTTATCTCGGTACTCGTATCATCATTTTCTTTAACTATATCATCTATTCTATCCTTGTAAATATTTATTCGAAAAACAAAATACAAAAATATAAAACCAACAAAAGGAAAATAGAAAAATATAAAACCAACAAAACGAAAATAGAAAAATATAAAACCTTCAAAAACCACAAAAATCAGAAAATTTCAAAAATACCAAAAATATGTTTTCTAAGACATGTCTTCTGGTATCGATAACATCTGCGGTCTTAGAAATGTCATTCAATAATGGCACGGGACCATAGATGAAGTTCGAGCAGGAGGTGTAAATATTCTTTTTCCAAAACATGTCTAAAAATATGGCTTGCAGTTACTTGATCAGAACCGTGCTAAAACTATGACTTGCTATTATTTCGATAGCAACCCGTTTTCAAAGAAGGAAAGTGCTACGCTTAAATGATTTTCAAATATTTCGTGCACTTTTCCTAAAAACAAGATGAGGAAAGTATGTCGAAGGATCGTTGTTCCTACACAAATGTTTTTCCGTCTATAATTCTTCGAAAAATATTTGTTGTGTTCAAAATGGTGGTAAATGAGTTGCTTGAAAATCAATCGAATCGAGTTCTCGTATTAATTTGCAAACTCAATCAATGACTTGCGCTTTTAAAATGTTTCAAAAATGAGTCATTGATTGGGGAGAATATTTTCAAATCTATATCATCTAACGAGCTTTCTTAATTATCCCACGTGCTTAATTAAAAATGATATTTTCCGTGTCGAAGGACTAGGAATTTAGGATATGATTGTTAGGTTTAGATGATTAGAGTTTGATTAACACATAAACCCCATGCCTTATATGATCGGATTGTTATGTTGAATTGACTTTAATTAGTCTATTCTTTGTTATGGGTGATGTCGACCACCATATATCGTATGTGTGTTCACTAACGTATGCATGTATATTGGGTAAAGAATGTTCCCGATCCGGATCCCACAAATGAAGATGATTGGATGCGAAAAGAAATGGTAACTATATCTTGGGTTGACAAATGAAAGCGGAGCTTAAGCGGACTTCAATGGAGAGTTGGCATGAAATGCAACGTAAGAGGTCTTCTTGCATCAAGAGATGGTTTTCTTGACAAGTGAAGAAACGGAGCTTAATTGGACCTCGGTTGGCATAAAAATGCAACGAAGAAGTCTCATCGCATCTGCAGATGGTTTTCTTCCAAACCCTACAACAACAACAACAGAAGCTTCTCAACCACCTAACGTATCTTGTGCATGAAAAGTAGTAAATGATACCATCTTTAAACAATTTTTGAAAATATTGTTTTGAATATGGAAAAATATTGTTTTGAAAATAAATTGGTCTTAATTTTGAAAATCACCGGACTTCATTTTATCAAAACTTAAGTCACTCAATTATCGACTTCGGTCATCGATTGAGGGGGAGAGTGATTTAAAATAAATTATATTCAATCAATATTGCTTCATAAAAGTCCGGATTGTACAATATAAGTGGTGATCTAAAGATTTAATGTTATGTCATGGTATGATTTTTTCTTTAGAATCAAGGTCTTTCAAAATGAAATTTTTTCTGTTCTTGTTTGATTGTGAAATTGTTTTATTTTACTTAAAGATCTCTTAAAACTATCATACGACACTAACAATCTTTAATGTCTAAATCGGTCCTTATCATCATTTTTCAAAATTAAATCTTGCCACGTCTTTCCCAAATTTTTCTAAATGATTTAATCGGTTGGGATCACAAATCTCAAATGGTTTGATATTTACGATCGGGGTAGAGATCGTGTTTTAAATCTCAAATCTGCTTTTAATGGAATCGGTTTTAGTCCTTTAGAGGCACTCCTGCCTTTATGTGCCAAACGATTTCATACACAATGCACATGTTGAGGAGGAGGATTTATCCAAAACATGATGAGTATTTAAACCAGCCACATATTCTCCCATGTTTTATAAACCGTATTAAATCACTTGGGATCCAAAATCTCAAAGGGTTTGATATTTTTGATCGGGGAGAATTTGTGATTTAATAATGAAATTTGATAAAAGGTGATCGTTTGGATTCAATTGTGCAGTCGCTCTCTCGTATGTGCTAAACGCTTTCGAATCTCGAAGCACATATTGAGGGAGCAAAACCATCGAGGTACAAAGTTTTTTTTAAAAGAGATTATAAAGTACCTTGATTGTGTTTTCAAATGGTTTTCTTAATGGATTTTGTGATTGTGGATGTGCTTCAAAAGAACTCTTGCCTCTATGTGATAAAATGATTTCACTTATCCTATGCACATATTGAGGGGAGAATTTTACCATGAAAATCAAATGGCTTTTTCCATGGAAATTGTGATCAAGAAATTATTTCAAAGAAATTATTTCAAAGAACTCTTGCCTCCATGTGCTAAACAATTTCAAAATCATATGCACATGTTGAGGGGAGCATTTTCTAAATGATCAAAACTATTAAGGTACAAAATGCTTTGATCTCGTATCACAAGTACCTTGATTGTTTTTCCAAATGATTTTTAATTGGTTTTAAGGAAGAATGAATTGTACCAAAAGACCGACCAATTTACTTTATGCATGGTGTTATAAGGATGGTTAGGTTAGGTATTTGTTCCCACGATCCGCCGTAACCGGAGGGATCTACCGAGGACAATCCACTAGATAGTGTAGAGTCTTTAGGTATGATGAAAAAAGGAGAAAAGTGAGATATGGGAAGAGTGCGGATGAGGCAGAGCTAGTCTTGGAATAAACCCAACAAGGTTCTAGTGATGAAGTCTCGTAAGCAATTGAAGGGTTGAAGAATGAAAAAGAACTGAATGTGAAAAGGGTGAAAAGAAATAGCCTCCATCAATTCAACCTTAGGGCGTAAACCGGGTTCAATACATATGCTCTGGTTGTTACTAAGGTAACACGGTATTGAAGACAAGACGTCATGGACCCAAAGTGACGCACTACACTTCAACTTTCCAAACCACTCAAGTTCCTCTTAAAAGGACTTGTTTCATTCTCACGGGAACCGACATAATCTATCGACTTTCTCTTGAGATTGTTGATATTGAAGAAGGAGACCCTCTCCCTAGTCTCCGACACAGAACCAAATATGCACATTTGAGTCTAGAGCCAAGAGATCATCCACAATATCTCATTAGGACACTAAATTATTGAAGACTTGTTGTTTCACACAATGTGGAAAGTAAGTACATATTAAGAGTCCTACGCATTATCCTTATGGTATTGCCGAACATCCGAGTGATATGAAAATATTCACGATGAAGATGGAAATCCTTCTAGAGCCAACATCAAACAAGCTCTTGGTGGGTGACATGTGAGATCTTCTCGTAAGATCAAACTTGTGACAAGCGGATAGAAAGCGATGGGAGATTCAATCTTGAATCAACCTTGGTCCAGAAATGAATTGACGAATACTTTTGGAAAAACCGTTCGATGTGCAAATATTCTTTCTCTAGCACGTCGAATGTGTACTTATGTTTTCAAAATTCAAAAGTATCTCGATTGAAAAATACTTTTAGAAAACCGGTCGATGTGCGAATCTCTTCTTTTCACTAGCACGTCGATTGTGTACTATTTTCAAATACAAAAGTGTTTTGATTGAAAATTGATCTTTCTCATAAAACCTTCGTCGATTGCAAAACTCTTTATTCTAAGCAATACGCGATTGTTTTCAAATCAATTCTTCTTCAATCGGTGAATCTCAATTATTTGGTTCACTCACTCCGTGTTGTCTTCTTTGAGACGTTCGGTTTGAGAACGACTAGAAACATTGCGAAACCCTGTCAAGGAGATTCTTAGGAATCCTACGATCACGAAAAGATGCTTATCTTGATTAACGGGAACCGTGGGCCGTGTACCTCAATTCAACGAAGTGATCAAAGACACTTTCGTGTGTTTTATTGCTAATCGTTGTTTGCGGTACAATTGACGGTTGCGGTGATCGAATTGAGAAGTCAATCCAAAGCCGCATGCTCACAACATCCACACTTAATTTGAAGAAATCATGGTGGTGCATATCTACATAACTGGTTACGATATTTTTATACTATGCTTACGCTTTCTACCGCAAATATCATGAACGATGAAGGCTTCCGGAACCGAGAAGGCTTCGCTACTCGATGGAAAGATGTCATGATTCAAAAGTGTGAGCATGTCGGTCCAAATGTCACAACTTCACATGAAGGCAACACAATTATGGATGATCCGAGAGATTTCTTGTGGTGATGATCTCAATGAAAGCTCGAAGATCATCAAAGATGTGGATCGCTTAAAGGCCTCCACCGAAAGTACAACTCAATGCGGACTTTGAAGAATCGCTACAAAAGCACAAAGATTGCGAAATTGAAGAATTTAAGTCTACGAGCTCGAGCGAAGTCAAAGATAGAATGCTAGGAAGCAAAATGTATTTCATGGGGTGACCTCCTTAGGGGAGATTGTTAGGAATTAGAAAATTCCATGTTAAAGAGTCGGTCACCCCAATAATGGTCTAGCATATGTTAGCTCGTAGATTTGTCGTTGTTTCGTTATTTATCGGTTTATTAGTTAGTTATTAGTTTAGTTTAGCGTAGTGCAACACCGTGGAGGAAGGACGGGTCTTTACCGGTGTATCCACGATCCACAGCCGATAGGAGGTCGTATTTCATGTAACTATAAATACCCTTCCATCCATGGAAGGGGTGGTGCTTCATTCAATCTAATATTTCATACTTTGTGTAAACCTCTAGCAAGAACACCCTCTCTCTCTCTACTAACTCTCTAACTATGGCAATCATGTATTTTGATCATCCAAGACCACCCGAATCATCAACACAATAAATATAGGATCCTAACATTCTCAAACATAATACCATGCCACAAATTAGTTCCTAAGGTGTGCCATCGATCTACGTATCGTGGTCGCATATGTCCACGTGGGTTGTGACGATTTATAATTATGTTGGCCACCATAATTATAATTGCCTCATTTCACACGCGTACATACCACCAAGCATACATGTCTCGGCGATTGATGTTCTTGAAATAGGTAGCCATTCTATAATCCGATTCTAAGCGGTGGAGGAGGAATTTAGGGTAGGTATCTATGGAGAGTTGCACTTGGTGTATAGGAAATTCCTTTAGGTGCTAAAGTCACTATGAGGTTTGGTCGCCCAGTTCCCAAAGTATCCTCAAGAGAACTCCCATCCTCGGGCAAAATCATTAAATCTATCTGACTTTATAGTAACACTTATTTAGCTCGATCTCGTGTCTCATCAAACAAGAAGCGTCACGAGATCAAGTTAGATAAGTGCTCATTCATGAGCTCCATATTTTTAATGACTTGACTAGATTTTGGGACTCCCTATCGGTACAAGGAAACCACGTTATCCAATGAGGTGGTTCTAGAAGAAATATTTAAGAAAACATATGCGCATCGAAAAGTGTGTAAGGCGATAGGAAAAGAAAGGATCGACATGAAAGCGGTAATAGTCTAGGAACTAAAATGCAACCTAGTTCTCTATAACCAAGTCTCGATACCAATCATCACACCCCAAAATATCGCAATGAACGATAGTGTCTTTGGGGTATGACTTCATAGTACAAAGTATGGATACAGAAAACGACCTCTAAAATGAGACGTTTTAAAGAGTTTACCATTCGATTAAATAAGGTTATAGTTTACACAACATGGGATCCCAAAGTTTGATAATACATAAAGGTTTACACAACATGTCGAATGGTAATTGATAAAAGTACAAGACTCCAATGTATGCCATGTGACTCAAAAGCTCCATGAAATGCTATCGCCTTACGACCTGAGATAAACATGCTAAAAAGTGTCAACAAAAAGGTTGGTGAGTTCATAAGTTTGTTGAAAATGATTTGGAAAAGTCTATAAAGAATGTTGATGCGACAAAGGCATTGCAAATCCATTCGGTTCGAGTTCCGCCCATACAAAACCCGCAACCTATGTGTTCACAACCCATTGCCTAATATAGAATTGTCGACCTTGTTTGTAAGTAGGACATATGTGCATACGATATATACATGTACTTAATGCAAAGAATCACGATAATCGAACCTCTTGACAAGTCTAAATTGTTTGTTATGTTTCGTTGAATAACAGATTATATTCACCCGGTCACGTCATCAAGGACCCAGGTGGGGCGTCGACCGATAGTACTATCAATACCTCTCCGCCGGCCCGCAGGAGTTAACCAGATTGCTAAAGTATGTATGTTGATGCATAATTGAAAACAAGTTTAGCACATTAAGACACATATCGCAATAAACCACACATAATGTCCAAAGAGTATAAGAAGTATAGTGTAACACAATTGTATAAATGGTTTGAGTATTCTCAAGAGTAAAAACAAGTATTTAAGCATGTATCTCCCAAAGAGTTTGTAAGAATTTAAACGAGTAAAAGCGGGTATGAACTCACTGGTATGATTGATATGCTAACAAAATGAAGTGCGAAAATGAGGCTGGAAACTATCCGCGACCTAAAATGAATGATGTGCTCTAATATAAGTCTTGAAACAATGTCGCATGCAAATCCATATGTAATCTATACCACTTGTATGTTTTTGAAAATAGAATTTATCGTCGAAATATATGTTTATGACATCTCGTCATGTTTATAAAATACTTTGCAAGTATATACGTTGAATCAACATCCCTCGATAATCGTTTTGTGATTTATTATGAAATTATAACTTTTCGTAGTAAAATAATGTCATTTGACAATTTCATGAAAGTGAATATACGACCTCGAAAAGTTAGTCGTAAAATGGTGCACTTGAGTGTCGGAAACAAACTCAACGGTTTTGGGAAGCTTGTAACATTATCTCAAAGTTTTAACATTTAAGTTTACATCCTAGAGGTCTCGATCACAAAAAAATATTGGTTAAGTATGTTACTTTAGTCCAAAGTATAGTTTAAAGGATGGTTTTCGCAAAGTTTGAGTGACCATAATTAATTCATTACAACTCCGCTAGACAAGCGATTGGGACATTTTGGAAAATATACTTGGCGAACTCACTTTTACTAGAAGACATCACTTTATAAAAAGTTCTACATCAATGTTAAAAACAACCTTCAACTTGGTCTCTTTGTTTGCCGTAAAACTTGCCTATTAGAAATAATATAGTTTTTTTCTTATATAATAAAGTTACGGCAACTTTGTGAAAACGTGTATAATTTAATCGTTACAAATCCGTTTTCTACGTTTTAAAGGTCTTTAGCTTTGTATCAAAGTATACTAACATATTTTTGACAAGTCAACATAATTTACAACGCCTAAGCTTCATTTTTGACTCGTACAAATTAAACAATACATCTTGAAATTTCCAGAAAATTATAGTTTTCGTCTCCAACTTGAAAAATTCATAACTTCTTCGTTATAGCTCCGTTTAATCCGTTCAAGCGGCCACGTTTTCGTTTTAAAGTATATTTTCTAAATATCTAGGCCAAATATTTTACCTACTGTCGGATTTTCCAGATTTTGAAAATAAGGACAGACCTTTTGCAAACTTGTCGAAATGAGTTTTCTCGCCAAACCTATTCTAACCCATTCAAAACAACTCAAGCTATTCTAATCCTACCATACACCTTCTTAGGGTGTCATGGGTTCCTAAACATCACCAAAAGTACTATATAACAAGGAGTAATTATAGGATGACTTATATATACATAACTCTTAAAATCAATGAAAAAGTGGTATAAACCTCATGAGACTTGCATGTTTTCTCAAATAAAATGAAATGACCATAACAATGAATATGAAATATTATGATGAATATGAATGCTTACTAGTAACTTGATGAGGTTTATGGACAATGGATTTTTCCTAATCACCCAAGGTTTATATTGCAAAACCTTAAACAAAGAGTGATACTAGTGTGTTAAAACCTTGTCTTGAAAATTTTTATGATGATCCTCCTTGGTCTTTAGGTTGGCCGGTTTTGGAGAGGAAAGAGCAAGAGAGATTTGATCTTTTACTTAGTGAATAAATGAGGTGAAATCTTTTTGATATATTAGTATAATATATATACTTATGAGATATTTTGCAAGAGTACATGACACACCCAAATGACTCACCCCCTTGTCGACAAGGGGGTGTTATCATTTACTTAATACATTTTTTTTATTATGTTTAAGTTTGATTAAGTGTAAGTTACTTGAAGACTTGTGGTAAATTGTTTACACATTTGAATATTTAGGGTAGCGTTGGATAAAAATAAATTTTCACGGGTCAAGATAAAATATATTTAGGTCATAAAAAATTATAAAAATACATTTCTTGCAAAATTTGAGTGAAATAATAATAATCGTGTAGAATTTAAGAAAACCGTCGTAATTATATAAATATAACAATTTATATACAAAATAAATTTAAAACACTGGGTAAACTCATAATATTATTTTATAAACTTAATATGAGTATAAAAAAAATATATCGGGATAATTTTTGGAAGTAACGGATCAATTGTTCAAAATAATTAATTACGCGATAACGTTTATTTAATATGAGATTATACGTTTAATGTAAAATGCAAAACCATGCATGAACTAATATGATGAATGTTGAGTTTGAGAAATGACCAAAAATTAAGAATTGTGACAATACACAACAGTATTAACGATGGTGGCATCATTTCGTTGATGTGTTCTGTTAATACAAATAAACCGCAAAACCATTTATTATTATTTTGCGATCTCTTTGTGTTTTGTTGATAACAAATATAATGTTATCTTAAGTATAGTTATAAGGATACATGTTAGTTTAGTAAATCATTTACATATAGCCATTTAAATACAAAAATGTAGTAATTAAGCATTTGTTGTAATAGTTTATTAGGATGGGTAAAAATCGTAACCCATGGATCTTAACCCATACCCAAGAAGACTATATACAATGTATACTTAGATACATTGAATCTAAAGATAACCCATGGACCAACCCATAACCCATGACCCATAACCAAAAAACCCATGGGCAAAGAGGAGCGTTCCACGGATCCCAAGGATTACACTAGACGGATCCCAGTGGAAGGGATCCGTGGGATCCGGGAACAGTGAAGAAGTTTGCCTATAAATAGAGAGCCATTTCTTCATTCTAACTCACCCTCTTCTTACTAAATCTCTCAAACACTCTCATTCTCTTCTAACATATAGATCACTTGATCTAGAGAGTTGTTCTTCTTTCTTTCTATTGTGATCCTCATATAGGTCCTTCTCTAAGGCGAGATCACGAGCATTCTACAAGTCATCCAAGCAAGGGTTCCTTGATTGATTTGTCACTCCATAAGATTTGTAGCAAATATCTTGTATTTGATATTTCACATAGTTGTTGTGTAATAGTCGTGTTGGTTTGGTCCACCGTGTTACGGACTCGGTATCTAGCTTTGTACCGAAAAAGTGTAAGCAACGTTGTGAAGGCTTCTCCGCCAAGTGAAGGAGTTTGTTGACATAGTGCTTGAACTCTCGAGTAGGTGACTCGGGGAGTGGAGTAGGGCAAGGAAGGTGTCCTTGTAGCCGAACCACTATACATCGGTTGTGTCTTTTCTTTCCCTTCGCTTTACTTTATTTACTTGCTTTATCATTAGATCTATACTTTCTATACATCCATAAGATCTCACATATTAACGAAACTAAAGTTTTTGAAACTAACGTAAAATCGGCAAAACTATTCAACCACCTCTTCTAGTTTTCCACAATTGGCATCAAGAGCTAAGTTTATAAAAGTTTTAAAGTAAAATTGTATTTTTAAAACTTTTCGATCACTATGGGTTCTGAAAATTATAAGGAAGGGCAATCTATGCAACGACCACCACTACTTGAAACTAATGGTTTTATATATTGGAAAAATAGATTCGAAACATATGTGAAATCTAAAGATATTGATCTTTGGTACATTATTGTTGAAGGCGACTTTGAGGCTACCTCAAAAGATGATAAAGGAATTTAGTTAACATACCTCATGATAAACTAAATGATGAAATGAAGAAAAGCTTTCTAAAATAGTGAAGCAAAATGGTTTTATATAATGCTTTACCGAAAAAGGAATTGAAAGAATTTCTATGCTTAAAACCTCTAAAGAAATTTGGACTTCTTTAGTTGTAACTCATCAAGGCAACCAACAAGTTAAGAATAATAAAATTGATTTATTTGTTCAACAATATGAACAATTTTCAATATCGGATAAGGAAACTATAGATCATTCCTTTGCTAACTTTAATACTATTATTACATCGTTACAAGCACTTGATGAATCTTTTTCTAGCCGTAACCATGTTAGGAGATATCTAAGGGCACTTCCATCGAAGTGGAGATCCAAGGTGACGGCGATCGAAGAGTCAAAAGATTTGACAATCCTCACCCTCGATGAACTCATAGGCAACCTAAAAGTCTACGAGCTTGTCCTTGCCAAAGACTCAAGCCTCAAAGGTAAAGAGAAACACAAATCTCGCCCTTAAAGCCAAAAAGGCTTAAAGCGATGAAGAGAACTCCTCTTCAAATAGTGACGACGAGGAGTACGCTATGGCGGTAAGGGACTTTAAAAGTTCTTTAGAAGAAAGGACAGATATGTCAAACAACCATATGACGATAAGAAAGGCTTTCGGAAAAACAAAGAGGACGAGAAGCCAAAGGATGATCGTACTTGCTTTAAATGTGGTGATCCTAACCACTTTATTAGTAAGTGTCCCAAACGGGATGATCAAAAGGCATTCGTGAGTGGCACGTGGGGAATGAGCGACGAGGAGGATGAAGAAATTTGTCTCATGGCAAATGACGAGGTATGTCACGAATACTATAGTAGCTCATCACTCTATGACGACTCTTTGCATAATGAATATGACAAACTATGCAACATTAGCTTAAAACTAATTAACAAAAATAAGCTTTTAAAGAGTCAAAACCAACGTTTAGATAAAGAAGTCATAGAATTAAAAGCAAAACTAAAACGTTTAGAAAAGGGTAAAATAGCAAGTGGTGAATGTTAACTTTGCGTTCAACTTCAAACACTAGTTGATCATCTAGATTCTAAAATTGCTAGAATGAGTACAAACACTTTAGATACAATATTAGATAATGTTAAAACCGGTAACAACCAAAAATGTTTAGGGATTCAACAACTTGATCCATCAACTAGTGAAAATAAAGAAACAAAATTTGTTAAAGCACTAGAAAAACCACCATTGTTGTGGCGGATCCCACGGATCCTTGATAAGGGAACCGGCTAGTGTACAACCGAGGATCCGTGGATCTCTTTGTAGCAAGCGAGAGCGATAACGTAGCGTCTTCATCTAGAACCGACTTTGTTATCATTAATAGGAAGAAACCAACTCACGTCACCACTAGATGACCACCTCAAAATATAATCCTACTTTTGTAAGAAACAAAGATCCATTTTTTTCAAAACCTAATTCATTTAGGAGACCTAATAACGTTTATCCAAGAAGTAACCATCAAATTGGATGGAACCCAAATATGCAAAACGGTTTTTCTTTTCAAAACTTTGCTCCATGGAATGCATATTCATCTTATCCATACATGTCTAACATGAATGGAATGTTTAACACTAATGGACCCATGAAAAAATGGGGACCAAACTTTTGAGTTTATTATTGTTTTAGGTGTGCTTAAAGGTCGATCTAGACCCCGATGAATGGGTCAAGGATAGCGGGTGCACGAGGCACATCACCGCAATAGGGATCTATTCTCACATATGAATCCGTAAATGGAGGTAATGTGGTGTTTGGAAATAGCAAAGTAGAATCATCGGTAAAGTACGATTTCTAACAAATCTCTAACCATTAACGATGTGTGTCACGTAGAAAACCTAAACTTTAATCTCTTAAGTATAGGACAAATATGTGATAAAAAGTGCAATGTACTTTTACCGAAACCGGTAGTAAGATACTAAAAGATGGCATAACCATAGGAAGAGGAATTAGGAAACATGGAGTCTATGTCATTAAAATTGGTAATGAACCTAAAGACAAACTTTGTCTTACCTCTATTGATGATACTTCGACCTTATGGCATCGAAGATTGGGTCATGCCAATATGAGACTTCTTCAATCGCTATCATCCAAAGATCTAGTAAGAGATCTACCTAAGTTAAAATATGAACATCACTTTTGTGATGCTTGTAATGTAGGAAAACAAGCTCATTCTAGTCATAAAGCTAATGTTGGAATCACTCCTAAACCTTAATTCAAGTGTTTGTTACTCATATGTAATAGGTAGCTTATTATGGCCTTTATGTTTGTTTAAGGTCAAGCTTATGTAGAAGGCCCATAAGCTTAGGCCCATGTCCAATAAGGAAAAGGGAAGGAGTGGGAGTGTTGCCCTAGCTCCTTGCCTATAAATACTCTTGTATAACCCTCACTTGAGGGTTGGTTGTTCAATATTATCTTTCATTTACTCTTTACGCATAACCGGCCACATTCATACGCGTGTGTTTGTTTGGTTTATTGTTCAATCGCCTCTCTAACTCTTTCTAGTAACCTTGTGTTGTAAAACTAGTGACCTAACAGTGGTATCAATCGCCTAACTAGTTGGGTGAATCGTTATTTCTTGAAGTGGGTTTTGGTCCTACGCGTAGAATAGCGTGATACTTTGGTTCGCTTAAAAACTCGTTTTTTACACTTTTTAATCCAAGATTCTTGTACTTTCAATGTTTTAAGGTGTTAAAATACTTGTTTTTGGCAAAACGTTTCAACCTTTACGCGTGGATCTAAGTTTTTAAGCTTGTTTTTGTTCGTGGGTATCGTTCTACGCGTAACCCGTTTAGCTGTTTTGGTTCATCAAGTTTCACACTTTTGTGTTATTTTGGTGATATTGAAGCTATTCCATAACAAAAATCGGTTTAGAAACAAATTTGGGCCTGATCATTTTACGAGTAATCTTACGCGTATCAAAACCCTAATATTACGTAAGTTATTCCTTGGTTTGATCTTCGTTTTAGTGGTTTACTCCGTGTTTTCTTGCTTGGATAAGCCCGAAAATACATCGACTTTGGATATCTTTTGCCTTTGTGATAGTGTAAAAGATTATTTGGGCAAAACCTAAACTTACGCATAAGCATAAAGCTTACGCGTAGAAATCCCACGATAAGATTCATCTTACGCCTAAGCCTAGTCTTACGCATAAGGTAATCCTCGCCTAACTTTGTGTCACGCCTAACTTTAGAGTCTTTTCCTACTTACGCGTAAGCTAAATCTACGCGTAACTCTTGATTGTTACGCGTAACTTTGGTGTTTTACGCATATGTGCTACTTGGATTAGTGTGATTTCACGCCTAAGGACACTACATCAACTAAGGTTCATTCGACTACAAAGATCCATTTTACCAACACAAGTTTTCAACATGTCACAACCACCATACTCTAACTATTTCCTTACACTTATTCTCAACGTCAACAACAACTAACTCCACAACATCAACAATGGAATCAACAACAAGCAATTTATCAACAACAATTTAATCAACAACATACTCCACAACTTGGTGCAATTCCACCACCTCAAATGGTTCAACCACCACCAAGTCTTCAAGTTCAACCCTACACAAATGAATTCAATCAACATCCATCAAGGAACACTATGAAGGAACCCACTTGGTTTGCAAAGATGTGTGAAGCTTTAAGCGATCAACAATCAATTCATGAGGTTGGATCACTGATAGACCTCAATGCTCACTCCGAAACTACGATCAATGGGTGATAAGGTTCTTTCGGTTTGTGATCGAAGAAGCCACATAGAAAGTTCTTAAAGAAGGTTATCTTGGAAGGTCCATTTCGGATGCCTCTTGTCATTGTACCGGCGATCCAAATGCCAATCCACCAAGAGATGAACAAACGAACATTGCTATCATTGCGATTTAAATCCGGTGAACTTCTACACTATGAAGTCGATGAGCTTGCAATGCAATATATCCTTTTAGGATTACCTAACCCAATTCTTCAAGTGTTGATGCTCAAAAGCGAAAAGGAAATGTGGGAACATATTCATCTTCTTATGGAAGGATCGGTACTCAATCGGGAGGATTTGGAATCCAAAATTTACTTGGCTTATGAACACTTCATGATTGAACCTGAGAGACACTAGAGTCTTATCATCATCGATTTTGAGACATCATCAATGATTTGGATAAACACAACATCATCATGCCAAGAATTGCGGTGAATACTAAGTTCCCGAGTAGTCTTGGTCCGAATGGGAGAAGTATGTCATTTTCTCCGTCAAGCGAAGAATATGCATCATTCTACATATGGATTGTTGTACGATTACTTGAAGCCTCATGAAAAGGAAGTTGATCGGGAAAGGATTCTCCGTGCTCAAATTGCTCCACCTACACATCCGGAAAATCAACAACTTGCCTTATATGCTCAACAAGGTTATCCTCCTCAACAAGCAACTCAACCAAATGCCTCGGTCACACAAAACGATCATTCACAAAGAACAATCTCAACAAAATCAATTGGTTCCATACAACAACAACAATGCTCAACAAATTGTCGTTGAAGCTAATGAGGACATCGATCCGTTCAAGCATTGCAACAAGGATTTGTTATGATTGCTAATGCTTTTGGCCGTTATACCAAAAATCCAACAATCGTATTCGTTCCTCATCTAACACACGAAATCAGTGTTGTAAACAATGGACGAGTTGAAGTTCGAATCGTGGTTATGGTCGTCAAATGGGCGGTGGTCAAGGGTTTAATGTTGTGGGTCGGAATAACAACGAGCTCAAGTGGTGGAATAGGGAAATGCTCGAGAATGGGTTGAATGGTCTTGATGCTACAACCGCAATGAGAAGGGACACTGGCTAATGCATGCCCAAAGCCGAGGACTAGGGGCAATGCTTATTTCAAAGAGGCTCTTCTTTAGCTCTTAAGGATGAAGTGGTGGATCTCTCACGGACAAAGAACGAGTTTTATGGCAAATGCGAGACTCGAGATGATGATATGGAGGACTTGCGGGCCAATGCAACAGATTATGTTGATGGCTAATATGCATGAGTTACACATGAGTGACACAGCCCAGTGTATGACAATCGATGGCTTGTCTCGTGTACCGAACAAACCATATTTATCTCGATCTAATATCTCCGCCAACATCCGAATCTGGCAAGGCTCAGAATGTTCAAAATGAGTCATTTACATCACATTCGACGATTTTCAACTAGACCCCGTAGTTACATTTGACGATCAAGATGACCTTATGGTTTCCATTGATAATCAATTTGACTCCTTGGTTATACTTGAGGATCTAAATAATGATCATGTTGTGACTCCGTTGAACAAGCGAACTTTTGCCTCATCCGGATCTTGCTCTGTTACTTAAAGACCAAAGAATCCCAAATTGAAGAATGTTGTGCATTAAATAAGGACTTAAAAAGTAAAATGCCTTTGTTAACCAAGGATTTTGAATGCTTAAAATGCAACTCAACTTTTCAAAACTCAAGAAAACCGTGAAAAAGGTTTTGAAGCGACCTTTACTAAATCTCATCAAAAGGAAAATATTTAGAGAGCGGATGCGTGATCTAGCCGCTTGAAGAATGTTTTGTTGTGCGAAATAGAACAAGCGAAACATGAACACAAAAATCAAATTAACGCCTCACCTTGGAAAATCAAAAGTCTAAGGTCGAGTTGTTAACTTGTCAAAATAGTTCTCTGCATACAAAAAGCATTCAACGAAACGAATAGATGATCATCTTGAAGAAATTATCGACTTGCAACACAAAATTAAAGAGTTTAAAAGCGTTGTTTACAAACATGGTGAGTCGAAGAATCGCTATTGAAAATTTTACTTTAAAACCCAATCCAAATGGATATGGACCGAATCTTGCCGATTACAAACCTAAGCTTTCAACCAAAGCATTTAAACCAAATCCAAGTTTCGGTCGAGAATATAAAATTGATGATCTTGTTATGAGTGTTGTTGAATATCATCGTCAAGAGGAATTCGATGCGTAAGACGAGAGTCGATCAAAATTAGAAGCTGTTGTTTACAACAAACCTTTTAATTATAAAAAGCGGTCACTTTCGTCACACCAACGGATTCTACTAACACACCAAGGGTTATCATAAAACGTTTGAGTCTTCTAATGTTAATCCCCAACCGATTATGCACAAATTTATGGTCCTTTACCTTCCATTAGTAAAGTAAACTCAAAACCCGAAAATCGAAAAATTCTTAGATATTTTGACATTTTCATGGTCGACCTCAAAACTTTAGAACATGAGATAGAATATCATTCGAAATCAAGGTTCAACATTTTCAATCGCCTCGGCGAGAACAAAGAGACATCTTTCGTAAAAATCTTTTACCTAATGTTAAAAATTTGAAAAATTGTGCATTATCTTGGGAACAGGACTTTCATAAGGAACTTGGAGTGATGAAGGTCGTTCGAGAAAATGAAACATCTATTTCTAATACTAAACGTAAAAGAAAATGTTGAGAAAAGATGTTGATCGACTCTTGAATGATGTTATCTGTCTTGATATCCATAATATTGTGTTATTGAATTATGTGTCATATGCATCGATTATATCTCTGCGACATCGTTAACTCTGTGGTAAGCTGTTGAGAATACCGATAATGTGCTTCGGATCGAGTCTTTAAAAGTCGAAAATGAACGATTGCTTAACAAACTTTCCAATGCAAAACGTCGTCTTAATTGGTGTCAAAAGATATTCACAATCAACAACTTGTGTTTCAAAACAAAATCGCTCGATTATGCACAAAATCTTACGATCTTAAATTGAGCAACTGGATGATCAAAACGTGTCTTTGAAAAGTCAAATCTCAAAATATGAACAAGAACTTGTAAAGTTAAGCAGAATATGGTGTCATATTTGATTTACTCAATAAGACTCGTCATGAAGCATCAAACGAACTTGATCACTATCTTGCACACACTAGAGAAGTCATGAATTTTGTTGGAAACATTCATTCTGAAAACCAAGATTTGATTCACACTATCTTTAAGTTAAGAGAAATGTTAGGAAAGTATGAAAAACTCCCGCCTACCGTGATTAAGAGAATAGCACCAATAACACTTAGTAATCGTGAACCTAGAATCCCTACTGCCAAATCACAAGTTACTAACGTGCTTCCTTCTACTGAAACAGGAATAGTTGCGTCTTTTCCAAACGTCCGCATTTCACAGCCTAAGAGCACTCAATCGGAGAATAGGAAGTTGCGACCTAAGAAAAGATCAATAAGGAATGCTAAAGTAGAAGAACACCCTAGGACTATGAATAAGACTCACGTTGCTTCCACTATAGACATTGCGTCGGAAAATGTAATAGAAATAGTGATGTAACGAATGCTAAACCTTTAAGTACTTTTGATATTCAATCGGATGCACCTTGTGTTATTTGTCGTAAAAGTATGAATTCGATTGTCATGACAAATGTGTTGCTAAAGCTATCATCTCGCTTACGGAATCCTAAGAATCGGAATACCTCTAGGCCCACTAATCATTCTAAGTCGTGCTTGGTAGACCGCCTTCTTTAGATTCTAAGGCAAGCATTGCTGTCCCCAGCTCAGGTTTCACCTCCTAAGAATGTAGTACCACCTAGTGCATTCACTAAGACTAAAGCAAATAGTAGTTATAGATGGCGAAATGGATATATAACACACTAGGATTTAAATGGATACCTAAAGTTATTGATGTGTGTATGTCTACTATAATCGCTTGAACCTCTAACATTTCGGGTTCCACATCTACTTCTATTCCATCCGTGTCGTCTGTGTGTAATGCGGTGTCTGAGATCATTCTCTGGATTGTTGATAGCGGATGTTCCCGACACATGACGAGCAACCTTAAACTGTTATCAAACTTTATTGCAAAATTCATTGGCACCGCTCGGACTCGGGAATGATCACTGCAGCTATCATGGGCTACGGAGACTATATAAATGGGAACATCGAAATCGGCAGGGTTTACTATGTGGAAGGCCTCGGTCACAACTGCTTTCGATGAGGTCGGTTTGTGATGGAGATTTGGAGGTTGCTTTCAGGGAGAAAACTTGTTTCATTCGTGATCTACAAGGAAATGACCTTATGTCCGCTCGCGTAATTCTAGTCTTTACACTATCTCTATGCAAGACATGGTTGCTTCATCTCCCATCCGCTTACTTTCAAAGGCAACATCAACAAAATCACGGCTATGGCACCGTCGTCTCTCACATCTAAACTTTCAAACCATCACCAACCTTGCTCGACACAAACTAGTTGAAGGTCTCCACGATTCGGTATTCAAAAGATCACCTTGCTCACTGTGAACAAGGGAAAAGCACTGTGCTCATTTTCCTTCAAAGGTGGAACACGACTCTCGGCATGTGCTTCATCTTCTTCACATGAATTTGTGTGGCCCGATCTGCGTGCAAACGATCAATGGCAAACGCTACATCTTAGTAATTGTTGATGACTACTCACGATGGACTTGGGTCTACTTTCTTCAAGCAAAGACCAAGCTCCACAAATGATCATCACCTTTCACGAAAATCTGAGGTTCACTCAAACACCGTCGACAAATCGTAATGCACAAAGGAACCGAATTTGTTAACCAAACCCTTCGTGCATTTTATGAGAAAGTGGAATTCAAAGATCAAACATCTATTGCACGTACACCGTAACAAAACGGTGTTGTTGAAAGACGAAACCGAACGTTAGTGGAATCTGCAAGAACAATGTTAATTAATGCTAAACTTCCAGATTACTTGTGGGCGTGTCGATCATCGCATGCTATACTCAAAACCGTTCTATGATCACAAAACGTCACAACAAAACACCTTTCGAGCTTGTCCACAACCATAAACCGAATCTCAAACACTTTCATGTATTTGGATCCCTTTGCTATCCGAATAATGATCGTAATGATTTTGGAAAGCTCAAAGCCAAAGTCGACATTGAGTCTTTATTGGATATTGTGAGAATTCTAAAGTTTACGGATCCGGAATCGTCGTACAAAGCAAAGTTATGGAAGCGATTCATGCTCATTTTGATGAACTTACGGAAATGGCTTCGAGTATAATGACTTAGAACCCGGTCACAACCGCTTAAACTTCCTCAACCCCATCATCACCGAACAAAGCCTCCACTCACTCGTCAACAAATGGAAAGGTTATTTGCTCCTCTGTTCAATGGCGATATTGATGAACGTGCTCCGGTGTATCCGTTGTTTCATTGCTCAACCCGATACTACTCTTATACCGATACACTGCTACAACAACTATCGTTGAAGAAGCACCACCGATTGACTCCACCTCAGCAGTTGAACAAACCGCTTCCAACAATGATGAACCGGTGATGATGTTCTTAATGAAGTACCCCACTGTAGATTTTGATCCAAATGCATTCTTTAACCCGTTTGCTAATGACATCTGCTTGCACTGATGTCGCAGAATCATCAACAAACCATTTGAATCCTCGAATCGCACAATGTATACCAACATCAACCCTACACATCGATGGACAAAAGACCATCCTTTGGCAAATATTATTGGCAACCCGAATCAACTCGTCGTCACGAGACAACGTCTTCACACGATGGTGAACATTGCATTTATGCACTCACTATCTCGCTAACTGAACCTAAAACATTAAAGACGCAATGACAAAAGACAATGGATTGAATCCATGCAAGAAGAACTCAACCAATTCAAACGTCTTAAAGTATGGGGGCTGGTTGAAAGACCAACGAGGGTCTACGTCATTGGCCTCAAATGGATTTGGAAAACAAATTGGATGTGAAGGAACGTAATCCGAAACAAGTCACGTCTAGTTGCTAAGGGTTATCGTCGGGAAGAGGAATAGACTTTGAAGAATCTTTTTCTCCGGTTGCTCGTCTTGAGGTCGTTCGATATTTCTCGCGTCATGGCTCATATGAATATGACGGTCTTTCGATGGATGTCAAAGCTGCGTTTCTCAACGGACAACCGAAAGAAACGGTTTATGTCACCAACCGTAAGGATTTGTTGATCCCGATTTCGAACCATGTCTACAAACTTAACAAAGCTCTTTATGGTCTCAAACAAGCTCCTCGGGCATGGTACGATAATCTATCATCTTTCCTCATTACTAATAATTTCACCAAAGGTTCGGTCGACCCTACTCTTTTTATACAATATCACGGGGCACATATCTTAATTGTTCAAATTTACGTGGATGACATCATTTTTGCGTCTACAAATAAAAAGTTTTCAATCGCTTTTGCAAAACTAATGAAGAAAAATTTTGAAATGTCATGATGGGTGAACTTACGTTCTTTCTAGGACCGCAAGTTCATCAATCACCCGTGGTATTTTCTTGAGTCACCCAAATATGCCCTTGAATTGTTAAACAAATTTGGAATGAAAACACGTGACACTTATGCTACACCAATGACTCATACCAAGAAACTAGACGACCGATTTACATGGAAATTAGTTGACCCTACCAAATACCAAGTATTATTGGGTCTCTCATGTATATAACAAATAGCATACCGATATTGTATTTTCCGCTTATCTATGCTCCCGCTATCGATCGCGACCAACCGAAACCCACCTCTCGAGGCAAAAGAATCCTCCGATACATCAAGGAACCATTAACTTGGGGATCCGTATCCGAAGGATTCGGTTTTGAACTAATCGCTTTTGAGACACGACCACGCAGGATGCTTAGATTCACGAAAAGCACTTGAGAGCACTCTGATTCTTGGTGATAAACGGTGTCTTGGCAATCAAAGAAGCGGATTGTACATCATTGTCTTCAACCGGCGAATATGTAGCCATGTCCACGTGTTGTGCTCAAGTCATCGGATGAGAACACAACTCAAAGACTATGGTTACGATTTGATGTAATCGATGTACCACGACAATCGAGTGCCATTGCGATCTCGCAACTCGATTCAAAGATTCAAATCAAAGCACATCGATCTTGATATCATTTCATCAAGGACCACGTGGAGCAGTGCAGTTGAATTATACCATGGGTACGAATACCAATTGGTAGATTTTCTCACCAAAGCCTTGCCTCCCGCTAGGTTTAATGAGTTGTTCCACCGGATTGGTATGAGGTGTTTGACTCAAGAGGAATTGGATAACCTCCTCAAACAGTCTTAAAAACACATCAAACACCAAAATATCTTTTGTAAATAATTTTCAAAACAAAATACAAAAATATAAAACCCGATAAAACAACAAAATATTCTTCTAATCTAATTTTCTTTCAACATGGCATGTACATTTCTTCCATCAACACTTTAATCTTTCAAAATTCAAGATATTTCCGATCAAGTTTTGAGGGAGAAAATTAATACCAAAGCTGTTTCAAAAACATTCGTGTACTTGCATGTTACTCTATTCTGGTTGTTTCTTTTATCAATGGTGGTAAACTTTTCTGGTTAAACTGACACTCCTCGGTCTAAACTTATAATCTTTAATTATGTTCTTAAGTAAAAGGGGAGTGTCGTCAAGTTTCTTTCCTAAAATCTTTGTTTGGTTACCAAAATGGAAGTTAAATGGCTTTGTATGAAAAAGGAAAAGGTGGAGGGACCAAAACTGTCAAAATATTAAAGTTACTTTTAATAAAAACACCTTCCACCTAACTTATCCTTCACATTTATTACTTACACCTAAAACATACTACGCCTAAGAATTGTTCTTCAAATCTGTGTTTTGGATCATCATTTTGTAAGTTGTTTCATAATCTTAACGCGTTTTTAAACATTGGTTTTGATTTTTACATGAATCCAACGGTCAAAACGTTGTATAATCTTGTTTTTGTATTCTACGCATAAGCCTTTGAACCCATGATCAAGATTGTGTGTTTGTGGTTAAAAGGATTGTGTCAAAACATGTTTTTAACATCAATGATACTAATTCTATCCTCTAAATCCACCCAGAAACACGAATTGATGGGTTTTTCAAAATTATGGTTTATGCGTGGTTTTGGGCGTTTTCAAATATGAATGTTTTTGGTCAAAAAGGTTATTGAATGATGTTGTTATCAAGTTGAATTGATTATATCCAGGCCAGATTACACCCGAAACACTAATAACTCATAAAATGGAAATTAGGGTTTTGTGTTCATCGGTTTGGGTACTTTTGATTCTTGACACGTTTGATGTTAAAACTTGACCAAAACAACTCTATATGCCTCTTAGAACTCCCGTAAACACTATGGTGCAATTCTATGGCTAGAAATCATATCGTAATTCTTAAACTCTAGGGTTTTGACTTACGCGTATGACTTTCACGCGTAAAATATTTAACAAGCTTTCATGCCATAACTGTTTTAGAATGAATATATGTGTTAAGATTGATGATATGATGACTTTATTTCGTGCTTGCTACTCGTAAAACTCATAATCAAGGTCTTTGTTACTCTACGATAAGGATCACCTTACGCCGTAGAAAGTTATCGAAGAGAAATCCCACGCGTAACTATTACGCGAAGGTTCTACAATGGGACCACGCGTATCCCGTGAAGGATATGCGTGAACAATGACCTCCACGCATAAGGTCTACTCACGGTAAGCCTTACGCGTAAGGTTTTATATACGCCTACGCGTAAGCTTTACGCATAAGGTCCTCCTGTTCCTACGCGTAAGACAGGATCCTACGCATAAGCTTGAGTTTACGCGTATATTTCTCCTGTTTACGCATAAGCTGCCATTTCTACGTGATATGTGTCTAAAAACACATATATTTTACCTTGTTTAAACCCACAAAAACAGCCAAAAACACACAAATGACTATATAAATGTTACAAATATCATGAAAATGTGTTTTTATGTGTTACAAATGCAAAAGGATTGAAAATCGATGAAAAACAACAAAGTTTACAAAATTGGCGCTTTAGTCCCCGAACTTTCACAGATTATCGAAATGGTCCTGGATAAAATATTTTGAAGAAAAATCAACAATAGTCCCCAGAATCATGAAATGACAAATTTTACCCTTGAAGTTCAAATTTGCAAAATGGCAAGTTTAGTCCCTTAACTTTGAAAAATGTCATAAATAGTCCTTGGATTTATTAAAAATGGAATTATATGCATAGTGGTCCTTGTACTATTCATAAATGGCAAGATTGGTCCTTATTATAACTTTGGAAAAGTGGCAGTTTTGGTCCTTCATAAAACAGAAAATTGCAAAATTAGTCCTTGTGTTAATAAGACTAAACCAAACGGACCCCTTTGTGTTATTAATACCAAATCCAACCCAATATACTGCTGGCCCAGTCCCAAGCCCAAACCATGTTTTAAAATATAAAACCCGCCTCCACTGTACACCTCCCTCACCAAAACCTGCAAACCAGAAACCAGGGTGGTTTCACCACCTCACCACCACCTTTCCACCTCACTCCCCAGCTGTTTACCAACTCCCTAACACCTCCACATCCTCCCAAATCGCATTAATTACCAAAACCTGCTCAAAACCACTTTTCCCGCCAAAATTGACAAATGGACGAATATGGTGATTTTGAAAGATCCAATGGTTGGATTGAGGTGGGATTTAATCAGAGGTCGACAAGAAAGCTTATGGATGCCTATTAAAAGGAAAAGAAGACAGAGAATTAGTTGTCGCATGTTTTTAGACCACTTAGTAGTGTAAAATTGACTTAAATGTCTGTTTTAGTTTAAATTCAAGTTCTCAGTGTAATATCCAGTTCATTTCAAGTTAAATATCACTTTTGTATTGTAGTTATTTCAAGTTTAATAAGATTTCAAGTTTTCATGTTTCTTGTTAATTCGTATTAAGTCATTTATACTAATTAGAAGTTACAAAAGCTCTTTTACCCTTCAAACAAGCTCAGATAAGCTTACTATAGCTTTTCATGAGCCTGTATTAGACTCTAGTATTCTAATTTAGAAAAACCAAAAAAAGTCAACAAAAGTCAACTGGTGTTCAAATCTGGTTCAGAGATGGATATGGGGTGATCTTGATGATGATTTGGGTTTAGTTTGATGTTTCTATATTGGTTTAAGAAATCTTGTTATGTCGCCCAAATTGTCCGGAAATCAAGTAAGCTTTGATACCAAACTTTTTTAAAATCTGTTATGTTGCTAGTATAAATATGATCATGGTTGCTTGTAATTGATGCTAGAGTAGATGTTATTATAACTTTAGGATATCGCTTATAAACTGTTTTAATCTCTGCACACTAGGAGTAGGATTAAGGTATTTAACCTGCTCATTAAATAACTTAAAGGAGTGCTTGGATTAGATTCTGTTTTGAGGTATAGGTTCAATTTTATGATTAGTTAGGATTGCATTAGTCTATTTTAGCATTATTAAGTCAATCTCAGTCATTTACTTGCATTTTAGAACAGATATAGTCAAAGTTGCATAAATCCAGTTCTAGTTTCCATATCTGTTTGAATTAGTTAGTGCAATCTTGCATTTAGGTTTAGAATTAGATAATATAGCTTGCATCAGTTCCATTTTACTATAAAATATCAAAATCAGTTCACAAATTGGTTTCAAATCTCATCAAAGTCAACTTAGTTCATTTCTTTAAAAAGTCAAATTTTCTTAAGTGCAGTTTTTGAATAAAATTAAGAATTTTAATGTGTGTTTAATATTAAGATTTAGCCTATAATCTTTTGGGATATTAGAATTTTGTTGCTTATCTTCATTAGAAAAATCTTAGTTTATCTATACTTAGCTTATACACTGCTTATTTGTTAGTCTCTTTTAAGCATTTTTTTTAGAAATCTCCCATGTGCACAGTGTTACAAGCTTTTTCACAAGCTTGTCAAAAGCTCTCTAGTACTCTTAAGCTTGTGTTATTTAGCTTTTAGGATAGCTTACCTACCCATGTCATAGGCTCAGTGCTTATTTTTCACTTTGCAGCTTATCTAATAAGCCTGCTAGTGGCTTTTTGTTTTGTCCATTTTATCTAGTGCACTGCTCATTCAGTATTTACAAACTTTTTCATAAGCTCATTAAAAGCTCACCAGTGGACACCACAGTGAGAGTTTTAGCTTTTTGGAAAGCTTAGTTGGTTAACTTGTTAGTTCCAATGTTCTTTTTCAATTTCAAGCTTACTTAAGTACTTAAAAATAAGTTAGAAAGTACCTAGAAAATCAAATAGTGTCCTGTTTAACAGTTAAGCTAGTGCTTATTTTGAGATTATTCAGTGCTTATTTCTTAGTTATTGTGCTTATTCAGTTGTCATATTAGCTTATTATCATTAGTCTAGCTTAATTTTAGTTTACTTTAGCTTATTTATTAGCTTATTAGCAACTTGGCTTAATCTTGTGCTTATTCCATTTGTTGCTAACTGTTAAGAAAACATAAGCTTATTCTGAGCTTATTAGTGGTTTTTATAAAAAGTTGTAGTTTTATAATTTGCTTATTTCATTGTATTCAATCAGTTTCAAAAAGAAAAATCCAAAAAGAAAATAAAAAATAAAAAACCAGTGCTAGGATTCGAACCCTGGCTACCCAGCTCACCACACAACACACTTACCATTCGCCCTTGGGACTTTGACTGGTTATTCTTTGCAACATTTAATACTTAACCCTTTTTGTCCATTTAGCTTATACGTAAACTTTAGCTTATTTTTAGCTTATTAAAATAAGTTGTCACACCTTTTATATTTTTCTTAGCTTTGTATTGTTATAAAGTATTTTATAAAAAAGTTTCAGAATTTTCTAAATAGTTTTAGTATTTTTAATCATTTAATTAGTTTAAAATAGTATTTAATTCATAATAAAAAATATAAAAGTAAAAAAAATATTAATCTTTTTTCTAAAATTTTCTTTTGTCATATAGTAAGTAAGAAAATTGTTTTTACACTGTAGGACTTTTATTTTACAAATTTTACGTTTTTTCTTATGCACTCGCGTAATTTTTATATATAACGCACGCTTTCATTCTAGGTCACGTTTTAGATAATTTAGGTTTACGCTTTAATTAAAATAGTTTATTTAAGTTATTTTGTTTTATAAATCAAGAAAACATCATTTTAAAAATAGTGATAGCGTTTATTTAATATAATCTAGCTTTTAATTTTCTTTAATTTGCATTTAAGCCCCTGTAATTTACAAACTTTTCTCTAGATATAATTATTCCAAATCTACAAACCTTTTTCCATTCAATATCACCCGATCACAGATTCGTCTTATTACAGTGTTCACACCTCGTTGGGACTTAACGACCCGGGGATACACTATACTCCTCTGGATTTAATTGCATTTTGTTCTCAGACTGTTTTGACTTTTATTACGGTTGACCATTCACAAGTGGTTGATTTGTGTGATAAAACCTGACTGTCTGGAGCGAATCACTACGCCTAAGCTCTGATCAAACCTTCACTTTGAATTGTTACGCGTGCAAACTTGTAAATAAATAAATCATAACGTCACGAAACCAATAATGTCACTAATAAACTTAAACGTTTAACATGTTGTGTTAAATAAGTTATAACATAAACTTTAAAACTTAAATTTAACTAACTCACGAAACTTATCACAACGTCATTAAAACTATTAGACAAACAAGTGACTGTGGACTCGTAACAATCATTGACAATGTATATTCAATAATTAGACAATAAAAACCTTCTGTTGACTAACATTATGTCTTTCGATATGTTGGTTACATTGGCTAATGTTATTTGAGATCACAACATGGTCGCTCAAATGAATGTGGATGCACCGAAGTTCTCACAATTGTCGACATCTTCCCTAATGGCTTTCCAAGAAAGATTGGAAAGAACAACCTTCGAGTTGACTTTGATATCCTCACATGCTCGTAATCTTCTTGCACGATTGTCGTGGATATTCTTAAGAATCATCCGCACGAACATGCTCTCACACTCTACCATCGTTGGAGATCTACATTCAACAATTCTGGAATTCAATGCAAAGGATCAAGGGTCAAAGTGCGGTGACTATGACGCTTAATCACAAACAAGTCACCATCACACAAGCAGATCTACGGGCTGTTCTTCTAATTCCTGAGATCGAGCCAACCGACTTCTATGCCACACCCATCAAGAGACAGCTCGAAATTCCTGATTGATATTGGCTATGATGAAGCGTCAGGAATAATCACTAAGCACTCTCATGTGGAGCTTAAGAACATTCCTCAACCGTGGAGAACCATCTACATCATCATTACCAAATCGATCTCGGTCGTGATAGTGGCTATGAGCATCCCAAGCTCATGGAACTACAAATCTTCCGTCATTAAT
This sequence comes from Chrysanthemum lavandulifolium, assembly GCA_022545495.1. Classification (NCBI taxonomy): domain Eukaryota; kingdom Viridiplantae; phylum Streptophyta; class Magnoliopsida; order Asterales; family Asteraceae; genus Chrysanthemum; species Chrysanthemum lavandulifolium. The sequence continues at coordinate 233,931,668 of CM040241.1, read as the reverse complement.
CAACAAAAGGACATCGAAATTGAAGCCTTTGTATGGGAAGACATGATGTCATTTCACAAGAAACTTGGCTCAAAGATTCCTTATGTCGATACACAAAATTGTTGATCCAGAGAGCACTTGACTTCATCCCGATATTCCACAGAAATCAAAAAGCTCGAGACATACAAAAGGTATCTAGTAGCGTAGAGAAGGCAAAGTTGGTCATCTCGATGAGAAGTCTTCGAACACCTATAAGGAGAACCGTAAGAGGCGACAGAAGTGCCGCAAGTCTCGAAAGTCAAAGGAAGTTTCCAAGAGGAATCCTCCTCGTAAAGGACTATTCCTTCTAAGGAAGTTGTTCCCATTCCGTACCTAAATATGAACCGCAGAGAAAGCTAATTGACGAGGACTCGGAGGCACCTTGCATCGATGAAGAGACTTTCCACTCAAACCAACAAGATGAAACTACAACATTATCTAAACCTCCCAGTCCTCCAGGTTGAACATGGCAAAGGAAGACTCTGACTTGTGCCTTATGAAGAAAGCTCGATGAAGAAGAAGAGCAACTGGATACTTCATATAGGAAGAAGTTCAAATTCATTAGACTCCAACGTGTTGCGAAGGATCAAATGGGTGGCCCTGGAGGTTCAAGTGGTGCTGCCCACTCTAAACCATCTCCTGATGAGGTTAATCGACCCGATAAGGGAGCTAGTGCCACCACTCTTCTGCAACAACAAAAACTTTTGGAGGATTCTATTAATTATGAGTTTGAGGAACCAAAGAAAAGAAAAGATCGAGGAAATACTGCGATGAAACAAAGACTGATGACAAGGCTAAGTCTAAGGAGGAAACTTCTGAACCGCCTAAGGACCCCGAGTCTCCTCATGTCTCCTCCTTATCAGACTCATCATCTCATTCTTCGCCACCACCATCAACGAAATCAACCAAATCATCATCCAAATCAGTGAAGAAGCCAACTCGATCTTGGATTTCTCATGCTCATAAAAGAATTGGGAATGCTATCAAACAAGTCAGAAAGAAAGACATGCTCTACGGAAGATGAATTTCTCACCGATCGAATCTGAGATATTCATGATGATATCGACAAGATGCAAGTTGAAAGGAAGTATGTCCGAAGCTCATGAAAGATGATCTTCAAGGAAAATGGACGAAATGATCAAAGGATACACTCACCGGTTCCTTATGGAGGTCGTTCAAACCGACAAAGGAGATGTATACCGCATAATCGTATCCAAATCTCTTGCATCTAGCCAAACAAGCCATGAAATCAACTCCGATGAATTTAAGCATCAATCCGATTGAATCCACAATTTTCTCGGATGATGAATTGGTGAACTGCTAGTAGCGCAAATGTCGAAACGATCGCAACGTTTGCCTCACACGAAGCTAAACTGCTTGAAGCTCTACTAGAATACCAACTCAGTCCTCATTCCGAGAAGAAGTCAGAAGGCCCAAACGCTCAAGAGATGATGAAAACAAAGATCGGGATAAGGATAAAGAGCCCAACGCACAAAGAAGTCTCGATGAATCATCCTCTATTCAAGACTCGATGCAACCTCCAACACAACGGACTCTCGCTCAACAAAGATCTCCTTCTCCTCTTCTCGCAGATAAACCTCATGATTACGAGACACCACCCCGTATTCGTAAAACCGGTGACCACTTTGATTATACGGGTGGTGTCGATGAAGAATACCATGAGCCCCAACAACAACCCACCTCACCCGACAAAGCATGTAAACCAAAGACCCTCATCTAGGCCTAAGAAAGCGAGAAGAAGAAGGCGGCCGCGGCTCACGTCATATCATGGCTAGATGAAGATACAACAAAGGAATTTGAATGGTTTTCTACACTTGTCAATTCCACTCCCTACCCCAAGAAGGTCAAGATCCGTAGACGGTAATACTTTGGAGCATGCTAAAATTCGCAAGAAAAGTTCAAAGTAAAGAAGATGACGAAACCGAGTTGAGGCGAATCAAGAATGAAGCTTTTCAACCGTGGAAAGATAGCTCGAAAGTGCCATCGAGGTCGAATATCACCTTGAAAACATTGCTCGAGCTATGTCTAATAACATGGATTAGCTCAACCCGAAACAAACATCGACTTTACCAAGCGGGACAACCTCCATATTACACGATCGGTCTAAACCACTACCAACGATCACCAACCAGATCACCTAGGATCCCATTCAGATATTTCTTCAACAAAGACTTAGAATTTCTTCTTCACGGTGGCGATGGTTCAAGGAAATACGCTACATCTTTGACACTTCCATTCCTAGCAAGAATATACTCAAACCGCATAGCTATCGAGGAAAGAGCTAATCACTTGTTCTCCAACAAAGTGGAAGCATACGATCGAGATGCAATGTATGGGATTCATCATTGGCCGAACGTCAAGAATCTACTACGTGTCGCCAGTTCGTAAGTCTCAACATGCGTGTTCAAGATTAAAACATCGTTGCCATCAAACACGTTGATCTTTCGTCCAAATGGGACTACACGATCTCAAGAAGATTGTGGTCAAAAGACAAGACGAAAGGGATTATGCATTCTCTCGAAGTCGACTTTAAGAAATTGTCTATCAACGACATCGAAGACATGTACCTTGCCAAAGTACGTGGTCGATGAGACAATTCTCCCCCAAGTACAACGTGAATTCATCAAGTCGGTGCTCATCTTCATCGACGCATAGTTATCAAAGAACGTAGAAGATCTCCGGTGGCGGTTGAATCTTATCGGACCGTGTCAACTTCACTCCACCGCGACTTGATCTTCCCGATATCAACCGGATCTCACAATTTACACTCATCAAGAAACCATTCAGCGTGCCACCGCGGTGAACTTCAAAGAAATTGCTTGATGGCGTGCAACGATCTTCACAAGTTTGGAGATCACACTTTGAAGATGGTTAGGGACGGATTGGCTTATCGATCAAGGATATACACCAAAAGATCGGGTCTCCTAAGCGATGGAATTCTCGGGATCGAAGGGATGTGAAGAGGATCATCACGATGATTGATGAACGGTTGTATAGAAGGATCGCCTCGAGAAGATTGAAAGCTATGTTGGTGGTCGACCCAGGATTAACATCACCGCTTTCAACGCCCGATTCACACCTCGGCGACATCTCCGGACTACCCGGTACCCTTAAACCGCTTCTTTCATTATTACTTTGGATGTATGATTTATAGATGGCTTGTGCACACATAACGAGTGTACAACCCATAATTGTCAAGAAAGGACCCCGTAGTACGCTTGATTGCCACAATCCTTATAAAAAGAGTGAAAGCTTCTTACTTTTGAGTAAAACCTATCAAACCTTTTATTTTTCAAGGTTTTGTTTCAAGAGGACAAGTACTTCCCGTATGATTTTCAAAACCTCAACCGCTTATATCAATTTTTGAGGGGAGTACTTGAGTCAAAACTTTGTTCACAAATTGTTCATAGTGGTCATCTTCCCAACACTTAAATGGTCATATTTATTTCAACTTTTCAAAAATAACATTTTATATGCCATTTTGAGCGGGAGAAAATTATGTGATAAGAAATATGTTGTGTAAATGCAAATGAATCTTTGTGTAATAGACTTAACCAACGAATTGACTGGTACTAAACCGGTAGTAACTCGAAAAGACTTGTCCGGACGGTAATAATTTCAAGCTAGTTCTCTAGTAATGTAAACGTGTCTCGCAAAGGACTTGTCCGAGTAGAAAGTACCATTCGAGAATCTCTTGGTAGACATGAACTCGACGGTATGACAACCTTCGAGGCTTGTCTACACCTTCAAGGTAGTTATTAGAGCTAGTTGTCACCTAAAGTCGACAATGTAACTCTTTAACTATGCAACGAACCGTGTCTCACGGGAGTGTCTATCTTGAGTTGATCAATTCAAAGTGCGCTCTTCCCACACGGTGCGATTTCACAAAACTCTAAAGCACATGTGGAGGGGAGTATTTCTTCTAAAGATAAAACTCTCACAATGGTTCAAACATGTTTTCATTTACAAACCCTTTGAGAGATTTTCTTGAAAATTGGTTTTATGGCAACATAGGTTAGTCATGGAGTGATAAGGTGACTAAGGTTAGGAATAACCGTCCTATGATCCGCTAGAGCGGAGGGATCTACCCAAGGACATCACAAATAGTTAGTACTTAGAAGTCCTTAGGTACGATTATAAAAGGAGAAAATGAGAATCGGAGAAAGAAGGAGTTGAAGAATTAAAAGAAATGCAAAGAAAAGGGTGAAAAGAAATAGCCTCCAAATTATTCAACTTAGGCGCATAACGGGTTCAATTCATATGCTCTTGGTTGTCACTTAGTGACGGTATTGAAGATTAAAAGTCGCCATGGACCCAAATGACGCATGCACTATACCTTCTTAGCCACCAAGTTTCTCTCAAAGAAGCTTGTTTCATTCTCACAGGAACCCTACATAAACTATTGGCTTTCTCTTAGAGATCGCGGGTATTGAAGAAGGAGACCCTCTCCCTAGTCTCGCTTAGGAAAACCAAAACGCACTATTGAGTCTAGAGCCACGAGATTCATCAAAAGATCTCTTAGGTACACTTGACATTTCATCACTTGGTGTTCAACAATAAGAACATCGGTGGTACGTTATCGAGTCCTTCACGGATCTTAGCAATATGTCGAGAACATTTATGAGAGGTTCACATCCGTGATCCTCGGTGATTGAATGGAAACTCCGCTGTGGTCAACATCAAATGACCGACAAACAGTCACTTCGGTAACTCCACCTGGATTAGGCTTAGTGTGTCTCAAACGGTCTACGATCGTGAGGTGATGCTTCGTGTACCTCAATGACTCATCTCGAATCAGATGTACTTGCACATCGCGTTATCTCACTTGTGGGACTCCTGTGTCGAACGGCCTTTGTGAGAATTAGAGTTGTATTTTCACACTATGTTGTTAACACTCTCAAGTTCAAACTTGTAAGTGCGGAATCCGCTTATTACTAACCGCTTTAAATGTTTTCTTCTTATGGAAGCTCCCGAGCGGGATGATCGTGCAGATTCTTCTCATGCTCACGCCAACATCATCACTAATGGAAGTTCTATCCAAAAGCAACACAACAATGTAATGATTCTTCGTCAAATCAAAGAATCTACAAAGTTAAAGACTTAAAGAACTTCATCAAGATCGAATTCCAACGTCAAAGAGCGTGTGAGCATGTTGAAGAATGACGTGGAGACACCGTGAGCGGCGAAGCGGCACTGAGGCGAGACTTGATGCGCACAACAACATACTATCACTTTCATCACAAAGAACAATGATCAAAGAACAAAGTTAAAGATGACTTCAAAGCATAACTGTTCAAAGAAAACTATCTCTCTACATCGAGAGATTGTTCGAATCAAGGAATTCCTTCTCACAAGAAAGAAGAATGTCGAAGACGCCAAAGCTACTATTACTTCAACGCCTTCACCGCTTTTCATCACCAACACTTGAGGGGAGATTGTTGGAATCACTTCTAAACCTTAATTCAAGTGTTTGTTACTCATATGTAATAGGTAGCTTATTATGGCCTTTATGCTTGTTTAAGGTCAAGCTTATGTAGAAGGCCCATAAGCTTAGCCCATGTCCAATAAGGAAAAGGAAGGAGTGGGAGTGTTGCCTAGCTCCTTGCCTATAAATACTCTTGTATAACCCTCACTTGAGGGTTGGTTGTTCAATATTATCTTTCATTCACTCCTTACGCATAACCGGCCACATTCATACGAGTGTGTTTGTTTGGTTTATTGTTCAATCGCCTCTCTAACTCTTTCTAGTAAGCTTGTGTTGTAAAACTAGTGACCTAACAGCTAAAAACATGGTGTCAACAACTAGGTGTCTAGAATTACTACATATGGATTTATTTGGTCCATCCGCTATCCAAAGTTATGGAGGCAACTACTACACTTTGGTCATAGTGGATGACTACTCTAGGTATACATGGACAAAATTTTTAAAGAACAAAACGAAACCTTTAATTATTTTGAAATATTAAGCAAAAGATCCAAAGACAACTAGAAGTCCTATAGTGTCCATTAGGACGGATCATGGTAGGAATTCGATAATGAAGTGCAATTTGGAGCCTTTTGTGACGCTAATGGTATTACTCACAACTTTCGGCTCCACGCACTCCACAATCGAATGGGGTAGTAGAAAGAAAGAATAGAACCCTACAAGAAATGAGTCAAACAATGCTTAATGAACAATCCATACCTCAAAAGTTTTTGTGTAATGCCGTTGATACTTCAACATACATACTCAATCGAGTCTTAATAAGACCAATCTTAGGTAAAACTCCATATGAGTTACTCCGAGGCAAAAAGCCTACGTTAAATCACCTTAGAGTCTTTGGAAGCAAATGTTTTATTCTTAACACTAAAGATTACCTTACAAAATTTGATCCTAAATCAACCGAAGGTATCTTTCTAGGTTATTCGCCAAATAGCAAAGCTTACGTCATATTAAACAAAGAAACAATGAAGGTAGAAGAGTCATTAAATATAAAATTTGATGAAAGTCCACCCAAACCCTCTCCACCTCTTGTCGATGACGAGATCATAGAAAGTGATGCTATAGTAATAAAGAAAAAGATAAATGAAGAAGAAGAACCTTTAAATAATGAAATCATAAACATTAAAGAGTCCAAAGATCACCCCGTAGATAAAGTCATAGGAAAGCTAAACGAACGAACATTAAGGTCTCAAGTTCAAAATCAAAGTAGCTTGTTTTGTTTCGTCTCAACCATAGAACCTAGGAATACACAAGAAGCCATAAAAGATGAGAGTTGGGTAATGGTTATGCAAGAAGAACTAAATCAATTCGTGTCTAATGATGTTTGGACTCTTGTCCCTCCACCTAGTAATCAAACCATAATAGGAACCAAATGGGTTTATAAAAACAAATTAGATGCAAACGGAGTAGTGTCTAGGAACAAGGCTAGACTCGTTGCTCAAGGGTATAACCAACAAGAAGGAATAGACTTTGATGAGACCAATGCCCCCGTGGCTAGATTAGAGTCTATAAGAATACTTCTTGCGTATGCTTGTGCTAATGATCTAAAGCTTTATCAAATGGATGTCAAAAGCGCTTTTTAAATGGTTTCATTAATGAAGAAGTATACGTAGCTCAACCTCCGGCTTCATAGATTTTGAAAACCCAAACATGTATATAAATTAAAGAAAGCCTTTACGGTCTTAAACAAGCTCCAAAAGCTTGGTATGATAGACTCAAGTCATTTCTAATTAAACACAACTATACCATGGGGTTAGTTGATAACACACTTTTACTAAGAAAAGAGAGTCACATATAATCATAGTACAAATATATGTAGATGATATTATATTCGGATCCACTTGTCAAGACATGTGTGATGATTTCTAAAATCATGCATGATGAGTTCGAGATGAGTATGATGGGAGAACTTAGTTTCTTTCTTGGTCTACAAATTAAACAAGTAGAAGATGGTATCTTCTTTAATCAATCTAAATACATAAAGGAGATGTTAAAGAAATTCGGTCTAGAAGAGTCGAAACCAATTAGGACACCAATGTCATCCGACACCAAACACACAAAAGATGAAGACGGCGAATCCGTAGATAATACTAAATATCGTGGCATGATAGGTAGTCTTTCTACCTCACGGCAAGTAGGCGGATATCATGTTTAGTGTTTGCTTATGTGCTAGGTTTCAAGAAGACCCTAAAACATCACACCTAGAAGCCGTAAAAGGATATTTAGATACATTAAGGTACAACACAATTAGGATTATGGTATCCTAAGGGCACGGAGTAGAAACAATTGTATATGCAGATTCGACCATGCGGTGATTACGTTGATAGAAAAGTACAAGTGGGTATGTACTTTCATGGGATGTTGTTTAACATCTTAGTTTTCTAAGAAACAAACGGCACTAGCAATTTCAACAACCAAAGCCGAGTAAGTCTCACGCAAGCAAAGCATGCCCGGCAAGCACTATGGATGAAACAAGCGTTAGTCGACTCACGACATTCATCTAAGCGACATAGCAATCCTATGTGACAACAAAGGTGCCATCGACTTAAGCAAGAATCCGTATTGCATTCTCGCACAAAGCATATAGAGATTCGACATCACTTCTTAAGAGACAATGTTTAAAAGGGGAACATCTCTATTAAGAAGGTAGCATCTGAAGACAAGATAGCCGACGTCCTCACCAAACCATTGAAGCGAGAACAATTCAACCTACTTCGTCTTGGTCTTGGTCTAATGGAACAAACGTCGTAAATTATTTGACTCTACAAGGTATGTAAACACTAGCCTTATTCTTTCTGAGTCTAGGATCTCTATTTCATGCACAAGTCACAAACAATATGGGAATTTTCAAAACCCAAGATAAGTTTTCGACTTATAAGCCTTCTTATTTATTTTATTTTCTTTCAAAGACATACATATTTTCAAAGAAAAACTCTTTTCAAAATGTTTTCTAAAAGAATGATACCTTCCCGTATCAATTTCACAAAAGCAATTTCTCACGTCTAGGACAAATCGCTTTTTCATTAATAATACAAAATAAAACCCCGTTTTCATTGCATCTCATGTCTTTTGAATGCTAAAGGGGACACATAACTAATATGTGTTTTCGGGTACATTCATTTAAGCAACAATGAATTGGGAGCATTGATAACACAAAATTACGTACTTGTGTACTAAATATGTGTTTTCGGGTTATCTCAATAGGATGTTTTTATACTTCTAGTTTATTTTCTATTTATTTTAGGGGTCGAGATAACCGCAACTCCAAATAGTTTGCATATAGGCACACACTAGGCAAAAATGTTTCCAAAAGGAAAATTTTGTGTTGCTCGAATCACTGCACCCACGGATCCCGGCCTTCATGCCGGACGGATCCTCAAGGAAGGATCCGTGGGATCCGTGAGATGAAGTTATTTTACCTTCTATTTTTTCACTTTGGATGAAAAATCCACATTTGTTTCATTTTTGGGAGTATGCTCTTTAATGCTTGTGTTCTCATGATCACATGCCTTGAATTCATATCTAATCATTAGATTTTAATCCACATTTTGGTTCAAGCATTCATTACAATGCTTTGTTTTTCTATATATAGAACTCCCAAAATGCTTGCATACTCCATCTCCTCCTCACAAACACACTACATCATGTCATCCAAAAACCCTTTAGGAGAATCATCTAGTACAAACAATCATGATATCCAAACCTTTGTACTTCCACCATCCGAAATACCACAATCAAATGCTAGGATATCCGCACGGATTAGTATCCGGTCTTGTTGTTTAGCACAACCAACCTCAAATGGTTCATCCTCAAGAAATAACTCACCACAAGATGCTTCCATAATAGCACCTCCCTCATCACCAACAAGTACACCAACCTCATCACCACCCAAAGTCACTCTTTTGGAACTCCTTAAGACTCCAACAAGATCTAAACAATCTAAACAAAAAGAAATAGTCTTTTCAACACCACCCACATCTCCAAATAATATCTTTCAAGATCTTGAAACATCACCACCATTAGCTCCCATCACATTACAAGAACATCTAGGTTCTTTTCCACCACCATTCACAAATATTCCGATGTTGATCCATATTTTCCTATTTTTCCACCACAACTTCCTCATAACTCAAATCAAAACAACCCGAAAACTTCCCGACTCATTACCCACATCATTTACATTGTGAACATTGCCAATCCACTAGGGAAATCACAATAGAAGTTAGGGAAGAAATGCGTTTCATACTCAACCTCATCCTTGATCGCATCAATACCATCACTCATCAAAACCTCCATCCATAACCTTATGCAAGCATGGAAGGAATCACTACTACTATTTTCTGATTTTAGTATTTTGTTTTTTGTTTGTCATTTACAAGAACAAGTCTTGTTCTTATTTTTACATGCTTGTAAGTGGTATAAATACCACTACAATTTGTTGTTTTATTACAAGGCATTGTTTACATACCTTGGCTCCCAATCTAGATTCTCGGCAATCACAAGATTATTTAAGCATGTTACTAACCTTTCTTTTGTAGGATTTTATTTTCTTCACTTGACGCCCAAACAAGGGGAGCTACCGTCGAGGGAGTAAGAAACACGAGACTACTTTTCTTCCAAGGGTTAACTTTTGTTTCGACAAAAGGGGAGAAGAAGTAAAACTTAGGGGCTTTCGCTTTCAAAATTTACATCTATTCTTAAGTTTTACTCATCATAACATTATGTTTTGTCATCAACAAAAAGGGGAAGATTGTTAATACAAATAAACCGTAAAACTGTTTATTAATATTTTGCGATCTCTTTGTGTTTTGTTGATAACAAATATAATGTTATCTTAAGTATAATTATAAGGATACATGTTAGCTTTGTAAAGCATTTACATATAGCCATTTAAATACAAAAATGTAGTAATTAAGCATTTGTTGTAATAGTTTATTAGGATGGGTAAAAATCATAACCCATGGACCATAACCCATGGATCTTAACCCATACCCAAGAAGACTAGATACAATGTATACTTAGATACATTGAATCTAAAGATAACCCATGGACCAACCCATAACCCATGACCCATAACCAAAAACCCATGAGCAAAGAGGAGCGCCCACGGATCCCTAGGATTACACTAGACGGATCCCAGTGGAAGGGATCCGTGGGATCCGGAGAAACAAAGGAAGAAGTTTGCCTATAAATGAGAGCCATTTCTTCATTCTAACTCACCTCTCTTCTTACTAAATCTCTCAAACACTCTCATTCTCTTCTAACATATAGATCACTTGATCTAGAGAGTTGTTCTTCTTTCTTTCTATTGTGATCCTCATATAGGTCCTTCTCTAAGGTGAGATCACGAGCATTCTACAAGTCATCCAAGGAAGGGGTCCTTGATTGATTTGTCACTCCGCAAGATTTCTGTAGCAAAGATCTTGTATTTGATATTTCACATAGTTGTTGTGTAATAGTCGTGTTGGTTTGGTCCACCGTGTTACGGACTCGGTATCTAGCTTTGTACTGAAAAAGTGTAAGAAATGTTGTGAAGGCTTCTCCGCCAAGTGAAGGAGTTTGTTGACATAGTGCTTGAACTCTCGAGTAGGTGACTCGGGGAGTGGAGTAGGGCAAGGAAGGTGTCCTTGTAGCCAAACCACTATACATCGGTTGTGTCTTTTCTTTCCTTCGCTTACTTTATTTATTTGCTTTATCATTATATCTATACTTTCTCTACATCCATAAGATCTCACATATTAACGAATCTAAAGTTTTTGAAACTAACGTAAAATCAGCAAAACTATTCAACCCCCCCCCCTTCTAGTTTTCCACATGTTCTAGGACAAGCAGGGGTTAAAATAGCTACCAGTAGTAACCTGTATACTGGCAGTTGTAAGTATACAACCAATTCAGTTATACTAGCGGTAGTAAAAATAACTATAGCGGTAGTAAAAATGACTAGCAGTTGTAACTCTACAACCACTTCAGTTTTACTAGCGGTAGTAAAATTAACTATAGCGGTAGTAAAAATAACTAGCAGTTGTAAGTATACAACCAATTCATTTTCAATGTTTGGCGTTGCTTTCATGATTCAATGTTTTCAATTTTACGTAGTTATTTCATTTATTGTATCATCAAAATACATACCTAACTTTGAACTTAGTTTGCGACTCATTAAACTCACCTTTCACAAATTTTTGACAAGAAAATCTAAAATATTCTATTTAAAGTATCACAGATCAACATTAAAGGAGGCGACGTTTGTTTTCTCCGGATATTTGACTTTTAATGTAGAAGACTAATAGGTTTTATTGGGCCCATCAAATATTTAACTAAGACATGACCTAGATAAGTAAAATCGGTTTTGGCCATTTTTACGGACCAAATTTGAAAAGCTTGTATCTTGGGCGTGAATCAATGAACCAACCCAACAACCACATATAATGATCATAACACACCCTCGCTCGACCATCAATTGCAAATCAACAACCCTCATCCAAAGCCTCCCGTCGACAATTAAAAAACCAACAAAATTTCCTTGAAAACCATGTCGCTTCGAGCTAATGTTATCACCATTATGAGAGATTATATTAGCAACATGCCGATATGATGATCGGTAACATTTTGAATCGGTTGCCAATAATGAAGCGGTGAGCACCTCTATTTTATCTACAAATTGGAGGTTTAAGTGGACCTTGCTCACCAAGTCATAATTGATGAGGATTTCTTTTATTATTTAACATATAAGTTTGATGGGAGCCATGTTACTAGACTTTTAAATCACCACGGGTCCCATAAAAGTTTGTCTTCTCAGAGATCCCAAACCGTTGTCCGGAATGGAAGACTTGAATTATGAAAAGATTCGTGATTGGCTTATGTTTTGGCACCGCAAGGAATTGAGGACCGACAGTTAGAAACCTGTATGGAGAACCGCTACATTGCCAACCCAACTTTATCGCCGTATTGAATTGAAACATCTTGAAATTCATTGTTGTGATTTTCCTAGTTTGGTGTTTTCACTAGTTTTCCAAATTTATTGAGCTTAGAATTGTGTTTAGTCAAATTTCTTACTAAGACAGTTTGGGATTTAATTGTTGGTTGTCCCTTACTTGAGTCTCTTAGATTGGATGTTGAGAGTACAAACAGGATGAAACTATGGAATCTTGCAAGTCTTAGGAATTTGAAGAAGTTACATTTGTCATTTGGTATTTCGAATGCTGTCACGACAATCATAGCATCCAATATCTTTCACCTGACAAGACTTCCATCTCTTTAGACCCTTACATTGGATTTTGACGATTGCACGGTAAGACCGTTTTGAGATTTACACTTCTAGTTTTACAATGTTAAATATATGTGTAATCAGAACGACATTTAATCTTTGAAACTAACCAAAACTCGACATGTTGTAGTTGATGCGTGATGGTAATTCCGTGATGAATGTCCCTTTGCCGCTTGTATCCCTCGTTAATCGAATCTAAAAGGAGTTGATTTGGCGAGATCGTTATCGTGTCACTCATCGTCCAAATGATTCGCGGATCTCCAAACTTGAAAAAGCTAGAAACCGAGTAAGTGTAATACTTTATTACTCTATTTCATACGTATCAAATAAACATCCGTAAACTGGCATGTTTTTCTATCTCAATACTATTTGATTTTCCAGTCGCACACACGCTTAGTGTTTTACCTTTGGAACAACCTTCATTTGATTTAGACACAACCACATTCAGTCATGGGCGATTCGCATGTTGATTTTTCGATCCTTTCCTAGATCACGAATGAATTACACATAATAAAGTTTATACTTGCTTGTTCCACGTCGTTAAATAAAATGTATATCAGGGCTAGCGATTTGATGGGCGATGGTTATGATAATATCAAGACGAATTGGGAGTTCGCTAGGAAGCTGTTGAAACTCCCCCGATCTTCCGTCACAGCCGTTGTAAAATTGTTATAGTGGTTGTAGTTTTATGTATGGTTTGTATACCCCGCGTCAATTAAATTTGTGTACACAAAGTTTGGTGTGTCTGTTTATCAAGGGTTTATGTAGTAATCGTAATATGTAATAGGTTGTCGTCTGTATGAAACTTTGTATGTCAACGTATTTAGTATTTCCGTTGTTGCCATTATCCATTTTTATTTCATCTCGCTAACCAGCGCTTGTTTCCAAATATCAATTTGGCAACTAACTGCTGAACGTAGGGCAACTTCTATCACTAGCGCTTGTTATAATAACTAGCGCCAGTGCGATAATACTAGCATTGTAAGTATAAAACCTATTCGCTTTACTAGGAGTAGTGAGTATAATTAGCGTAGTAAAATTAACTAGCGCTTGTAATTTGGCAACCAATTCATTTTATAATTACGATATTTAATTTAAGTAATCAAGCATAAAAGCATTGTACCATTTTTGACGCTTAGAAAAGTTGCATAAACCTCAAATTAATCAACTCACTCTACACATCTAATAACATGAAGCGTTATGTGCTTACGTCAAACCGATGATAAACTCACTCTACACATATAATCAATCAATTAGAGCAACCAATTGTGTTGCTCTTTATAACAATTTTGTGGTATTTTTAAAATCCGTGACCTAACAAAAATTATGTAACATTTTTTAATCTAACTAGTTACAATTCATCGACATTTCCGCTTCATCGTTGTTCACTTGAATAGTATGTTTGAAAACAAATATTAATGTTAACAAATTAAATTCACACCAATAAGTTTTGGTCTATAAAAGACCTACATATATTATTAATACACGAATACACTGAATAGTATTAGCGAGTACAACCTTGGAGTGTATCGACTCTAGCCTGGACCTCCTTTTATAGGCTAAGGAGTCCTTTACAATATACAAGATAATTATACTTAGCATACTTATCTAATACAAAACATCCTACCCAAGAAATTCAAGAATGTTACATATTAAACCGACACAATCATACTAGTAGTGAAAAACTACATTAGCAAGTGGTTTGCTCTTTATTTTATCCGGCTACCGCAAGCTCGCTATTTTTACCTTGACTTCGCCTATCCAACCCGATCCGCCAGATTGGTAGACGACACTTGCTTCGGAAACGGGCACCAATCAACAGAGGACTGCAGACTATAATTTTAAGCCTCTCTTTGCATATTCTATCACCCTTCGACCCAATACCCATGATTTACTTCCTTCTTCCGCCGGGCAGAGCGAGGTTAAGAAGTAATCGGTGAAATTGAACATCCCAAATGGCTAATGAGAGTCTAATCGGTTTAAACTTCCACCTTGGTACGCCATATGGTCCGGGCATGCTTCCAAAAACTTCAAAGGACACGGGTTTTGGGTGAAGGAATGTTGTGAATGGTCGCGGGATGTGTTATTAGTCGTCATTCTCGACAATTTAGAAATGACTAATTGTTATTAGTAGTCATTTAAGAACATGTTTCAGCTTGTGGCAAGAATCGCTTGCGCTTATGTTTTTGTTTTGGGGGTAAAGGTTTAGGCTATGTATGGGCTTTTTGGAACCGACGGTGCGTGGGCAACGGGTTAACATCTTCAACTTCTCTTTGGTGTTTTTTGTTGGTGGAGGAATGGTTGTTTTTTTATGTGCTTTCCTTTATTTACCGCGCATATTTAAAGCGAGGATTTTATCGTTTTGCACGCTGTATCATTAATTTCCAATTCGCTTTATGGGTAGGCACGCTCCTAGGCTCCTACCCTTCTATTTTTCCCCGCTGGATTTGTCCCAAAATTTCTAGGGAAGGAACATGAATATTTACTTGCGATTTGTTCACCTTTTTTGGTATTTGGATAAGCCTTATCCGTAATTACAAACCGCTTGAATTTATCGGTTTATTACCCTTTTTGTACCGAAAGTTTGCTATGTCTCTATATACTTTTTTGGAAAAATGTAGCTTCCACAACTATTGTTGGTTTTGGAAATGTTGCTTATGCACGCTTGACAAACCAAGTAAATCATTCATATCGGCGCTTTAAATTTCACTTTTAAAATTTGAACTTCAACTAGTCAACCTTTAATTCACAAAACCATATTGTACTTGTGGACTTTTTTATTATAACCGATTTGGAAAACACAAACAAAGTTGGATATTTGCGCCGACACTAGCGGTGGTTCGAGCGAACCTAGCAAAGGGTTTGTTAAACTGTAGAAGTGGTGGTCACAGACAATATATGCATATAATTGAGAATTTTTTCAAACCATGTAGCCTCCTTTGGTTTTTCCAAAACGCAACCATGTTGTGAGTTGCAGAGAAGATTTGGGCACCATTGATGTTTATTTCAAATTGATTGCAAGCAGATTGTTAGGTGTCATAATTATGATGTGTGGGTCTAAACTATGTTTTGCCCTAGCAGCTTGTAACTCTATTTTTTATCCCCAATTGAATCCAAATTAATCAGACTTTCAAAACAACTGCTTTACTCTTGTAGCAGCTTGTTAGTATTTTTGGACGATTTATCCCCAAATGTGCTATTCTAATCAAGAACGAAACCGTTATCGCCATCTACTATCTAGACACGACACCATTTTTGACGCTTAGAAAAGTTGCATAAACCTCAAAATAATCAACTCACTCTACACATCTAATAACCCAAGCGCTATGTGCTTACGCCAAAGTGAAGATGTTGACGTTTTACAATAACTTATGGTCTATAAAACACCGGATATAATATTAATACACGAATACTCGAATAGTATTAGCGATTACAACCTTGAAGTGTATCGACTCTAAATATGCCGAAAAGTTATATCAAACTCTTGCCCGGACCTCCTTTTATAAGCTAAGGAGTCCTTTACAATATACAAGATAATTATACTTAGCATACTTATCTAATACAAAACATCCTACCCAAGAAATTCTAGAATGTTACATATTAAACCGACACAATGATACTAGCGTTGAAAAACTACATTAGCAAAGGGTACGCGACTTAATTGTGAGTGTGGAATCCTTCTTTTTGCTATCATTTTCTTGAAGGATTTCCGTCGTTGTTCTCCGGGCGGTCAGATTTTCATATGGGATTCCTCGCAGAAGTTCGATAGGCTTCTCAACGGGTTTCCATGTAACCGCCCTATGCGCTGTAGATCGAAGAGCTTTTAGTGGGTTGCTTTTCCAATCCATGCAGCCTTTTATTTTAGAGCAATGGTAGAACCACAAATAATTCGTAAAAATACATCCACAAGTCGACGTGATAGGTTTGAATTGGAGTGAGGAGAGAGAACTGTCACAAAATACACCAATCATCCCCTACACGATAGCATGGGATTTTTTTTACGAATTATTTATGTGGTTTGCTCTAAAATTTATCCCAAGGTTCGCAAGCTCGCTATTTTACCTTTAACCCGCCTATCCAACCCGATATGCCGTGATTAGTAGACGACACTTGCTTTGGGTCGGGCCGCAATCAATGAGGATCGAGACCGATATTTCACCATGTTGATTGCTCTCTTCATATTCTACCACTCCTTCGACCCAATACCCATGATATACATCCTTCTTCCGCTCGGGAAGAGCGAGGTTAAGAAAAAGGACATGGGTTTTGGTTGAAGGAATGTTGTGAATGGTCATGAGATTGGTCGCTTTGTCGCCTTAGGAATGACTAATTGTTATTAGTAGTCATTTAAGAACATGTTTCGCTTGTGGCAAGAACTACTTGCGCTTATGTTTTTGTTTTGGGGGTAAAGGTTTAGGCTATGTATGGGATTTTTGGAACCGACGGTGCGTGGGCAACGGGTTAACATCTTCAACTTCTCTTTGGTGTTTTTGTTGGTGGAGGAATGGTTGTTTTTTTATGTGCTTTCCTTTATTTACCGCGCGTATTTAAAGCGAGGATTTTACCGTTTTGCACGCGTATCATTAATTTCCATTTATCGCTTTGTAGGTAGGCACGTGCCTAGGCTCCTCGGCATATATTTTTCCCGCCGGATTTGTCATAAAATTTCTAGGAAGGAACGTGAATATTTACTTGCGATTTTCTCTCCTTTTTGGTATTTGGATAAGACTTATCCGTAATTACAAATCGCTTGAATATATCGGTTTCTTATCCTTTTGTACTAAAATGTAGCTTCCACATCCGTTGTTGGTTTTGAAAAAGTTGCTTAACACGCTTGTCAACTCAAGTAAATCATTCATATCCGCGCTTTACATTTCACTTTTAAAATTTGAACTTCAACTAGTCATTTGGAAAATGTAAACAAAGTTGATATTTGCGTCGACACTAGCGGTGGTTCGAGCGAACCTAGCATTGGTTTGTTAAATCAGTAGCGATGGTCATGCAGATTCACATACTTTCAAAACAACTGCTTTTAACTCTTGTAGCAGCTTGTTAGTATTTTTGCACTAGAAGATGGTTTAACATTCTAATGAGCAAACACAACCGCTATCCTCATCTAGTATCTACACACGAAAATTCCGACAACCAAGTTTAAGTTATTGGGCAATTTCGTTTGAACCTCGTGCCACCTTCCAATTTGCAACTGGGCAACTAAATGGCATCATTGGGCAATACTTGTTATACGATCGGGCAACCATAATTCTTAACCATATGATCATAAAGGATACACTTAACAAAGATAAACCTAACAACACTAAGTTTGGCATAGAAGCACTATCGCATGGTTGGCAAGATAAACTCATAATTATTTTTAAAGGAAACAAACATTCATAATGTGGAACCATTCCTTGTGCACTAGCCCTTTTTTCTATGATCTCGAACCCTCTTTCGCCGTGATAGAAACATGCTTTGTTAACTTCCTTCTTTTGAAAGGTGTTTCACCATCGCACCGCATGCCGCCCTCTTCCCGCCATACCATGTTTTTGAAATAAAATTGTGACAAAGCTCGTAGCTCGTGCACAATGTAGACGCCCATGGATCCATTCTCATCGCAAGGTCATACATTCGTCGAACGTCATTGTCTGTGTGCAACAATGTTAAACCATCTTATAGTGCCTTATTTGGTGCAACATAAAATAAAGCCCATTTTTCCCTCCAATATCATTCAAAACATGATCAAGCACCGGTAAATGCAACCACGATGGAGCTAAAACACCGACATCAAGAAGGAGACCGCCTACATAGCGTAGGGATGAAATTCAAATTTCCATTGTGGTGCACTTTAAATATGACTTATTTGGTTTCCGCCATGTCCTATAAAACATAAACCCTAATAACAATTTCAATAACTTTTAATTAAATAAATATTTAATAATAGAATATAAAATATAAAGTTATGCTTATTTATATTCATGTATTGTATAAATATATGAACGAATAAGGTGACAAAGTACATACGGGAGTACAACAAACCCGAATTTGTTTATAAAAAGAAGAAAAGGACAACGATTTTTTATTTGGATTCTTCGATGAAAGTGTCAAGATCCGCAATGGCAACTTGGTGAAAGAATTTTTACTATTCTAATAAGATATTCAAATGACTTGTTCCATTGTGGCAATAACTTTGAAGAAGAATTTTACAAAAACACTAGTAAAGACTTCAAGTGTTTGAAGCTATTGTCAAAAGCTTTTGTATTTATAAAATTTCATTTTTCACCCAACATTTACGAAATGGCGTGTTCTTTGTGTCAAGATGGTACATGCACCGAATTGTACTAATTTGCACGATTCTTTATTTAAAGACATGATAGACCGCTTCAAGAGAATGGTAATTGCTTGTGAGTCGGGAAAGACTTTCCCAATAGAAGGAAAGTTTAGAGAGAAACAAGAGCTGATTGATAAGAGGAAGAGAATAATTGAACAACTTCTAGAGTATGAATGTGAGTATGAAGATATGAAAGCGCTTTCAAGAGGATCAAGATGATAATGCTAATTTGGAAGCAACGTGTGAAGAGGCGATAGCTGATTTTAAGATTTACAAAGCTTATAATGATGATGTCAAGTTAAGTATGAAGAGATGCAAACCGCTTTTATGAATTTGAAAGATCATAATGTCGTTGTCAAAGCTAAGTATCAAGAGATGGTTGAATGTGCCAAAAATCTTATCAACATACTAAAGAAGTTGCATACCGATGTCGATGATTTTAGGATTATGAATGTGTTTTGTATATGTTTAAGAATGTGTTATTTTGGACCGATTAGGTATGTAAGGTAATAAGTATTTATCTAATTAACAAGGTACTAGATTATCGCATCAAATTTTATGATATCATTTGTGAAAACATAAATAATCAAAATAATAGCCAATCTCGATATGCTTCACATGCGAATATAGTCTAACTAGACTTAATTGCAATACTAAACTCAAAATTCAATTAGTTATTGATATTATTCACTAGGAAACATAAATTTTCCAAACCTCAAGAGTCAAGATGATTCTTTAAAGGTCGCAGTTGAAGAAAAGGAGAATGAAGGGCGCAGCAACCACTTCCAAAGATTGTCTGCAGCCATTGCTAGTATGGAGTAACCACCGCTATTATTATACCCACCGCCAGCTCAGACGCTTCCACCGCATGGGCAACCATTGCTACAATTATAACCACATCAATAACACCAACACCAAAACCAAAAAGGTCGACAATGAGATTGCCATACAATTGGTCAACCAAAAGCAATCTCACCCTATCCCCGCACCTAGACCTATTGCTAAGACTCTAAACATTGGTGAACCTGCGTAAAGATGTAGTTACTCAAACCGACATGGAAAGGGTAAAGGGATTGCAGATCCAACGTTGGTGTTTCAAAGTACAGAGGATCGATAGCTTTTGATGAAAA
Source organism: Chrysanthemum lavandulifolium (assembly GCA_022545495.1). Taxonomy (NCBI): domain Eukaryota; kingdom Viridiplantae; phylum Streptophyta; class Magnoliopsida; order Asterales; family Asteraceae; genus Chrysanthemum; species Chrysanthemum lavandulifolium. The sequence goes on along the minus strand of CM040241.1, from coordinate 233,911,428 downwards.
AACCACTCCTTCTTAGTCTACAAACCGCCACTAAATTTTTAATGAACCAAGTAATGTTACATACTTAACTAACGACATCTAAGGTATCATACCCTACATAATTACGAATCGATACACATAAAAAGAGCAACGGATTATAAAATGGAATTAACACCTATCTAACATAGCTATTCATCGAATAACAAAACGATTTATTATAATACGTAACTAATTGGAAATAATCATATGTAATAAACAACGAGAACAATATTTACGTACCATATTTGAGAACATTTTTTAAAACTTGATCAATCGAATGTGCTTTGCAATAAACACCGTAGCTTTAAAGATGGTGACATAACCGACGTTACAAGGAAGACGGTGACGAAGAAGACGTTTGATTTGTGAAAATAGTATCATGAGAAGCAAGAGAAACCGATAACTATGGATGCTTTATGTCGATGACTTTTGATTTTGAACTCTTAATTAATGGATAATGTACTTTACTATTCAAATGTGTACTTTTTGTCTAACGAAATGACGATAGAACCCTTTTAAAATTATACTGTTGCCCACCGCTTTTAGTTGCCCAAAAACAATACCTTACACATACGGACACTTGTCGCAATGTCGATGAGTTGCCTAATGACAATGGGTTGCCCTCGGTCTATTTTCAAATTAAAAATAAAAGTGGTCTAGAAAGTGATATGCATCGTATGCGGTCTATTTGCGTCATTTTCCTTTTAAATATTAAGTGTTTTTTCAACGATGTAACTTTTCTTTTCAAGTATGAATTTTAACACTCCGCTTTAGTCAATAACGATAGCACTAATCTCGCCAATGCAATGTATGAAGAAATAGAATGTGAAATGTGTTTTATCAACTTATTGAATAGGCTTATGAGCATGTGAAACTTGAAAATCTCATAATCTAACCTTTTAGACTTATTAGCTTATCAACTTGAGCTAAGTGTTGAGTTAATGATATATAATATACAATAAAACATATAGACACCACAGAGTACACAAATGAAGACTTAAGATCATAACAAATAAATAATTAATCAAGAATGCGTAACGCACCTCTTGCAATTCGGTAGATCTCTTCAATGGATGTGACAAAGTGGTTTAAAGAGTTTTCCCTTACCGTTTTACAACTCAACCCAATAGGTGTAAGAATAGTGTCTTACTACCACAGTTTTGTACACACTGTTAATACAAATAAGCCGTAAAAACGTTTATTTATATTTTACGATCCTCTAATGTTTTGTCGATAACAAACGTAAAATCATTTTAACGAAACAATCAGAATACGTAAATAGTTTGAGTTAATAGTTTCCTAACACACCTACATTTTTACATAAAACACTAAAACAAGTATAAGTGATTCTATGATTTAGATATATATGTACAACAACTAATGTTTACATATTGGGTTTGCATATACTTAAGCTAAGTATACTAAATAGGTAAAAACTAGCAAATGGTATTGACCCATAACCCATGGTTTTATATATACCACTTAACCAAGTTCATTGTATCTAGAAAGAAAACCATGGATCAACCCATAACCCATGACCCATGACCCATAACCAAAAATACCCATGGGCAAAGAGGATGTTCCACGGATCCCCGGCTTTGTGCTAGCCGGATCCCAGTGGAAGGGATCCGTGGGATCCGGGAAACAGAGAAATTTTCTATAAATAGAGAGTCATTTCTTCCTTTCTATACACAACTTCATACACATATTTCCCCAAGTATTCTAACCATCTAACCTCGGATCCAAGTGATCTATGTAGTTTGTCTTTTGTTTTGTGTGATCCTCTAGGTTCCTCTTAAAGGAAATATCACCACTTTGAAGACGCAAGCTCAAGTCCATGAGTTGCCATGCTTCGTCATCATCAAGACAACGAAGGTTTTCTTGTTGATAGTTCTACCTTTCTCCATAGATGTTGGGTTGAAGGCATTAGTGAAGAATGCCGAAAGTGTCAAGATGAAAGCATTAGTGAAAGGTGCTCATCATCCGTGTCAAAGCATTAGTGAAGAATGCTAAAGGTGTCAAGGCGAAGGCATTAGTGAAGGGTGCCAAGCGTTGTGTCAAAGGCATTAGTGAAGGATGCCAAAGAATCAAATCAAGTAGCATTTGGGAAGAATGCCTAGGTCGTATAATTGATGAGGTGCATCGTTATACATATAAGTATTTGTTTATTTACAAGGATGGTGATATCCTTGATGATGTTGTAACAAGGAGTAGATCTCCTTGATATTAGGTGTTGTGTTGTGAAGGGTAGTAGTTCCTCCATAGTAATGGAACTAGGTACTTAGCCTAGTACCTAATAAAGGGTAGGCGACGTTGTGATAGGATTAGTTCTCCTTGGTGTGAAAGAACTCGGTGGTTAGCCTAGCACCGTATAAAGGGTAGGCGACGTTGTGTTAGGTGTGGTTCGCCTTGGTGTGAAGGAACTCGGTATTTAGCTTAGTACCGGAAAAAGGTTAAGCGACGTTGTGAAGGCTTCTCCGCCATAAGGAGATTTGGTGTAGTTCTTACGAACTCTCGACTAGGTGACTTGGGGAGTGGAGTAGGGCAAGGAAGGTGTCCTTGTAGCCGAACCACTATAAATAACTTGTGTCGTGGTGATGTGCTTCTTACTCTTTATCTTTCATTACACGTTTATACATCTATCTATCAACGTCCAACATAAACAACCAAATAGATTGACATAAGTCGATCTAAATATTTAAAAGGAAGTTTTAAATTGGTAAAACTATTCAACCCCCCTTCTAGTTTTCCACACACACGAATTAACCGCGAATTAAAGCGATTACTAGATCTAACACAAGTCCTTGTTTTATGAAAAACAAAACCAAAAACACCCTTTGGAGGGGAGTTTCGGCCGAAGTAAGCAAGAGAGAGGAGAGGAAATATCTAGGGTTAATTCAATGCAAAAAGTTATGAAAAAACTTTAACCCTAGCCTTTGTATATATAGTGGATGGAAAACTTGAAGGAAAAGTTAGGGTTTAGGGCTTGGAATGCCCCCCTTGGCCGGCCACCCTAAGAGAAGAAAAGGGGATTCCGAATCTTTTCCATTTTCAAGATATTCACCATATATTCCCTCCTTTTTACATTTAACGGTCGTTAGTCATTTCCGTTAAACACTTAACGATCGTTAGACGGACTTTATGTGTAATAATTAATCGTAATCATTAACATTAATTATTTAACTTTAATTCTCATTCGCTCAGTGTTGCAAAACAAGGCCAACAAGGTCGATTAATCACCGATTAGGTGCTACTGGGCCACCAACCTTGCCGATTTGTGTAACTGAGCCAAGCAAATCGGTCAACAACGGTCAATGTCGGTCAACGACTGTTAACGGTGGTCAAACTTGCCGAAAACTTGAAAATCTTGTCGAAAATACCGAAAACTTGTCTTGAACAAGTTTTAATCAATTATATTTGATGTTTTTATTTGTTACAAGACGATTTTCAAGGAAAGTCTTGTCTAGAATAACCAAATGTCGTTGGAAATACCCAAAACTTGCCGAAAATGTCAATCCAATTAATCACCGATTAATCCCGCATTGACCGATTACAAGCTACTGGGGTCGACCACCGACTACCGATTCACGATTTTTGCAACCTTGCATTCGCTAATGTGTGCAATCCCGTGATCACGAGTTCGAATCCGGACATTCACGTATTTATAAATATATACATTTCCAACAGCTCCCACTTGGATATGTTTACAAAACGTGTAATGACATTGGTTAGCGTCTAGCAACACGCCAATGACCCCAGTACAATTCGTGTATGATTTTCTGGAGAAAAACCAATTTTGATGATTCATCATCATATTCATCCTTTTGTTTCTAATACCATGTTAATAAGAATATGGATCTCACTCATTTCTTAATTAACTATTCTTTCTCGTTTTATATGATTGATCAAGATTACCAACTCTTGAACATATTCCGTAAGACCTTGGGCATGACCATGCAAACATCTTGACAACCCTACGAGGGCTCAAGAAGATTATACTTCAAAATAAATTGAAGGAAACAAATCTCGCTTTGACTACAAGTAGAAATCATAAATTCGCAACACTTCGAAAACAACCCTTATAACTACCGCCACGTATAGCGTTATATTGCTTCACGAAATGCACTACATCCATGACATATCTACGGTATCTCAAGTCGAGGATAAATATTCATGATGTACTTAATGACTAAGATCCATAAAGTACCATCATGTGGGTGGGATAAGTCCTATACTCAATTCATTAAATATCATCTGAAATTAGTCATGCTACGCATCAATATATACTTTCAAGTATATTCTAACTAATACTCAGATTTGTCTTAATTCAATATCATTCCCATGTTATTGATTGACAACAGACTATTTAGAATAACTTAAGTTATTCAAGGATTTAAACATGCAAATATAGGATAACATCATAATAAATGAATAATAAACATAACAAAATACTTTATTTCATTTCAATAATAATGTTTACAATATCCTTTTATCTAAAATACTTAGTCATAGATGGGCATGAAACTACTAGCTAAACGAAGTCCAAACTTATCGACAAATGATTAAGTTTTTCACCGTAAGGCCTTCATTAAAGGATCCGCTAGGTTATCATCTGTGTGAACTTTGAGCAACTCAATTTCACCTATCTCGACTTGCTCTCGAACATAGTGATATTGTCTAGGATAGTGTCGGTGCCCTTCATGACCTGTGTTCATGGGCAAAAGTAATTGCGTGAATTGTCACAATATACTTTAATAGGATTTTCAATCAACCAGATAACACCAAGCCTCGAAACAAATTTCCTTATCCAAACAACTTCCATGGCGCCTCGAGGCCGCTATGTACTCACTTTACGTAGTAGACATCGCAAGTGTTGTCTGCTTGCTCTTCCAATCCACAACACCTCCATTGATGACAAATATGTAACCGTCCGAGACTTCGTATCATCTTTGTCACACTTCCAGATGCATCGCAAAGAACTGTGAATACGCTCGATTCTCGGATTTCCCATACACTATGAACATATCTCTTGTAGCCCTAAGGTACCGAGAATATGTTTAATGCGATCGGTGAATTTCACCGGATTCATTGATATCGATCGGTCGAGTTTTGAGCAAATGCCACATCGGGCCTTGTGCATAGCACCGCATACATGATAGATCCCACAACCAAGCATAAGGAACTTTCTTCATGCGTGCACCTCGGCAGTGTTGAAGCATAGCCTTCATTTGCTCAAACCATGATTTACTTACATCGGCAACAATCCCTTCTTGGAATTTTGCATATTGAATCTCTTCAATATTTTTCAATGTAAGCACTTTGGCTTAAACCAATTAGCCGCCTTGATCTATCCATGTAGATCTTGATTCCAAGTATGTATGTTGCTTCCCCTAAGTCCTTCATCGAGAAACATTTACCAAGATAGGCTTTCACCTCATTTAGACTTGGTATATGATTTCCCATGATTAATATGTCATCGACATACGAACAAGGAAAGTAACACGACTCTCACTAGCTTTGTGATATACACATGGCTCATCAAGATTCTCGAGTAAATCCAAAACTTTTGATTTCTCCATCGAATATTTTATTCCATTGCCTTGATGCTTGCTTTAGTCCATAAATGGACCTATTAAGCTTGCATACACGGTTAGGACATAGTGAATTCACAAACCCTCGGGTTATGCCATATAGATGTCTTCATCAGAGCGACCATTAAAAGCGGTTTTGACATCTATTTGCCAAATCTCATAGTCATAGTGTGCGGCTATAGCTATGAGAATCCTAATAGCTCTTATGTCCGCTACAGAGAGAATTTCTCCTCGTAGTCAATGCCATAGGTTTGAGTAAAACCTTTAGCCACTAGACGAGCCTTGTAGGTGTGTACATTGGCATCCATGTCAGTTTTCTTTTTAAAGATCCACTTACTTCCAACGACTTTAGCATTGGGAGGAAGGTCAACTTTAATCCGACATCATTATCTTTCATGGATTACATTTCCCCATTCACAAAGAACTCGCCATTTATCCTTTTCGGGATCGACCATGGCGACCTTATAGTTAGCGTGTTCATTAAGATCCCCAACTATATTTTCCTCCACCTCTACGTTAAGATATAGGCGGTGAGGTGCACCTATAGTCCTTTCGGACCTCACGAATGGGAACAACTTGGGAGGGCGCTAAGCTTTGTGCTCTTCTTGAAGTTGGCTAGTATTCGTAAGGTGTTGTATCTTCTTGATCATATTCCGGATCATATACTCTCCCACCGAGTTCTTGAGATATGAGATTCCTTTCAAGGAAATCTCCATACCTAGCCACGATGACTTTGTTCTCACCGGTAGTAAAAGTAATAACCCATAGTTTCCTTAGGGTATCCTATAAAGATACACTTAATGGATCCGGGTTGGAGCTTATCGGTGAGTCACGTTTAACAAATGCCTCACATCCCCGCACCTTTAAGTAAGAAAAGTTGGGAGTTTTTCCTGTCCATATTTCATATGGAGTCTTAACAACCTTCTTCGTTGGAACCATATTCAAAATGCGAATAGCGTTTCAAGGGCATAATCCCAAAAGTAAAAGGAAGAGTCGTAAGTTCAAAATTGATCGTACCATGTCAAGTAAAGTACGATTTCTCCTTTCAGATACACCATTTTGTTGTGGAGTATAAGGAGATGTGAGTCTGGATAACTCCACACCCGCCTAAGTAATCTTTGAACTCTTGACTTATATACTCACCACCTCTATCGGATCGAAGAGCTTTAATCTTCTTACCAAGTTGTAATTTACTTCACTTTTGAAAACCTTAAATGTTTCAAAAACTTCATGTTTATGTTTTAAATAAACATAACCATAACGATCGAAATCATCCGTAGGTTAAAGTAGGTAGCACCACGTTTTGACACATGTCTAAGTAGACCACACACCTCGGTGTGTATCAATCCAAGTAGATCGAAGCCCTTTCCACTTGTGGTGAAAAGGTTTCCTTGTCATCTTTCCAGCTATGCAAGACTCGCATTTGTCAAATGATTCACCATCGACCGTTTGTAAAAGCCCATCGTGTTGTAGCTTTTCCATGCGTTTCTTGCCTATATGGGCAAGGCGACAATGCTAAAGATAAGAAGAGTCATAGTTAGACTTGCTCTTCTTATTGCTAATGCTATACAACGAATTATTTTCATTGGATACACAACCATCCATATCAATTTCAAACACACCAAGCATAGAAATTGCATTAAAATAAAAAACATTATTAAAAGAAACTGAAATTCCATAACTGGTAAAAGTGTGCATAAAACCAATATCTTTTTTCAACAAAGAAATCGAAATAACACCCCTAACAATGGAGGTGCATAATGACAATTATTTAGTTCCAAAATTAAGCCCAAGGCAACACTAAATCAAAAGTCCCTATGGCCGACAACCTGCAGACGCTTTCCATTTCCAACGACAAGTATCTCTCCACAGCCGCTTCCTTGCTCCTCTAAGTCCTCGAAATGTATTACGGATGTGAGTACCACATCCCGTATCATAAATCCGAGAATTTTGCTTATGAGGAAAAGAAAATAATTCAAACATAAAAATACATGATGAGCTAGGCACCATCTTATTTTTATTTCAAGGCACTCATTCGAGATATCTCGATGGGCAGTTCGCTTCCAATGACACAGTGAGTTACTGATGGTGGCAAGCTAAATCCTTCTTAGGATTCTCCTTTTCTTTGCGGTGGTTTTCTTAGGAGGCGGTGGGATGACAACTTGTTTCCCTTTCCTTTTCCTTTCCTTTCTTATCCGCTTGCGGCTTTGGCTTATTCACCCTACCACCTTGAATTGCTAGTACAAACAGTGTAGGATCCTTCTTTGGCAATCTCTTCTCAAGTCTACAAGCATTGCATGTAACTCATTCACCGTCTTCCCGTGCAATGCATGTTATATTGTCGCACAAAATCACCAAATCGTTCCGATTAAGGGAGTGATTGATGAGGCCGACACACACATCTTGGGAGTAACCACAATGAAGCTTCTCAATTGGTCCAAGTGATGTTTCATCTCGAGAACGTGGTGGGAGATGATTTACCAACCTCTTGCTTGCGCTATGAACCTTTCAATTAGCTCATACAGTTCGTGTTGGTGGCTTCTCAAACATACGTTTGAGTTCATCTAACATGCTCATAGGCGGATAATGCTCAAATTGTTTTGCAATTGAGCGACATCCCAAAGCATAAGACACGCCACGTCATTGTGCTTATCATACTCGACACGAAACTCCTCTTGTTCAAGAGCTGCCGTGTCATCGCAGGAGTTGCGGCAGAGGTGTAGTCAAAATATTAAGTCTTTTGGCAACACGAAGGATGATCCTAAGTCACGATGCCAATCATTGAAATTTGGGCTATCGACTTGTCTCTTCCAATCATATCTTTGAAAGCAACACTCATTAAGCTCATAGTGTTTTCAGGTTGATGAGCCATCTACAGAAAAAGTTCAAAAAACCGTAATTAGTATTTTTGATATTTTTTCCTTTTCAATAAACAATTAAATACCCAAGGTTCATATTCATATAACCAATTAATTATTATTGAAAACTAGGATCCAAAATTTCATAATCTCATCACATCAGTTGATCTGCTAGTAATGAATTTATACAACATGGTAGAGCTTTTGCTCAATTGCTAATTTCAATTACAATTCCTAGATTTATCGGATTTACATATAGCCAATTTCAATTGCCATGTAAACATGTTTTATCCCATCTTATGCCTTGAGTTGTCAGTTCTCACCGCCTAACTCAATTAAGTTGCCCAACTTAAGAAACTGCAAAATCGTCCATGCCCGTTCTCACGACACGTGGACATTTGACCCTTTGATTACGATCTAAGTCACGTTCTCATGCAAATAAAAGGTAATCTTAGGTGTTTCCGTCTCGCTGGATGGCATATAACTTAAATTAAAGGGTAATAATTTTGATGTCAAATCAAATATGTACAAAGATGTCATGCATTCATCTTCGTAGCATATGTTTTATTAAAACATTTATATCCTTGTTTTAATGATTTAAGCTTTTAATCATCAAACTTTAATCGAGGTATTGGATAACCAATTAAATAATTACCTTAATTACCACTATATCCTACTACTGCATGAGTCATAAGACCCAAGTTATTCGGATAATTATCACAAAAGTGGCGCGTAGAATTTAGGTCAATTCACCCTTAAGATTTTATGCACATATATAGGAATACTTGGTAGCTCCATTAAGATGCACAAACGAGCGGAGAATCAGGTCAGCGCGAAGAATATTAAAAACTCTCTTCTTTAAGGCCACAATTTAATGTGTACCCTCCTTGTACCCATCACACAGTTTGTCATTAATGGGTGAGCCGTTCTTACTATTTTGTGCAAAAAATCAATCAATTAAACGATTACGATTACTATGCTTAAAAATACATGTTTCACCATTGTTTAGGTCAGTTTATTTTTCTTATAAAAATACCCTTGTTACACATAACAAACAAGCAAGTATTTACAAAAATAAACAAATAAACAATGAATGCATAACATAATAATAAGTCATGCATATCAAATAGCCACATGCAAACCTTTTGAGCCACATGCATCGATTCATCGATTGCGTGAGTCGAAATCAAACACATACCACATAGCACATAATTGATTAATTAATAATTATTGAGGTCTTCCCCAATTTAAGATCTATCATAATATTAGTGTATATCACTTAACAAAGTAAAGCATACAATAAAAGCAGATCCATGACAAAACATGCATGTATTTATCATTGATGTAAATCACACTTAACAATTAATGCAATTAAACAGAGTTACGCAATAAACATAAAATTGCAAGTGACCTAGGGTTTCTAATCCAATTAAAACAGAAGTTTACAAAACCCTAATTAGGGCACCAAAAACGCCCCCAAAAAAATAGGGTTTAGGTTTTGCAAACCCTAGATCTACGCATACAAATAATAACACAATCATATTTATTTTATTTATGTGTTTCAGTAATTAATTACTTGTTATACAAGGCTCAAACCATCGTTGAGTTTATGATATATAATATACAATAAAACATATAGACACCATGAGTACACAATGGAAGACTTAAGATCATAACAAATAAATAATTAATCGAAGAATGCGTAACGCACCTCTTTGCAATTCGGTAGATCTCTTGATGGATGTGACAAAGTGGTTTAAAGAGTTGTCCTCACTGCTTTACAACTCAAACCAATAGGTGTAAGAATAGTGTCTTACTACCACAGTTTTGTACACACGAACCGCGAATCAAAGCGATTACTAGATCTAACACAAGTCCTTGTTTTATGAAAAACAAAACCAAAAACACCCTTTGAGGGAGTTTCGTCCGAAGTAAGCAAGAGAGAGAGAGGAAAGATCTAGGGTTAATTCAATGCAAAAGTTATGAAAAACTTTAACCCTAGCCTTTGTATATATAGTGGATGGAAAACTTGAAGGAAAAGTTAGGGTTTAGGGCTTGGAATGCCCCTTGGCGGCCACCCTAAGAGAAGAAAAGGGATTCGAATCTTTCCATTTTCAAGATATTCACCATATATTCCTCCTTTTACATTTACATTAGTTAGTCATTTCGTTAAACACTTAACGATCGTTAGACAGACTTTATGTGTAATAATTAATCGTAATCATTAACATTAATTATTTAACTTTAATTCTCATTCGCTAATGTGTGCAATCCCGTGGTCACGAGTTCGAATCCGGACATTCACGTATTTATAAATACATACATTTCCAACACTAAGCTTATAAAGTTATATAAGCCAAAAACTCTATGCGATAAGCTCAAGAAAAATCGGCTTATTAGTTTTTAAAATGTACAAGTGCTCATAAGTCATAAACCCAATATATAAGCTAACACAAACACTCCGGTAGACAGTAATATACTCATATTCATACCTAAAGATAAAAGAGGACTATATTGAGCTTCTCTAAAACATAGAGGGGTGTAATTGAAAGTTATAGCCGCTAATATAAAAAAGAGAGTGAAAGATAAAGGCGCGTGAAACAGAAACAGAAACAGAACCTGAATTTGATTTTGATTTCATTTTCATTCTCATACACACACACACACACACAGGTAATCAAAATATTATTATTTTATTCATACTACTGAAATTGATAACTATTTTGACTTTCATAAGTCAAAAAATCACTCGATCAGTGTATATCATAATTATAACAGCTTAATTACAATTCATATGTATCTAAATTAAGCTTAATCACCAATGATCCAGCTTAATCAAGGTTCAATTTAATATTAATTATTTCCTTTAATTGAATTTGAATATGTTTTGTTGAATTTAAATTAAGATATGTCTTTTAACTGTGAATTTAATTATCTAATTCAATCATTTTCATCTTAATTATGGTGTTTTATTTAATTATTTAAAGGTTTTATATTACTATTTTGTGGATAATTCATTTTTTTATCTATGCTTATTGTGTTGAATTTTTTTTATTGAATTTGAATTTGATTGTGTTTTATTATAATTAAATTCAGATTTTTGTTAATTGTGATTAGGTTTTAATTTTAATGGTTTGGTTTGTTTGTGAATACTGTATGTTAGATCTATAAGTGTAGTAATATATAATATATTTTTTATTTTTTAATTCAGTATTTGTGACTGATTTTATGTAATTTATCTGTATCTGTTTTGTGTAATGGAAACTGCTTCTCTACTTTTTTTGAGATAAAACAAGCAGTTTCGGATAAGGAGGTCGGAAGCTGCTTATTTGAGATATAAAATCAAATATTATTTTTTCAATATCAGTTTTAGAGAATTATTGCATGTTTGACAAAATAAGCTAATCCAAACACTATATTTAGAAGTGCTTAATTTTTAGCAGCTTTTAAGTGCTTATTAATAAAAAAAATTAAAACTTTCTCACTGGCTTGGTGTCAATGTAGCTCTTTGGATGTGCGATGCAAGTGTTTTGTGCTAAATTGGTTAATATCAATCCGTATTAAGCATATGTTTTATTTTGTTGCTGATTGTTAATTATATAAGCTTTTATAAATAGGAAGTTGTTTTGTATACAAAGCAAACTAATTTTATTCGGTGAAACAGGTGAATATAAACGGTATCGTATATACTTATTGATGTTGTTGAGGTCAAGATTCTGATAAAATCCAAATGCCATCAATAAAGATGACTTCGGGAGACTCTTTAAAAGAAAATAACGGTCTCCATGTCTGTCAAAAATCAAGCAAGATATCCAAAAACGCTTTTTCTCATGTAAGGATTGTTCAACATGAAGCAGAACTTGACACGCATGATGCTAATAAAGCAAGTGTTGACGAAATAAGAAGTGGGGACACCAACTGTTGTGAAATGGTAGATGAAGAAACTGATTGTAGCACGGTAGTATACTAAACTCGACATCTTATCATTGTTTCTCAACATTTACTTATTAATGAAGGCTTAATTGATTGCAGGATCATTCAACAAGTTGCTCCTCAAACATAGAAACGATCTTCTCACCTATATTGGAGTCCATTGACATTGACATCGACCCAAATTTCTCTGATTATGGAGGTAAAATATGAAGCAATCGAGATGCCTTACGCCTTTTGAATATTTTCTCCTTCCTGTTTTTATAAATGTTATACTAAATTTAGGATATATGAAATAGTACGAAAATATAAACATTTTGATTTACAATCTTGGTGCCGGAAGTGTTACTGTATAAAACTGGAAGTTACCCTAGTATGGAAATCGATGTTCTGGCACACTGGATATTCAATCAGTTGTTACATGCTTCTTTTTGGGTGGATACTTGCAAAACTGATGGTTCATTTGTTGTTTTCTATACTTTTACATTGATGTGTGCACTATGATGTTTTTATCAATCGAAATTAGCTTTGACATTCACCTATTCCGTCTCTGTAGGGAGGGAAAATAATCTCATCTTGCCATTGTGTGGAGATAATGATATTGACGATACCAGTAGAAAGCCATTACTATATCAAACTTGTAATGTGTCAGATTTGTTCTTCCCGGATACATTTGTTTCTAGATCATGTTTACTTGATTACGAATGTGATGAATCAACCAGTTTTACTTCTGATGAATATATGCTACTTCCTTTTCTCGAGGATAGCATTGAGACAAAAAATCGTTATCAAGATTGTAGCGTTTCAGAAGATTCAAGTATATATGTAGCGATCCATCAACTGAAACCCTGCAATCAGGAATCCAATGTTACTTCTTATCCAGATTGGGATCCAGTTGAGTGCTTAGATCCGCAATTGTTCATCAGGAATCTTCTAGATCTTTCCGGTCCCTCCACATTGCCTCTGACATCAGGAGAAACAAAATCCGTAACTTTAGTTCTCGATTTAGATGGTATAAAAATCCTTTTCTTTTTAAATCAGATTGTTTCATACTTCCATTCGAGCTGTTTAGTAACTAACATGTATAATTGTTCTTTTGGTGTTCAGAAACACTGGTCCATTCTTCACTAGAACACTGTGACGATGCAGATTTCACATTTCCAGTATTTTCTATTTCGAAGGAGCATACTGTGTATGTGAAGCAAAGACCTCACCTAAAGCCATTTTTGGAGAAAGTCTCGGAAATGTTTCATATTGTCGTTTTCACAGCCAGTCAAAGCATTTATGCTAAGCAACTGCTGGATATTTTGGATCCTGATGGAAAGATAATATCTCGTCGAGCTTATAGAGAGTCGTGTATCTTTGCAGATGGTGGTTATACCAAGGATCTAACCGTTTTAGGTGTTGATCTTTCCAAAGTTGTCATAATCGACAATTCCCCACAGGTAGATTGTTCATTAGCTTTCTTGTACTATCCTTGGTGGTCTGCTTATTTAACCTTTTTATTTTGTTGTTGTGAAAATGGATGTTTGATGTATTGAACTTCATCTGCTAGTTATAGAGGGTGTTTGGATATGCGATTTGGAAAATAATCATTAAACGGAATCAGATATTCATAATGAAATAGCCTTTTAGAACAGTGTCCAGATGTGCTTCTGTCGTTTGAAGTTGTAATAATCAGATATTCAAGAGTTTGTAATATAGATAAATGACTAAAAAGGATATTGTTGCGAATGCGATAAGTAAGACTTATTACTAAATGTGAATAGAAGTCTTTCAAATTTGGTTAAAAGAAGGGGTAAATAAGTTGTTATACCCTTGCATAATCAGTTTTGTTGCAGCTGGTATAACATTCATAATTTTCAAAACACAAATCCAAACACTCCCATCATCCAGTGACGGTTATTTGTTTAGGCAATCTAAGGATGAGAAATTCCATAGAAGTTATATAATATATTTTTTTAAAAGCTATCTCAGACTCTTACCTACTTGTGGTGGTTTCAGGTTTTCCGATTACAAGTCAATAATGGGATCCCGATAAAGAGTTGGTTTGATGACCCATCAGATCGCGCACTAATTTCATTACTTCCTTTTCTAGAGACCCTGATTGACGCTGAAGATGTCCGACCAATCATTGCTAAGAGATTTGGTAACAAGGAATAATTGCCCCTTGTTCCTCAATACTATACTCACACCTTTAAATTTTAAATATCCTTTGTTTAGATCCTCATGATCCCTCCTTGAGGTTTTACCATAAGTATCTATAGAATAAACCATTACCAGTTTTGCCTCATTTGTCTTTAGTATAATTTGGGTTTTGCAATGTACAGTAAATATAGCTTAGAAACTCACAAGGGTGTGCTTACAGATTATTTTCGCATTATATAGAACTTTGATATGTGGCTTTGTATTGATAATCCATTTGATCATCTTCTTCTTTTATTAGTGTCCTTCAAGTTCATCACATCTCCTAGGAATGTTAACCCCGTGCTTATGATCCAATTTTCTTCTAATTCTATGTAATTATTGGAAACAATGTAGTTAACCGTTGTTGCTCCAAATACCGAAAGTTATATATATGCTACTGTAATATATTTCTGTCCTTACTAATATGGCATATTTTCAAGTTTCTAAGGGAGGTAAATCAAATTATCGTTTTGCTGCTGCCTAACAAAAAGTATCCTTGTTTGCTGACTGACATGATAACGGTCAGGGAGTTCTATAGTTGGACATTACTAAACACACCCAGCAGGATTGTTGGTAGGAAGGAACAGGGTGACAGGATAGTAGCCTTGTTTATTCTAAAGAAGTGATATGGGCTGACATCTAATAAGTTGATGTTGTCAGATATTAGATCATTTTAGACAAAATGGTTTGTATTTACATTCAAGAGTTCAGATTTGAGGACAGAATAGTAAAATGGTGCTTCGGTGATAAAGTGGTGAAATTTCTTCATGTTTGCTAGGGACTAGAAACGGTTGTATCACACAGACCAAAAGTTGGAAGAGGATAGTGAGCACTAAGACCTGTTATAGGGTAGAAACCACTTAATCAGGACAATTTTGATATGCTAGAGCCTGGAAGTGAGGCTGAGATGGTATACATATGTAAGGCTGAGAAGGTATAAATATGTACAGACATGTAACTTTTGGATATAGGACTGTAAGCTGTAATAAACTGAACTAATTTTTGACATAGTTGAAAGATCCATGTGACTTCTACAGATATACATCCAGTCATCCAGATGATAATCTGTAATATCCCATGTATGCTTATTCTGGTTTTGTCTAGTTTTTAGGTGTTTAACTAAGTTTAATACACTTTTTTTCTTGTTGATTAGGTCAGATTTTGTTCGATTCATGTTACCAGATGGGTAATATGTTGATGGCCATTTTTGCACATTGTTCTGATATTGTTCAATACATAGATGGTCATTTTTGCAGCTGAACAAGATTGTTCATTTTTTATTTAGAAAACGTGTGTTAAATGGAGTTATGTTCATCCTATAGCAAGGTCAATATGAAATGCCCAATTGGTGTAATATGTTCTTTTGAATTACTGTATGTTTCTAGTGAACCAAATGGTTTGCATAGGAGTAAAGACAGACCATGAACTCAATTTTGTTTTCTGCAAACATGAATGTGAACAAACTAAAGAGACAGATGGAGATCTCTATAAGATTTGAACTCACAATCTGATACTATTTCTGATAATCTAATCCAACACAAGTATATGCAGTCATTTTTGCATCTCGAGGGGAAAAAAGTAGCACTTATGATCAGAATCAAATATATCACGGTAGCCTTGTTGGCTGATCTAGTTATCATCAGATATGAAAGAAAGCAAGGAATTTAGTCAAATAAAGACATTAGTTTTCTGTCATATTAACATCCAACACAAAGTTAACAAACGCTTCATTTCTAGCCCCCGCTATACAATTGCCACAAAAACCCGAAACAAGTTAACAACGGAACATACAAAACCAGAAACGAAGAGGTGAAAAACAGGAGATCACACCATTCATATATTGGCTATCTCCACCTATACATTTTAAGGCGATTCACCTCTTTCAGCTACCTATCAACCCCTTCCGAATGACCAAAACACTTTTACTTTCTTTTCTTTTCAAAATACACAAAACCCTCGCACGATTTTTACTTTAGTGCGGGTTTCCTACTTCTATGCACAGACATATATGTACCATTAAAAGACAGCAGCCTGCTACAACCAGCTAATTCGAGGCTTAAATTCAGACCGCTCAAAAGACATGATATTTGTACCCACACCATCAATTTTTAGCATCGTCTGACGGCGGGTGGACTTGTATGTTCAAACCACTAGATGGTTGAGATTCCTGCAAGTTGTATATTGTTGACATGAAAATGCTAATCAAATCATGTTTATGAATCCAATTACTGACATTGATTTAGGTCCTAAATAAATTACTAGATGGTTGAGATTCCTGCAAGTTGTATATTGTTGACATGAAAATGCTAATCAAATCATGTTTATGAATCCAATTACTGACATTGATTTAGGTCCTAAATAAATTGTATGTATGTGTTGCATTTAAAAGAAACTCAATGTTTTGTGTAACAATACTAATTGGTCACAAGTTGCAAAATGACCCAAACCGGACAGAAAACAATCTTCTCGTGACTATGATGAACAATAGTATTGCAATGACTTTAATGGGACAAATGAAAAAGTGTGTTGTTTTTATGCAACTATATCCTATAACAACTAGTCAAATATTTAGTGCTATGAAGTCAGTTGCGTTATGTGCTACCTGATCAACAACCTCTGATCCCTCAGAATGGAAAAGAATAGGTCGGCATCGCTTATCTTCATTCATCAAGCTAGAGTTCTGAAAATGGGTGACAAGTGCCGCCTTTCCTTGGATTCGAGCATATGCCAATGAAGCAACTTTTTCACTATTGAACTTTTCCCACTTCTTCCCATTAAACACCTGAAACACAAGTTACATCCGCAAAACACATTAAAAAAGAATGATATTTCAACTAAAACTATCTTCTTTTATATTACAATTAACGATAAGCTTAAGGGTACTTTTGTGAAGAAGAAAAAGAAAAGACCTGGTAAAACGGGACTATATGCATCGGCGAGAGCATGTTGATAAATGCATATCCAACATTACACTTGTTCTGCATTATGTAGCAGTGGGAATGGTCAGATTTACCTCACCTCAAAGACGAGAATACAGATGGTATTATATTTATAGATTTATACCTTGAAATCTATTGGCAAGTACAGAAAATCGTAGGTGCCACTATGATTTTCATCAATGGAAGCTAGCAACATTTTTGAAGTATACCTAAGGAAAAACACACATATTTCAAGTCAATACATATTTCAAAGTTATAAAAATGATTTGTTTAAGATCTAAGACAGACAAATAGGGTCTTACTTGTTGGGGATATTTTTGATCATCAAAGTTGTTCGAGTATCTTCCCCTTTAGCAATTTTGTCAAGATCAAGTTGAAACTGTTTCTTGTTGTCCATCTGATTAGCACTGTGGTCCACACGACGGTTCCGACTCATGCTTTCTAAATTCATGGATCCTAGTCCCGGGAAATGACCATTATTTAGGAACATAGGACTCATCCTAGGAGACAACATGTTACTCAAACTCGAGGGACCATTTTCCATCATGTTTCTAGGCCCACGAGCATTTGAGAAACCTAGCCCTCCATAAGTTGGAGGACTCATGAATAATGGTTCAGAAGACTCGTGATACCTACTAAACTGTCGTTCAAAGGGAAGTCCAGTAGGTGCAGACCCCACATGATGGTTGTGTTGAGATGAACCAATGAATTGTGATTGGCCAGTGGGTCCCTTAGGTTGGTCTGGGTATATACTGGGACTACCCCATAAGAACTGTGCACCAGATAATGTTTCGACTCCTGAAGTGGTTGACCCATTTAATTGACTAAATTTATGATCTTGGAGTGAATGGGAATGTTGAAAGACGGTTCCATTGCTTGAACTTCCGTTTGAGAATATTTGATCAAGGTGGCTAGTTCTTGAATGATCTTTGCCAATTGGTGCTATTCTTGGTGGTTGAGGATGCAAAATAGAAGCCAAACCAGGTAAGCTGTTGCTCATAGTCGGGCTCATTGATGTGAAGACTGGTGACTTGCTAAGACTTTGCAATGGACTGTGTTCGATAGGACTGCCGAACTGTGGCCAAACACCTGCATAGAGCGTGTAAAGAAGCAACTTATGAATGAGCTGATTTGGGTTGTGTTTACTATAAACAGGTCAAATATAAAAATATGCTAATAATATATTAGAGCGTAAAGATTTGTTATAATGATGAACTTTTGGTAATCATATTTAATATATTAACAATTTTTAAAAAGTTGAAGGAATGGGGCTTGTGAGTCAACCTGACCCAAAGGGATTCGACCCATGGTAAAATACTATCAGTTTTAACTCATTACTGGGTCAAATTATTTTGGAAGATCACAAGTGGTGCCAAAAGTCTCACCTGGAGGAGAGTTGGAAATCGAAGAACCCACTTGGAGTCGAAAACTTCGGGTGTCATCTTGTTCAAAGTCTTGACTTATTTGCAACATCAGGCTGAAGTCACAAAGGATCATAACACAGTTACAATTTAAAAAGTGCCGTAATAAGCCAAAGAAATAGAAAGCAGTACATAAACCTTATTTTATGACAAAATTTTGCTATAATTACTTACAGACTAAATTTATTAAGATCTACACATTCTGTCAAACATAAGGTCATAATAAGTAACAAGCATGTATGGTTATTATAAAAAAGAAAAGGAAAAAATAAATAAAAAAATAAAAAATAAATAAGAAAGAAACATTAATTTGAAAAAAAGTACTTACTTTCGACGGGCTCCACCAGGGCGACTAGGTTCAAGCTTTATGCGTTTCCCGGCTATGTCACTCCTGTTGAGAGACCTAAGTGCAGCTTCTGCAGCTCTAACATCATAATATTCAATGAACTTATGGTGCCTTTTGTGTGGTGTCTCGCGTATCTGTTATTGCATAAAACATACAAAACATATAAATATTCTTCCAAGCTTTCATAATGAATATTTCTAGAACATGTATGTTAGTATATTATTACCTCTTTAACCTCGCCATATGCCCCAAAGATTTGAAGGAGGTCTTCAGGTGAAACCGACGGATCCAAATTAAAAACAACCAATGTTCCTTGGTTCATATCTTTGTCAGACGGGTTATCCTGGTCAAAAATGGTTATTAGTCAGAATCTATATCGAGTTATTGACGGGTCTTTAAACGTATACTTTATCTTATTACAATTATAAAGTAAAGTATTGAACCTTTGGAATTGAGTAGTGAATGTCCAGCTTCCTCCGCCTTAGGGGCTTATTCTGTAGTGCACGCATAGCAGTACGTGCAGAACGAATATCATAATAAGAGATCATCACAAATCCCCTGTGTTTACATGCGGTGTACAGGGTTCTGATGTCACCATATTGCTACCAAGTGGATAAATAAGATAAGTTAGTATAACAGATGGTCAAAAACACCCACGAAAACAGGGTCTAAGTCTATATTTTTTTTAATGGATGGTATAACAAAATAACGCACAAGTATTGACTATTTGACTGAAGTTAACTACCTCAAAAGAGTTCTCAACTCTGAATCCTCAACATTACTATTAATGTTACGCACAAATAAAGTCCTGAAGGATGCTCGCCATACGGATGTTCCCCAACAACAGTCCCGCACCATTCGAATACTATATTGACCCACACCATTGGTAGCAACCCCGTCACTCAGACCTACCCTTGACATGCCCATATTCAGACTATCAATCATATCAGATTCCAATTCCATACCACCTCCACTTCCAAAAAGATCCAAATCTTCTGACTCATCAACACGGTTAGGAAACGAATTTAAGTCAAACCCGTCCATCACACCAGCTAAGAGATCATCTTCATCCGGTAACAAGCTTCCAAGTGCATTATCTTCAATATGTTGATGATAGTTGTTTTCAGTATTATTCATTATTACTACACGTTGACCAAAAGAAAAGGGTCAAATACAGTAATACTATATTGTTCAAGTACAGGTGAATGTAGCCATTAGGACAAGAGAGTGCGTACGCTTTTCATGAGGTAGAACTGGTAACGAACTGGAGAATAGAGTGGCATCGGATCCGGATAACATTTGCCGGTACCGCCACCTCCCACAGCTTTCGAGAAATTCATTGGATACATATATTTTCACTGCAAACAGTAGATCAAAGTTAAGCATTCACAAACAGAAGACCTTGTTAACCGTTATGGAGCCACAAGGGTTACCAAAAACGTTTATTCAAATATTTCGTCTTTCCATTCTAAAGAATTTATAACAATATGTTGCTTTCTGTTATAACAAACTAAACATATCTGTTTCTTAGCGTTCAATGCAAATGTTACTATTTTAAACCATGTACCACGATGAACATGTGAATCACTAATCCAAGAAGATGTCGTCATCAATATTTATCAAATCAAATTGGTGAAACAAAACAGAAAAGGAAACGTCATCAGGTTACTTTATGTGACACACATATTATTAGCTTTTTTTGTATGATATAAGCATTGATTTACCATTCAGTTTCAATCAAATACCTACATTTAAAAATTTACTTACATTTTAGTATCTCGATATATATAAAGTGAGTAGTACATACTTTCAAAGAAAAGGCAAGTACAAATGACAAAAACGGGTAGTTGATGTTACAAACAATTAGCCAAAATACAAAATGTCCAACTAACAGAGTCTTCGGGATTGCGTCAAAAGTGATTGTTTTGAGTTGTGAATGTTTGGCAAAAACTGACTCCTACAGAATCTCCATCGAAGGGGACATTCGCCCGTTTTGGATTGTGTTTAAAAATTGATTATTGCGTTTTCATCTGGCGAATAATCAACTTGAGAGTATCTTAACCTAAACTGATTTTCTGAATATGTCATATCGCAATCCTAACTATAGGAGTGTTTGGATGTGCAAATAAAGTGGTTGGGTTGCAATTTTAATGGTTTGGTAAACACTGATTCCGATTTTTCGGTTATTTAAGTTCAAAGCAATCATTTTGGGACAACCAAAACAAACTAATCATGAACATAAAGTGACAAAGTAATGCCTAACTCTAACATGACTATATATGTGACAATAATTATTCAAATCTCAACAACCCCTTCATAAAATGCACATCCAGACATGCCCCAAATTCCTGTTCCAGCATCATATATTATTATATTTACATACTAACCATATAATTTTAAGAACCACAAAAACATAACTCAAAATATTGTCCACACATAAAATAAAATAACTAAAAACACTATAGTCATTGCAATAAATACTACTTAAAACCCAATAACTACTCATATTACTTATAAATTAATAATCAACAAACCCAAATAACAAAAGTAACAATATTTAGCCACCGATCATAACATGCAAACCAATCAAATAAGCTCACTCACATAAAAAAAATATTAAAGACAACAAACTACCAAACATTTAACCGAATCCTTAACTTTTAACTGCTACTATAACCACCAAAAACTAAAAATTTCAAAAAAAATCATAATCACAAAAAAGCTTCCATACCCACATATAAAATCAAAACTTGGAAATGGGTTTTCATTTTTGTCATTTTTTACACACACAAAAAGGTGTGTTTACTGTGTGTGAGAGAAAAAAAATAAAGAAAAACAAAAAAGATACCTGAAGAAGGTCAAACTTAGGAAACAATCAGAAACCCATGTGAAATCTTTAAAAGATTTAACATAAAAATGTTTGCTTTGATCAGATTTTCAAGTGTTTTTGTGTTTTTTTTAGAGAGAGAAAATAGGAGACGTGTAAGGAGAGAAGTGTCTTTTTTTCCAACAAGTTGTGTCTTTATGTTTTGTGTGTTTTTTTAAAGTGTGTGTCAGTGTGTGTAGACAGATAACACACGTACAAAATCTAAGTATACATACATACATGTAGTTGTCTTTTTTTGAGAGAAAAAGTGTGGGACTATGGAGTGATAAACTGGATTTAAATTTGGTTTTCATGTCCGTATACATATTTTGTGTGTTAAGACTAATTTGGCCTTTGAGGTTGGATGTGATGTCCTGATGTAGTGCCCCACTTGCCCCTGTTATAATGGATTTTGTGATAGTTGGAAAAAAGGGGTAATTCCCAAAAGGGATTAAAAAATGGATAGTTATCACTTTGAGGTACAAAAATAAAGTCCGTTTTTAATTTGGTCGTATCATGAATGTCATGTTCCATTAAACGTCTGACACGTGTCTATTTTTTAATAATAAAGACAGTGTTAGGTAGACTTTGTTTTGAATTTTTTAAATGACAAATATCATCTCTTTAAAATATAAATACATCACACCTAACTCTTCCACTTTATCACAACCTCTCTCTCTTATCCACCACGAGATCCGACATCCATTGACATAAGACATGTAGAATTTATTCTCTCTCTCAAACGTCTGTATGGATTTATGTTGTGGTTACGCAACTATTTCCAAGTAAGATTAAGATTAAGAAGCATGTGATGATATTTTAGTTGTTCTATAATTTATATTTGTTTGCCATGGAAACTCGAATACACAAAAATTCGCTTGTGTTGCTTCGGATATGATGCATATCCATTTAAACCCCAATCCGAATCATTAACAACCTCAAAAGGAAAAGAAAAGATGGATGATACTAACAGAGAAAGTTCGCCACCCATATTGCCATTATCCACCACGAGATCCTAGGCTATTTTCTAAAGCGCCACGGATCTGTTGCTCAACCACATAAAAATGCTTACCGGCTATTTTCTAAACGATGTGGAAGATCCGTCGTTGAGGATCTCTCGTCATGGTCATAGTTGAACACCCATCTTAGTAGATTTGCTTCCTATGGTGTCCATTTGTAATTTCTACTTTTTTGTTTCATACTCTTCTTTTCTTGTGATTATTGAAAGTGGGTGATGCACGGCACATTCGTGAGCTGGAAATGTCAAAAAGAAGGTAAAAACAAGAATATGATAGAACCACTATTTGATTATGGAATGGTAGTATGTGTAGTTTGAGTGGACCCTCCATGTATTATTTTTGTAATAAGACAAAAAAAATGGTATTTTGGTCTTTGTATTATTTTTGTAATAAGACAAAAAATAATATATGGGAAAAGTCACCTACCAATCAGATCTTTATTATTAAAAAGTGGACACGTGTCGATATTTTAGTGGAATCGCACATTCGCATACGACCAAATTGGGAGCAGACTTTATTTTGCACTCAAAGTGATCACTATCCACCTTTTGTCCTCTTTGAGAATTACCCATGGAAAAATGGTTTGGAAGATAAACGAATGGGTTATGTTACAGATGCCCTTGTAGTAATAGAGGTGGCCAAAACACGGTTCGGTCAAAAACCGGTTTTGGTTTCAAACCCGTTCCGGTCCTTAGTCAAAGTTAATGAATCGGTCCGGTTAAAATTGGTTTAGTTTTTTTGGATCCGGGGTCGAAAAAACCGAGACTGGTATAACCGGTTCCGGTTTGGTTCCAATACCATTTCCAACTAAAAACCGGTCAAACCGGTTCTAAAAATTCGGTCGGCCAAAACCTTAACAGTAGCCTTGCAAAATTGTCGATCACAGTTTTTCTTTTTCTTTTTCTTTTTCTTTCGTTCTCATTTTTTACGCAATAAACTTAATAAACTTCGACTTTTATTCAATAAACTAATAAATGTCACACATAAAGTACTTGAATCACAAATTTAATACATTTTAACTATTTATTCATCATCGGTTTCATCTTCATCTTCAACTTCGGTGGTGTCCCTAGCGACGCTTGTAGCTTCATCAAAAGCGACTTCTTCTACACAAAGATTGATTACATAACCCTCTTCCACCTCGACCTCTCTTGTAATTGTTTTTCGTATTCCATCGGTTCTTCAAGTATTGAAATGTATTGTATACGTTCATTCCCATCTAAATAATCCTTCAAGCAAATACGCATCTCCAAAGATAATGGTGTGAGTCTTGTTCTTCTTACCGATAATATCCTTCCAATAGTAGAAAAAGCGGATTCCGAAGCAACGGTAGAAGCTTGTACGCTTAGTAAATCCTTGGCCATTGCGGCTAGAACGGGAAATTGAGGTTCCCTTTGTTTCAACCAATTCAAAACATCAAAATTCTTGAACTCTTTGGGTGTGATAGTGTTTAACCAATCGGTTCCCGTATATCTCCCAGATTCGTTGCTCGATAAATTTTCATTCCTAGCCCGTTTACCGCTTTCTTGTCTTAAATTTGAAAATAAGTCCAAATCCGGATCCACGGTTGAAGCCGAAGTCCAAATCGTTGAAGTCGAACTCGTTCCAACATTTGTTGTACCATATTTCTCAAATAAACATCAAATAAACGTTTGAATTATATTTAAACATGTCTTATGCTTTTGTTACATAAAAAGGGTCTATTTGAAGCAAATCCAAATCGTTAGCAATCTTATCGATAAGATATTCCACCACGCTAATGTTCAAACATGGGTTCATTGCGGCGACACAAGTAATTACCGGTAGAATTTCTTCGAATTATTTGCTAAGTTTTTCTTTCATCCGTACAACCATATTCGCAAGGACTATCATATTCGTATGATCCTAATTTTCTACACATCATAAAAAGTTGGTTGAGGACCAAATGACTCGTGAGATAATAAACACCCGATAACATAGTTGTTGCGGTTTAAAAACTTTGAGTAATTCGATTATTTTTTTAATAGTATCCCAGTTATCAACCGAAAATGGTACTATATCCAGACGCCTAGATGAAGAGCAAAGTTCGTCATGAAAATGTTGTAACATTACTTTTTTGGCGTAAACCACAAACAAACATGTTATAAGTCGAATTCAATCTTGTAGGAACGTCCCAATTTGGGGATAAAAAAAAGGAATTCGATTGATGACACAATTTTATATAATCCACATATCTTTTGCTTCCCGATTGAAAAATATCTTGTAACATTTTTCTAAAAGCTTATCTTAAATTATACATTTGCTCGGTCGCTAGTCCGCTTTGCACAACCAAGTTAATGATGTGTGCAACACATCGGCTATGATAAAAAAAATGCCATCAAGAGGTGGTCGACATTTTAGTATTAGCATTCTAGCCGCATTTGTATTATTAGAAACGTTATCAAATGATATTGAAAAAAAAAAATTTTCTATTTTAAACGTTTTCATAACATATCGCAACATCATACTTAAATCTTCACCTGTGTGCGGATATTCAAAGTTTTTCAAACCAATAGTATGTTTCATCATTTACCAAGTAACGGGATCAACCCGATGTGCGGTAAACACAAATGTAAGAACCGGGCAAACCATGACCCGCCGAGCAAACATCGGTTGTTAAGTTTACACTAGTTTTTAAAGCATCAAAACCAAGTATTAATTCCTTTTTAACCTTTACCCAAGATTTAATCACGTTTAAGAGTTTGACGACTTACATGATTATATCGTGGTTGAAGGCGCATCTGAACCAACCTCATTAACCGAGGGTTGTCGAAGTGGTTGAACGGGAAACCCTCTTGAATCACAAAGTGTGCTAAATCTTGACGAAGCACCCTCTCATCATATACAAAAATACTCCCATCTCGTCCCATAGTAGTTTGTTCCGGTCCCGAAACGCCTTTTGTTGCTTTATAATGTTCTTTCGTGTGCTTTTTCAACGTAGTGTTCCCATCGGATTTCATCATATTGTTACAAGCTTTACAAGGAGCCTTTGTTGAACCATGCGAGAACTCAACCATGTGGAAATGACGCCAAACTTCTTGGTTTCGGGTTTTTGGTTCAATCCCAACTTCAAACGGGTCATTTGTAAAACCTTCACCGACGGTATTTGATGATGTGTTATAAGAAGCTATGTTTCTAGACATCGTGAGCATTTTTGATCAAGTTTGTGAGCATTTTTTGAGTGATTTGAGTGTATTTGAATGTTGTGACTAACCCAAAATCAACCTTGGTATTTATAAGGATGCCAGGAGGTCAAAATGGTGGATTTTTGGGCTTATAGCCATTTGAAAACGACTAGAAAATGCTCCAAACAGTCGAATTTTACTCACTGTCTCGAAATTGCATACTAGCCGTTGGAAACGGTTTGGAACTGGTTTGGAAAAACCAGTTCCAACGTTAAAAAATGGGTAGCGGTGCCAAATAGACGGATTTTATAAGAACCGCATCGGTTCTTGGCGTTCAGATTTTTGGGTTTGAACGGTTTGGATGGCCACTCTACTTGTATCCCACAATTAGAGGTGGCAAAGCAGTGGGCAGGCGGGGCACGAACGCACACGGACTAAAAGCAGACACGGGCTAAAATGGCACGGCTTAAGCAGACGCAGGCTAAGCAACGGGCAGGCCAAACGGGCACATGTTATACAAATCGCTTAATAAAAGACCTAAAACGACGAAATAAATTCCTTAAACGTAATATCTTATTTAGATTAAAAAAACTTAAATATATTTTATAAAAAAACTTTAAAACGATCGTTAATGTTCAACAATTAAGAAAAAAAAGTGCCCGTTTGTGCCTATTTAAGTTTTCAATTGGCTATATGTGCCCATTTCAAAAAAAAAATTGAGCTAAATGTGCCCAAATCTTTTAAAAATGTGCCCATTTAGCCAATCTTTTTCCTTCTGGGCACATTTTGCCACCTCTACCCACAATAAAAGTATAGAAATGAACAAAAAAAAGTAAGTATAATTTTTTGTCTCACAGTTTATAATATAACATAGTTTTTTATTTGTTTTTGCTCTGCATTTTTTGTCAGTTTAATACTTTTGACTTGTTAAACTTTATATTTTTTACACTAAAATACACTGTTGGTCCCTAAACTTGTCCAAAAACATCTCCTGGAACCGTAACATGGATTTTTCATCGTCAGTAGTCCAAAGTATGGGGTTTTGAGGCTAAACTGGTCCATTGACCTGTAATGCCCATGTCAACATCTGTAATCTGTTATTTAGTCGAGGGTATTATAGTCCATGCATATTTATACCATATCTTAGTTAAATGTAACCCAACCGAATTTCTTATTTTTACCACCAACGCACAAAGGGGAGATCGTTTGTGTTGTTTATACCATCACACCTGACATTTTGAAGTTTGACTTTATAAATGCCAACTAAGAACTAGTATGGACACACATAATATAACCTCTAAGACAAACAAACACATGTAACCTTATACAATTATTGGGTATGGTTTGAACATATGTTCCATGCATCAGATGTTATGTACCACTGTTTTTGGTTTTGCTGATACAAAGGGGTGATCGTTTGTGCTGGTTATACCATGACATTTAACATTTGAAGTTTGACTTTATAAAGGTCAACTGACAAACTAATATGTACAAACAGAATATAACCTTTAAGACAAAAAAACACATATTGTAACATAACTAAATATTTAGGAAGTTGAGTTATAATAGTCAAATGAGGATCATTGTCTGATACAACATGAAAATGACTTAAAATATAGATTCATTGTCTGATATAAGGTTCTACTGATAATTCACAAAATTGAAAAGATGATGTAGCTTCCACCGAACAACCTTCAAATGATGAACCTTCTCACGTTGTACATACTGGTACTGGATGATCAACAAACAAAACATTAAACCTTAAATTGATGATGAAACTGAAATTGTGCCTGGAAAAATAAGTATCCAAACACCAAATATTCAAGTTAGATAAGGTATAATTGCAGTTTCAAAATATAAAACACAAGCCATGCATTTCAACATTGAAACTGTGGAAAACTAGAAGGAGGTTGAATAGTTTACCGATTAAAAACTTTGTTTTGAAACTTATTGAAAGATCAATTGATATTGATCTTAGATATGTTAGTGAATAATAATCAATATGCAAACAATATATATAAAGAGTAAATAAGGAAAGAAACAATCAAACCACGACAAGTTGTTTATAGTGGTTCGGTCTACAAGGACTCTTTTCCTTGCCTACTCCACTCCCCGAGTCTCACACTCGAGTTTAACTTCACTAGTCAACAAGCTCCTTTCACGGCGGAGAAACCTTTACACTTAACACACACTATTTCCGACACTAAGCTAGATGTCGAGTTCTTTTCAAGGGTACAACCACTCCCACACAATGTATTTTAAGGAATAAAATACTAACCACTCACACTCACAAGTTTATGATGGTTTGGTACAACAATGATGTATGAATCAAGACTAGATCATACAACAATAAACAAACAAGACTTCCAACTATTTGTTGAAGCTTGAATATGCCTTGATCTTCTTTGCTACAAAAAAGGATCAATATAATGATATGAAACTGAGTTAGAAATGTTAGAGAGAAGGAATGTATGTGATTATGCTAGAAAGGGATGAGAAATCAACTTGGTTTGGCTTGCTATTTATAGCCAAAGAGAACAGCAGGCACCACGGACCACGGAACCCACAAAAGGGTTCCGCCCGTGTATAGTTTTGGTGCCGCCGGGGTCTGACAACAAGATTACCAAAATATTACCAAAGTCAACCAAATCCATCCAAGATTGTGTAAGATATGTAGAGTCTAAATCTACACAAAATATCTAGTGAAATCCTCTAGATATTTCAATGATGCACCACATGATGTCATATGTTGTTTTCTATTTTTAGAAATATTTTAATGTAAATACATATGTAATGTTTTGTTTTAAGAAACCAAAACATGTTTGATCTAAAAATGTTAACATACATTATGGTTTAGAGGCATATCAATAATATGATTAATCAAAATGTAAATGCGTGAGTGATGAAGATATTATTTGATGAAAAGCTTGTTTTAATATCTATTAAACTTGACAAGCTTTAAGATTTATAAAAGTTAAATTTACTTTTGTCGTTAACAAAACTTAGGTAAAGATCATAAAATATAAGTAACGTTTAATGACGATATTTGTATTAACAGAAACCTCACCTAGGATGGCATGTTGGCAAAAAGGGCAAGTAAGCAGTTGGTAATCCTTTCACTGCTTCTAAAAGGTTTTTTTAACACCACTAAAAACAGGACCACCAGCACCATCAGTCATGTTTTCAACACCAGCACCACTAGTCATGTTTTCACCATCAAAACCATGAATCTCAACCATTATAGTATTCCCTTTCCCATCAAAACCTCGCTTAAAATTTTTTACACTCGCCTGCATTTTGTTCCTATCTATCCCTTTCCATTTACGTCGAGTCCTAAAAGGTGTTGGACTTGACATTCGAAAGTTGACATCTTCCTCTACCCAACCCACAACCTCTGAACCAATGTTTTTCAAGTAAAATTGTGCTAACATTTGGGGCTTATGAGCAAAAAAGATATCAACTGACTCATGTGTTTTAGCCAACTCATACAACTTAAGCATCATCATCCCTATTAATCAATTGCAAACACTACTACAAAAAATCTCACAGAATCCGGTTAAAATGGCCCATGAAGAGTGGTTTTGAAACCACTCTCTGAAGGGGGGTATCTCCATGATCTAAACATATAGAAACCGGTTTGACAACATGTCTCTATTAGAAGCATCGACACCGGTTTTCTCCTTAAAATCGGTCTCCATTATAACGTAAACAAACATACTTTATTAGTCATTGACATCGGTTCTCCCACAACATGTCTTTATAGAAGCATCTGACCTATCTTTATGTATAGTAAAAAGATATGATTTTATCTACAAACCTGTCTTTTTAGTAAAATTTTTTTATTAAAAAAATTATTTCTAAAATTTTCCAATTTTTTAGAAATTGAAAAATTTTAGAAATGATTTTTTTTTAAATCAAGAAATACATATAAATGCAACAAATATATATAAAGTGATTAAAATACACTACAAATGTCGAAATCAACAAAGTAAATTAAGATTATATGTCAATTCAACTAAACATAAATCCTATACAAAATCCAAATTAAAACACTAGTATTCAACAAACTATAAAGAAAAACACTATAATTCAACATAATTGAACATCCTTATTTGGGATTAATCTCGCCACAAACAAACGATGCACTAATGATGGCGTTCAACTATTTGTTCTCTAATGGACGCTCGTCATTCTAAGGTACCTACATATAAATTAATGAAATAAATGGTTATAAAACAACTAAGACGGTTTTCAGTGCAAGAATTAAACTGCCAAGTTATTTAACAATGGCAAATGACACACAACATAAGGCGATCAATCATGTCATTAGCATCAAAGAAAAATAAATTTACAGTCTCCAACAGACTTATATGGTCATACACTCATACCATATTTAACTTTGTAGGTTGTGTAACATTTCAATGACAATAATGTTATTAGATTAGCGCTATTTATATTACGGTATAACGATATTACTCGCATGAAAATTGCTGCACATGGCCAAGCACATAATTTGCTTTTTCCTTATTTCAAAAGTGTCTAAATCACCAACCAAGTAAAAATCTTGCAATGAGAAGGTTAAAAGAGTAAAATTATGATTTCTATATGTAGCAAGCAACTTTACATCAAAAAATTGGAAGCGAGTGATTGTCACAAATTAACTACACCCTTTACCACTTTAACTAACTATTTTAAGGCAACAAAACATGAGTTAACTAGTAAAGATGGAGTATTTAACAAACCTTTTGTATAGTTCAAGAAGATCATTGGGTATAAGACTTGATCCACTTACAGATAATGCTTGCATAAAGAAACAACTTAGATCTCAGATTGTATAACAAGAATTTTCAGTACGATGAATAGAAGAGAAAGATTGAGGATTTGACATTGTTAGGAATTAGAAATTCCAGGTATTAAAGAGTCTGTCACCTCAAGTATATGTAATCGTTAGAATGCTCGTAGTCATAGTTATTTTATGTTAAGTAGTATTTAGTTTAGTAACACCGTGGAGGACGGACGGGTCTTTACCCACTGTATGCCTGATCCACAGCCCGTTGTGTGGCGTTTTATTGTAAGACTATAAATACTCTCTACCTCCCAAGGTAGAGAGTTGGAGCTCATAATAAGATCTTTTATTTCTCTCACTAAGTTCCCTAAACCTCTAACTTTCTCTCTCTAGAACTCACTTTATACGCCCACCTTGTGTTATGGTTTGATGTGTATGTGAAATCCAATATCTTACAATTGGTATCAAGAGCTATGGTTAGATCACATCTTGCACATCTTTGGATTTCTAGTGGTTTTAGGTGGTTTTGAGTTTGAAAAAGTTTAGTGGTTTGTGCATCATTTGGTTGATTTCTTGTGTTAAAGCTTGGATTTTGTTAGTACTTTTATGTTTAGAATCATCACAAGTGTTTAGGTTTTCATTTGGTAAGCTTGAATCATCTTGGTTGGGTTGTTTTGGATTGAAAAGTGATGTTTGTGATGTTTTCTTGCTAGCGACTTGACCTACGGTTTCTTTCTTGCTAGCGACTTGCTTTACATTTTGTAGCGAGTTGCGGTTTGTGGAGTTAGCGACTTAGGCCTAGCGACTAACGATTACAAGTAGTGGATGCTCCACTACGGGTAGCGACAGTGTTAGCGACTTGGTAAGTAGCGAGTTGCTATTTAGCGACTTGATTCCTTAGCGACTTGTATCTTAGCTTAATTCTCGCCAAAATTTTGCTAGCGACTAGAGGCTTAGCAAGGTGCTATTTAGCGACTTGTCTTTTGTTTAGCGACTTGGGACTTTAGCGACTTGGTGGAATAGCGAATTAGAAGATAGCGACTTGGTGCATAATTTTCTAGCGACTTGGGTGATTTCTTTACGGTTTCTCTTGATTTAGTAAAATCCGTGAAAGAATCTATTTCCGGTTTAATCATAGAGTTATAAAATCCGTTTAATTTGTCATCATGTCTACCAACGTTTCTACAATCATCTCCACTTGCCGAGGATGTTCAAGCGGTGGTTCGGATACTCGTCCACCCATGCAGACAGAACCGACTACGACTCTTGGGCTCAACGAATCAGTTATCTTGTCTTGGAAAGGAAAATGGTGTCAACATTCTCAAATCCATTGATGAAGGACCGTATCGGGTTGAGGCGACTATAGATGTACTTGATACTGCTGAAGATGGAACTACGATTTACGGAATGGACGGACCAAAGATGTATGATGAGCTTGATGATAAGGAGAAAAGAGATTCGATCTTCGATATCGGGGCTTAACATTGTTCTTCAAGGTCTTCCTAAAGACATCTACAAGTCGATCAATCACAACACGAAGCAAAGGCGTATGGGATAATGTCAAGATGCTTCTCTCGGGTTCGAATTAACTATGGAAGATGAAAATCACAACTTTATGACGAATTTGAACACTTCAAGATGAAACCGGATGAGAGTGTCTATGAGTACTATGTGAGATTTCATAAGTCGGTGAATGATATGAGGAACATCGAATGACTATGCCTAACATTCAACTGAACTCAAAATTTGTGAACAACATGAATCCCGAATGGCACAAGTTTGTCACCTCTGTGAAACTCACTAAAGGATTGAAGAATACAAACTATGAGCAACTCTATGCCTTCCTCCTTCAAAATGAGAGACATGTTATGTTTGAAAAATGATTCTTAATCGGTTCAAAACCAACCGAGGAGAGACAAGCTCATCTAATGACTCAACCGCCTTCTACTCAAACATCGGAATCACAACCAAAGCCTCACAAGTCATACCCATGGGTAATGGTAATCACAAACTCATTCACGATCCTATGTTTAAACAAGTCGATCTTTGATGCTGCGTGGGTAACATCATTAATCAACTAGCTCTTACGATTAGTCAAAACATGAATTCTCCCACAAACCAACAACAACCTCGAACAACATCTAACCCACACAATCAAGCTCTGTTAAAGATGGGAGGATCGTGGTGCAACCGATTCGGAAAGACAGTATGATCGGGGAAGAGGTGGGTGGTAGAGGTTATGTTAGTGTCGAATCGAGGAAGGAATGGTAATCAAGGTCAAGCTAAGCCGATCAAATGTTATAAGCGTGGTGGTGAGGACACATTGCAAGGAACTACACATCTCCAAAACGTCCACGAATCTTGATTACTTGAGAGATAAGATGTTGCTTGTACAAGCTCGGGATAATGGTCTTGCTTTGGATGAAGAGGAATTGTTGTTTCGGTGAGGGCAATGCCAAGACCTATGATGCGAGATGTGGATGAGCGGCCTATTCGGGAGATAGGTCACAATCATCGAATGCCTTTCAAGTCGGCCGATTGTGATGCATGCGACTCGATGTAGATGATGGACCACTGCACACACAATTTTATGGCTAGCATTTCTCCAATGGTTTCTCCCAGGTCTCATCTTCACCACAAGTGGCCCATCCAAAGACAAACTCATCTCGGAGGTATTAAAACTATACGATGATCTTGATGTGCAAAGATGCATGACAAAGTACAATCAATGAAACTATTGAATCAAATATTGAAAATATGGGTAATATCAATGTTGTCCCATATGATCAATATGTGAAACAAAGTGAAAGTGAAGTTGTACCAAGTGATGCATCTTCGCGATCAACAATGACTATATTTTTATGAATACACCGCATGTGCCCTGATGATTACGTAATTTCGAACTAAATGCCTATAAAGAGCGTGTTGCTATTTATGAACAACGTGCAAAATTTGAGTTGACCACTCGTGAGCGTGAAATGGATGACCAAGTGCGTACAATCATTAGAAAAAGTAATTTTAGAGAAGAAGTATTAAAACAAGAGTTAAATTCCTTGCAAGAAAAGCTTTCTAAAGCGCTAAGCAAAACAAGAACTTCAAGAAAATGTGAAAATGCTTAAGCAAGAATTTAATGCAAAGGAATCAAAACTCTTGAAAGATTTTCTAATCAAAACTTTGAAAACAAACTTGAAAACAAGTTGTACATACAAGGAACACCATTCGATCGCTCATGATCACTAATCATAGAGTCTTAAGCGATAAGCATAGCATTCCCTTGTTGAGGAACCAAATCCAGATGTCATTAAAAGGCTAGAAATGCTCATAAGGTTCTTTATGATGGCAAGGAAATCCTTAAACCTAGACGAAACCTAGTTGCGTTGAGTGCACCGAGGAAGATAAGAAATCGATGAAGTCACTAGGAAAAGATGAACAAGAAATTAGATGATCCTAAATGCAAAGAGAAGAAAATAAAGATTACACCCCATGATTACAAGAAGGAAAATTGGATTTCCTTAAACATGTTTAAGCCTCGAGACATTGTTAACACCCGAACAAGTGTTACGGAAAAGGATTTAGATAAGCAAAATCGGAGAATCTAGTTGTAACGAATCCTCCCTTAGGAAAATGCCTGAGAGCGTGTGTATCCTCCAAATACACCAATGCATTTAGTACCTAGGACTATTGCCACGAAAAGCAAGACCTTAATCGGTCAATATGTTATTTTTCAACTATTTGTTGATTTTGAGAAAACTTGTAAGAAAAGGATCACACCCATGGTATAGCGAAGGGAAAGGGGTTTGAGCAAACAAAAGAATGTTATTTAAGCGAAGTCATGCCGTTCTTTAAAGCGCTAAAGGATCATTTTGAAAGTCTTAAAAGGGAATGAACTTAGACATTAAAGAAATGGAAAAGGAGTTTGATGCAATGATAGTTGAGGTTAGTGACTATGAGCGAGCACTAAAATATAATGAGATTGAGAGGAAGAACTTGCATACATTAAATGAGACTCTTATTACTGAATGTGTTGCTCAAGATGTGTTTTTCACTGCTACAAATTGTTCCATTAATGCTTCCCAATTTCATGAATTATCTGTTGCCCTAAAAGTCTCCCATGATCGTGTCATTGAGCTTGAAAAAACTAATTCTGAACTAAACAAGAAAATTGAATTGGATGATCACGACAATTTGGTTAAACATTTTTCTAAGCTAGAAGTTGAGCATTTTAATTTACAACTAAAATATCAACATCTTAAAGAAAATGTCAAAACTTCAAATATCAAGACATCCTCGGATGCTCCGAGTTTGATGCGAGTTTTCAAATTAACAAGCGTGATGAGCAGATTCAAGCTCATTGCAACACGATCGAAAGTTGAAAGCCCAAATCTCTCAATTAAAGGGTCAAGCGAACAATATGACAGGGCTCCCAAATGCCTCCTCCTTTAGATTATCGAATTCTCAAACGTTTCATCTTCAAAACCTAGTAAATGCATTACAAAGGAAAATGAAAGTTTTCTAGAAGAAAATGAAAAGGTTAAACGTCATTTCAATGAGTTATTTGAATCAATAAAGGTCACTCGTAACAAAAATAACGAACAAATAGGTTCATTGTAAAGGAAATTGAGAATCGAAGAGTCGGTAAAAGGAAAATGCCAATGACCAATGGGAGAATGGTGTATCAAAGGTTCACTCTTGTAATAAATATGCTTTATGCGTGAAATATGTCCTCTCATCTCGGGAACAACAAACTTCTTTGTTCAAACATACTTCTCATCCTTAAGGATTGCCTAGAATGTCTGCGTGAGATTGTTGAAGAGGATAAGTTAGAGAAACCTCGTGATAATGCAATTGGACATGCATGCTTATATGCCAAACGATCTCAAGAAATCCTAGAATGCTTGATCACAATATGCCCAAAGTCCTTGGGTGAGAGAGTTAATCCTTTGATTCCATGTTCGATGCCTAATGCCAAGTATGATATTCATTCGATGCCCAATGTTTTGAATGTGAACCTTAGTGTGCCTTTAAGTAGTTGATTCGGATACATCAATGCTAAGAAAGAGAACTCAAGTGTGCCTTCTAGAGTACAAATCCCAAAGACTTCTAGTTTTAAGAAAGTGAACCTTAGTGTGCTGCATGTAGTTCGGATCCAAACACATCTAAGCAGTGATGCAAAGAGTAGTAAAACCAACTAATGTTCCCATTCCTCTACAGAGTAATCGGTGACATTAAAGTGAGCGGTCAAAGTCTCAAGACAATTGATTGACTCACGAGCAGTCAGTTTAATCACAAGTGACCACTTGTGAATGGTCAACCGTAACAAACTTAAAGCATTTCGGAAAGCAAATGCAATTTAGATCAAAGGAATATAGGGATTCACGGGTCGTTAAGTCCCACGGAGGATGAATTGGTGTATAAACACTTGATCGGATGATAGAATGATCACTAAGGATAGTGATCGTAAGGATTTGATGGATAATTACCTAAAGAAAAGATCTACAAATTACAATGACTTAAATGCAAATTAAAGGAAATAAAAGATAAAATATATTAAATAAACGCTATCACTATTTTTAAAATGATGAGCGTTTAAAACCTAAAACGTCGTTTAAATAAAATTACGTAGCGTACAAAATAAAACGTGAGTTTTAAGAAATAAAAGGCCTATAAATATGAAAATTATATTTTTACAATCCTAATAATAAAAGAAAACTATTAGAAAAGAAAATTATTTTTAAAACTATTAATTTAATTATTATTAATTAAAAACTATTTATTAAGTATTTAAAATGCACTAAAATATAAGAAAATACAAATTTAACCTAGAAAAATGAAATTATAACTTAGAAAAATCTAAAATATGATAAAACTTATTTTAAAACTAAAATATATTTTTATACTTTTATGTATTTATTATTAATTTAAAACTATTTAAAACTAATTAAAATGCTAGAAAATACTATTTAAACCAAGAAAATTATGGAAAAATACTTTTATGACTTTTATATTTATCTTAATCTATGAAAATTGAAAACATATTTTTTAAGCTTTTTACGATTTATTTGTATTAAAAGTTATTTAAAAGACTTAAAACTATTTAAAATAAAGAAAAATAGCAAAGCAATGGCGAGAAAAATATGAAAAATTCAGGAAAATACTAAAATATTATTCTTAATCTATGAAAAATATAAAAACATATGCTTATGTGGAGGAAAATGCAACTGCAGTGTAACTGCTTATTAATAAGCAATTCAAAATAAGCTAAAGTTCACAAATGGATACCAAATGAACACAGAAGCTAGGTAATGCTAAATTAAGTATATCTAGACTATTTAACAGTACTATAGGTCACTAAAGAAGCTTAATTGGATTTGAGCTTATTGGACTATATAAACAAAACAGTGATCAGTACCCTACTTTAAGCTAGTGCATAAGCCAATCTAATAAGCTAAAGGAAAAACATAAGTTGGGACTTATAGTAGACTGGCTAACTACACAAGAACCAAAACCAGCTCCTCACAAGCTTGAATGAAGCTTGTGAACATCTTATAAGATGTGCATACACCGAGTGTGCATGGGGCATTCGAGGCCTTCTCGAAGCGATTAAAAGCTTATTGGAGCTTGATAAAGGAAAACAAAACTGATAATATTAAACTAGACCTACTGATCTTGCAAATCCCAAAGTCTCATAGATTTTGATGAAGAAATGAACCAATGAGACTTCAACAAAGTTTTGTAAAAATTGGACTTTCCAAATTTTGACTTTTATAGACAGAAATGGAAGATTGACTTTTATGAGATTTGATTTGATTCTATGAACTAAACATGTTATAATAAGCTATGATAAGATGATTTTAAGCTAAAGTATCAAGATATTAACTACTATGATGAAATATGTATTCTAAAATCTTAACAGATAACAATTAAGTTGAGATTAAAACTAATGTTGACTTTCTGTTTAATAAGTACTGGTTTTTCTTTTTTTTTGTGAGCTAATATATCCTATTGAGACATGCCA
Organism: Chrysanthemum lavandulifolium; assembly: GCA_022545495.1. Taxonomy (NCBI): domain Eukaryota; kingdom Viridiplantae; phylum Streptophyta; class Magnoliopsida; order Asterales; family Asteraceae; genus Chrysanthemum; species Chrysanthemum lavandulifolium. The sequence continues at coordinate 233,873,309 of CM040241.1, read as the reverse complement.
CAAACAAGAACAAAGGCTATAATACTTTCTAATCTGAGTTTACCAAGTTAAAACAAACACTCCTTTACAAGGTCATTATGAAGCTTTTCAAAGGATCTCACGAGATCGATCCATGCATTTGATTCATAACCATATATTATCCTATACTAAAGCTAAATACACATTAAACAACATCAATAACAACATAGAACTCAAAGATAACAATCAAGCTATTTTAACTGTTAAATTAAAATTCTTACTAAATACAAATTAAAGAAATTAAGCAACTGATTTCAATGTAGGAATCTACTTAATTATGACTTAGAAACATTAAAACACAAAGATTAAAGCTTATAAGCTACTTACACAGTAAAATGCAATTATACTTATGAAAGCTTACAACTGTTTTTCAGCAAAAGATCATGAACCAGTAATTAATACCACACCTAATAGCTTTCCACAAAGCCTCTAAACCAAGATCATTCCATATATCACCCTGCTTCAGCTTGTGATCTCATCTTTACTGATTTTTGATTTTATAACTATTTTATCCTATTTTTTTTTGATATTTTTGGTTTTTAACTTTAAACTAAAAATTATGGTTTCTAAAAGCTTATAAGAGCTTTAGAGAGAGTTTGTATGAGCTTTAAAGTCCTTAACAATAACTAATAACAACATTTGAGTATTTTGAGAAATTAGACAGGGAAAATTTCATAAACTTAATATTGAACTGAAAATGGAAAGTGCTTATTGAAAAAGACTGACAATATACTGAGAATACTAAAAAAGGTACTTGAAGGCTTTAAATTACACTGGAAATGTGAAATTAACTAAAACGACATAAATTAAACTAAACTACTCTACTTTGTCTTCTCCTTAGCTTCTTTCCTTCTTTATAGACATTCAAAAGCATCCTCTCATATTTCGATCATTTCCACCATTGGATAGGTCAAAGTGATCACAGTTGATTTTACATTTGGCGCCAAAAGTCTTTGGGTGGGTTTACGCAATTAATGCGGTTTGGGAGGATATGGAGGTGTTAGGGATTAGATATACGGTTGGGGGATAAGTTTGAAAGGTGGAAAGTGGTGGTGAGGTGTAGAAAACCGGTGGTTTCGGTGTCGCAGGAGTGGGAGAGGTAGAGCTACGGTGATGGCGGTTTATTTCAATTTAAAGATTGGGCGGGTTGTGTGTAATGGGTGGGCTTGGTGGGTTTGGTTTAATATATAAGGTCCGTTTGGTTTAGTAGTAATACTGCCCAAGGACCAAATGTAATTTGCCAATTCTTTAAGGATTGAACTGTAATATTTCCAAAGCTCATACAAGGGCCATTCTGTCATATGTGAATAATACAAGGGCTAAATTTGCATAAAGTTCCATTTTTATAAGTCTAGGGACTAAAGCGCCAAGTTTGAAACTTTAAGGGTCTAACTTGTAATTTTCCAAAAGTTTACCATAAGGACCAATTTTGTCATTTATGAATAGTACAAGGTTTATTTTGATAAATTTCCATTTTTAAATTAACCAAGGACTATTTTTGACAATTTTAAACTTTAGGGACTAAAGTTGTCATTTTGTAAATTTTAAACTTTAAAGGGTTTATTTTGACAACTTTTGAATCCATGGACCTTAAATGACATTTACAAGTTTTGAAATTCGAGGACTAAATTTGACAACTTTTGAAACTTGGGGACTAAAGCGCCAATTATGCAAACTTAATCGTTTTCATCGATTTTGATATTTTGCATTTAAAACACATAAAACACGATTTGTGATATTTCTATCATTTTGATGCATTTCGAGTGTTTTCGGATGTTTTGCGATCTAGATAGTACAAAAATGATGAGTATTTAGACACTCATCAACAATACAAGGAATGATAGGACCTCGCAAGCTAAGAATGTGCCTTGGAAAAGAGTAGAAGAACAATCTAGGAACTTTAAGTTTGAACCGAATAAAGCGAATCGTGTTGATTCTAGTATTAGCCATAAGCGTCTTGTAATTAATTCAATTCGATACTATTTGCAAACCTTGTATTGATGTCTCGCTTGAATTACATTTTTAATCATGAATGTGGTGTTAATGTTTTGCCTAATGATGTTAATTGTCCGATTAATATTGTTAATGCTAAAATTCATGCTAAGAAGGCTAAAAGGCAAAACGAAAGAAAGTTAGAAAACGGTGGAAACCCGGGAAGAACATTTAGTAAGATAGGCTATTATTGGATACACATTGGTCATAAGACTAATCGGACAATGCCCACTAGAAAATGGATGCCTATTGGTAGAACTATTCCTTAAGAAGTGAGCACCTTGTGAGCAGGGCTATCTGAACACTAATCGCATCTATTCACAATGATTCCATTGCCTTAATTTACGATATGAATGCTTCTATTTACGATGTGGGTGTTCCAACCATTGTTACTTACCAAATGGAACCCATTATTGCATGGGATCCCAATTATCCGATTATCCATTCTTGTGCATGTTCAACTGCGGATCGTTCAAATCGATTACGTGGTACCGGACTCGGTTGTTCCAAGCATATGATTGGCGACCGGTCACGGCTCATGAACTTCGTGAGCAAATTCATCGGGACGATTAGATTCGGGAATGATCATTTCGGTGCTATAGTGGGTTATGGAGACTATGTTGTTGGCAAAAGTGTTATCTCCGGGGTTTACTATGTAGAAGGTCTTGGTCACAACTTGTTCTCTGTTGGTCAATTCTGCGATTACGATCTAGAAGTAGCCTTGAAAACATACCGCCGTTAGAGAACTTGATGGTAAGGAACTTTAAGAGGTTCACGTGGTTCAAATCTATACACCATCTCTATCGAAGATATGATGAAGTCTTCTCAATTTGCTTGTTGTCAAAGGCCTCTAAAACAAAGTCATGGTTATGGCATCGTCGTCTCAATCACTTGAACTTGGTACCATCAATGATCTCTCGAGAAAGGACTTAGTTGTAGGTTTACCTAGACTCAAGTATGAAAAGGATCATCTTTGTTCGACATGTCAATTGGGAAAAAGCAAAGTATGCCCATAAACCCAAACCTACTAACTCGTCACGAAGTTCTTCATATGATTCATATGGATTTATGTGGACCAATGAGGGTGCATAATATCTTTGGAAAGAAATATGTGTTAGTTGTGGTTGATGATTACTCTAGATTCACCAGGTCAAGTTCTTAAGGACAAAGGATGAAACTCGATATCATCATCAAACTCATCAAACAATTGCAGTTCGACTTAACAAAGCAATCGAATAATCCGAGCAGACAATGGGCGGGTTTGTCAACAAACAACTCGGTGAATTTTATGAAAGCGTTGGAATCGACCATCAAAGAAGTGTTCCACGAACTCCTCAACGAGCGGTGTAGTTGAAAGACGCAATCGAACTCTTGTAGAAGCCGCTAGAACAATCTCGATTTACTCAAAGGTTCCAATGTTTCACAATTTGAAGCTATTGCCCTTGCATGCTACACACAAAATCGTTCCACGATTCTGCTTGTTCATGGAAAAACTCCATATGAACTTGTCCACAACAGAAAACCTAATGTCTCTTTCCTTCGTGTGTTTGGTGCATTGTGTTATCCAACTAATGAGGACAAGACTTAGGCAAACTTAGAACTAAAGCGAGACATTGGAGTATTTGTAAGGTATGCACCAAACAAAAGGGATACCGAATCTACAACAAAAGAACCCGAAATATCATGGAAACAATTCACGTTACGTTTGATGAGCTAACCGGTCAAATGGCTCTGGACAATTCGATTCGGGACCCGCACTTCAAAAAACAGTCCCATTGGTTCATCCTTGTTCCAAACTCTTCTCAAGAAACTCCATATGTACCTCCATCGAAGATGATTTAAAGAAATTGTTTGATCCTATGTTTGATGAACTTTATGACCCAGTACTAATGAGGTGTCGATTCCTACAACGAGGTGCTCATATTCACGTGAATGAAGTCAATCCTCGGTCTTAATATCTTTAAGTCAAGATGCACTGTCTGGCGATCCTTGATCTCATCAACAAATCATCATTCTTCAAATGTACATAATGGAGCATTTACGGCATCAATGATGAAGTTAATCCCTTTGCTACTATTGAAGATGCTCCATTTGAAAACATATTTGCTCTGAATCATCATCGAACCATCTTCTTGAGGAGACATCGACTCGCTACCTCGATCCATCAACAAGCGCCACATGAACACCTTAGAAAATGGACTCACGATCATCCACTAGACAACATCATTGGAAATCCTCTCGTCCTGTATCAACACGGAAACAACTTGCAACCGATGCCTTATGGTGCTTCTTCAACTCCGTACTATCTAAGATCGAACCAAAAGATGTTAAACCGCCATGAATGAAGATATTTGGTTCAATGCCATGCAAGATGAAATTCATGAGTTTGATCGACTTGATGTATGGGAGTTAGTACCGCTCAGTGTCTTTATGATTATTGCTCTTAAATGGATCTTCAAAGTGAAACTTGATGAGCATGGTGATGTGTTGAAGAACAAGGCTCGATTAGTTGCTAAAGGATACCGTCAAGAGGAGGGCATTGACTTTGAAGAATCTTTTGCTCCAGTTGCTCGAATCGAGGCAATCGAATCTTTTGGCTAATCTTGCTAGTAAGAACATGGTAGTCTATCGGATGGATGTAAAGGCGACATTTACGAGCGGAGATCTTAAAGAAGTCATCTCGTCGCCACCAACTGAAGGATTTGTGAATCAAGAGAATCCTACTCACATTTATCGTTTGAAGAAGGCTCTTACGGTTTAAAGCAAGCTCCAAGGGCATGGTATTATACATTGTCAAAGTTTCTTCTATCTACGGATTTAGCAAAGGCGATTGATCCAACATTGTTCACTGTGAAGTCGAGCAAACATTTAATTCATGTTCAAATTTATGTTGATGATATTATCTTTGCCTCGACCGACCCCAATAAGTGTGACCGTTTTCAAATGAAATGAGTTCAAAATTTCAAATGTCAATGATGGGACAAATGTCATTTTCTTGGGACTACAAATTTCACAAAGTCCCGGAGGCATTTTCATAAATCAATCTAAATATGCAACCGAGATCTTAAAGAAATTTGGATTTGATACAAGTGACCCTGTTGACACTCCATGATTGATCGAACCAAACTAGATGAGGACCAATCGGGGATCATGATTGACCAAGCGAAATATCATAGTATGATTGGATCCACGATGTACCTCAACGCTAGTAGACGGACATCTTGTTCATTGTTTGCATGTGTGCTAGATACCGAGCTAAGCCTACTAAAAAGCACCTTGAAGCGGTTAAGCGGGTCTTCGGTATCTCCAAGGAACCATCAATATGGGTCTCGGTACCGAAGGACACGGTATGTCACTAACGACCTATGCAGATCTTGATCATGCGGTGTCAAGATACTCGTCAAGTACATCTAAAGGTGCTTAGTTTTTGGGTGATAAGCTTGTGAGTGGTCTTCAAAAAGCAAATGAGTACTTCTATTTCCTCTACAGAGGTGAATACATAGCCATGTCATCTTGTTGTGCTCAAATCTTATGGATGAGATCTCAATTATCGACTATGGCTTTGAATTCAACAAAATCCCTCTGTCTGTGATAATAAAAGTGCTATTGCTCTCTCATGCAACAACGTTCAACACTCGAAGAGCAAAGCATATCGACATTCGACATCATTTCATCGTGGAACAAGTGGAAAAAGGTGTGGTGGAACTCTATTTTGTGAAGTCCGAATACTAGTTAGCGAGACATCTTCACCAAAGCTCTTTCAAGAGAACGTTTGAGTTTATTCTTCCACGACTTGGCTTGAAAAGCCTTCAACCGAAACACTCAAAGCGTCTTCGAGGAGGAAGGCGAGGAGTAAAGGTTTCCTTCATCTATCTCTTGTAAATATCTATTCAAAAATCAAATAGAAAATATAAAACTCTCAAAATCCATAAAAATCTGAAAAATTCGAAAAAAAAAATAAAATATATTGTCATTTTTGTTATGTTTTTTTTTCTCGGTTCGACAATATCTACGGTCTTTGTGCTGTCATTCAAAGAATGACACGGGACTTTAGATGTTGTTCGAAGTCTTAAAAAAAAAAAATTATTTTTGGGAGAAAGAGAAATAATGGTTTATTGTCATCTCAGGCAGTAACCCGCTTTTTAAAGAAAGAACAGAGCCATACTTTATCATGTTTTCAAAATTCCATGCTCTGTTTCTATAAATCTTTATCTGATGAAAACTAACTATTTTGAAAAATAACTCGGACTCTATTTTTGATAATCATCTGGACTTATTTGTCAAAATATCAATCTCTCAATCAACAACCTATGTCATTGATTGAGGGGGAGAATGATTTCAATTAAATTAAAAAGTTATTTGGCATTAAATTGTTTTCAAAAGATATTCATGCATGTTTTACCAATGGAGTTTAAAGTCTTAAAATCCGATCCTTATCAGTTAAAACACGTTCATAATCAAGTCACAATTCTCCTTAAAAGCTTTCAAGATCAATTTAAATCTATAAGAGATCACAAATCTCAAATGATTTGATAATTGTGATCGGGGGAGAATGTGTGATTTAAATTGGATTTAAACTGATAATTCGGTAAATGGTGTTATAAGGATGTACATGCTTTCCTTCCCACATGTGACAAACGATTTCAAGTTTTTCATGCACATGTGGAGGGGGAGCATCTACCTTAAACTCATGATTTGAAACGTGATCACTTATCTCAATGTGCAGGTTCTCTCTAGTATGTGCAAAACCCTTTTCAAACCTAGAAGCACATATTGAGGGGGAGCAAAATCATGAAAATCTCATCCTTCCCCAAAATGCTTTATCTACTTGATTCGATTTGGGAAGTGTTGTTGATATCTTTTAGAAAATGGTAATCAAAGAAGTTAATTCTTCCTCTTGCCTCCGTGTGGAAAATGATTTCAAACATTTGATGCACATGTTGAGGGGGAGCACTTGTTCTAAAAATATCAACAACAATTCAGGTACAAAATATTTTGATAATATATCACAAGTATCTGGATTGATTTTTCAAATGGTTTTTCAATTGGTTCCAATGGCAGATGAACAATACCAAATAGACCGACCAACTTTACTTTATATACGGTGATATAAGGATGATAAGGTTAGGTATGTGTTCCCATGATCCGCTGAACCGGAAGGATCTACCGGAGGACTATCCACTAGTTAGTGTAGAGTTCTTAGGTATGATGATAGAAGGAGAAAAATGAGATATGGGAAGAGTGAGGATGAGACCGAGCTAGTCTTTGGAATAAACCCAACAAGGTTCTAGCTATGAAGTCTCGGAAAGCTTGAAGGGGTTCAAGAATTAAAAGAATTGAATGAGAAAGGGTGAAAACAAATAGCCTCCATTTATTCAACCTTAGGGCGAAACGGGTTCAATTCATATGCTACCGATGGTAACATCGGTATTGAAGACAAGACGTCATGGACCCGGTGACGCACTACACTTCAAATTTCAAACCACTCAAGTTCCTCTTAAAAGGACTTGTTTCATTCTCACGGGAACCGACATTATCTATCGACTTTCTCTTAGAGATTGTTGATATTGAAGAAGGAGACCTCTCCCTAGTCTCCCACGGGATCCAAATATGCACAAATTGAGTCTAGAGCCACGAGATCATCAATAAATCTCATTAGGACACTTTCAAATGAAGACTCTCGGTTTCACATAATGTGGAAAGAGATTATATCTTGAGTCCCGCATTATCCTTGTGGTATTGCCGAATATCCGAGTGATGTGTTATCATATTCACAATGAAGATGGAAAGCCTTCGGAGCCAACATCAAACAAGCTCTGGTAGGTGGCATATGAGATCTATTATATAGATCAACCATGTGACAACCGACGTAAACAATGGGGCAATTCAATCTCTTGAATCAATCACGGTTCGAGTTATGGATTGACGGATACCTTTGAAAACCGGTCTTTGTGCTTAAAACTCTTTTCTATAGCACATCGACCGTACTAATTTTTCAAATCAAAGGTGTTTTATGATTGATAATTGTTTTCAATAAAACCTTCGTTGTATTGCAAAACAATTTCTATTGAATATACACGATTGCTTTTCAAATCTCTTTTCATCAATCGTTGGACTTAAATTATTTGGTTCACTCACTCGTGTTGTCTTCTTTGAGACGTTCGGTTTGAGAACGACTAGAAGCATTGCGAAACCCCATCAAGGAAATTCTTGAATTTTACACGATCACGAGCAATACTTGTCTTGATCAACAGGGAACCGTGGGTCGTGTACCTCAATTCAACTAAAGTGGTCAAAGACACTTTTGTACGCTTTATTGATAAGCTGTTGTATGCAGTACGCCCGGCGTTTGCGGTGATCGTAATGAAGCGGTCAATCCATAGCCGCATGCTCACACAATACATTCATCTCTCAAGAAATCATGATAAGTGCATCAATGACTCGATATTTTCACTCCATGCTTCGCAACGCCTGCTGCGCCAATATCATGAATCAACTAAAGATTCGTTACTCGATGAGAAGATATCATGATTCGAATGTGAGCATGTCGGTCCGAAAGTCACAACATCACATAATACCCCACCACAATGGATGTCTCGGAGATTTTGTTGGTGATGATCTCAAAAGTCGACATAATGTTATTATCACGTGGATCGATAAAGACCTCCACTTGGATTAACCAAACATGCAATGAGTGGAATCAATGACTACGAGCTTGAACAAAGTACTACATCAAGAATACAAGAACAATTGTTAATGTAATATCTGTTTGTATTCAATGTAATTTTAGTTTATGTTTGAGGTGACCTCCCTTGGGAGATTGTTAGGAATTAGAAATTCCGGTATTAAAGAGTCGGTCACCTCAAGTATATGTAATCGTTAGAATGCTCGTAGTCATAGTTATTTTATGTTAAGTAGTATTTAGTTTAGTAACACCGTGGAGGACGGACGAGTCTTTACCCATCTGTATGCACGATCCACATGACCCGTTGTGTGGCGTTTATTGTAAGACTATAAATACTCTACCTCCCAAGGTAGAGAGTTGGAGCTCATAATAAGATCTTTTCTTTCTCTCACTAAGTTCCCCAAACCTCTAACTTTCTCTCTCTAGAACTCACTTTATACGCCCACCTTGTGTTATGGTTTGATGTGTATGTGAAATCTAATATCTTACAGACATCACCACTAAACAATCTGCAGCAAGATGATCGGCATTTTCACATTTCCAACTAAAATAACCAGCAACAGAATTAAATTCAGGTTAATTAAATAAAGCAGTGGGGTGCACATAAGCACACAATTATGGCTACTCATTGGAAAAACCCCATCTTTGTATAAGCTTTGTGAGTGTTGTTTTTCAAAGAACACAATTTTTTGTTAAGAGAGTTATTTCAATGTATGTTGTCGAGTGAAGTACCATTCATAAGTACATAGGTTTGATCTCTTTGTTGACCAGCAATGGCGGTTAAAATCCCAAGTATCTCCGCCACTTTCATAAACTTGTGATGGGAATATACATTCAGATGATGCTTCAACTATATTCCGGCTGCTTGAAGGCGCCTGCAAAAGTAAAGGTCAATTTTGAAAAAAAAAGCGGTGATAGAAAAATGAAATTGGCATGTCTTATATAGCAGTTATTTTGTTTCTGGTTAACTTCGATACAGAAGATGCACTAGTTAAGAGTAATGTTAGTTGTTACAACATTCAAAAAGCTAAAACTGCTAATAATTGTGTTGGATACAGATCCTTTTCACTATAAGAAACAAGCAACCCATCCTAAAAATCAAGTACTTTCTGACACTATTGCATAACATTAACAAATCAGGTAATAATGATCCATGAAGTGTAGTACCTAAAAAGTTTTGTTATTGTCCAAAAGTCCAGCTTTGCAATCCATGCTGCAGATATCATCGTCAGTCTACAAAAGAATTGGAAAGACCCAACAAAATATTGTTAGCTTGAATAACGCATGTGAAAGTGACCGAATTAATAAAAAGTACCTCATCACATATATATTCCCCGTATTTTCCACAGACCACATACACGGGCTCTCCTAGAACAAGAAACCGTTGCTCACTTCTCTCTTTCACATGATCAGCAGTACTGTCCTTATTTCCTAAAACATTGTAGCATAACAAAAGAAAACAAAGATTAAAAAGCCATCAGTAACAGGAATTGAAATCAAAAATAACAAGAGCAGAGCAAGCAGACAGATATGATTAACATCATCTACATATTAAGTGATCTATAATTCAAGTTTAGTTAGATTTTGAAAACATAATATGTGTTCATTGAATAGAATATATAAAGTGTTTGGTAATACGAATGCGACAGAGAGAGATACGAGAAGTGAACCGACCAGCAGCATTATGTGCATGCTTGTTTTGTTGATAGATATCCTTGATTGAAGCAGGGTCCTGATTGTGATGATCACATAAAACATAGTAAAAACAATGACCACAACTGCGTATGACACATCAAATCTAAACATATACAAAACACAACAAATGAATAATAAAGATCCATATTTACCACAACAGTCTTATTCTAGTTAACTGTAAAAATCTGATGAAAACCAATAATCACCTTATGGGAGATGAGATGGTTAAGGGAGAGGAATCGAAAGAGGAGCTTATGTTGACAAAGCACATTGGTCTTACGTTCATTCTAGCCGTTCTCTTGCAAGGTTTGTTTGATGGAGAAGACTTAGTCATTTTTGCTTAAGTTTGTGCTAGTAGCTGAGAAGAATTGAGAAGGTGTGAGGATGATCATCTTAGAAGCTCTTAATTTATAGGATTATGAAATTATGGAGAAATGTGTTTGATTTGATGTTAAACCATAGAAGAAAGGAGGTTTCTAATGATTTGGAAGTGTTTTTAATGCTAGTCATATCACCTAAGTCAAGCCATACAAGAAGGATGGAGTGAAGAGACAAAGATATGCAATAAATGTGTTTTAATGATTGTTGGATCTTGAGAATCAGATCACCCACGGATTTCAAGGAACCAAATTTTTGGTTCCTTCCTTTATGAAAAAGGGTTCCTTGGGTGAATTTTTGGAATTTTTGAATTTTTGTGAGAAATGGATATCTTATATGTCTAAGTATGTTAAACTAGTTCTAATATGAATAAAAACTAGTAAAAACAATCCTAGAGGTAAATTATGGTATTATGAAATGTTAAACTAAGCGAAATTTAAAAACCTACCTTCAGGTTCCACGACACCAATTTTTTACACAGGCGGAACCAAAATTTTGGTGCCTTCGGTTCACTGCTTAGGTTTGGCGGTACCAAAATTTTCAACAGACGGAACCAAAAAATTGGTGTCGTCGATCCGTGGTGATCGAAATCTTCACGGACCGTTTTTAAGCATACGGGACTTTTCCGAAACACAAATTTTTCTTAAAACACATGACATTAATTATTTCTAGTTAGGAGCGATCGATAGCATACACAAACATAGTGGAGCATAGATTTTGACCAAGGGCTAACGATTTTCACATATAAGTGAAAATGGGTAAAATTTGATAACACTCTTGTACTATCCCCCTGCATAAACCGGTTAGCATGCAACATTGTTTCAAGTTAGTTTATCATCCTACAAAGAAAAAATGACCAAATAGTATCATACATCATTGTTTTAAGCTTGTTCCAAACACTCTTTTAAAGACCTCACTTATCCAACTTCTTGTAGATCTTTGTCATCATCCTTCCAAGGCACTTGAACATCCCCTTGGTTTGCTTGAACTCCGCTGATTCATTCTCAATCTCGGGAAGAGACGCATAGTACTCTTGAGGTGGAAGTCGAGAATTTGGGAGATCGTCTTCGGAGCTATTTGATGATGACGGTGATGATAGAGTTGGAGGTTTTGCCCTTTTACCTTCTGCCTTAGTCTTAGCCACTCGCTCGTCACTCAAAGGCACAAATATGTGAGGGATGAGAGAATAATCTAGCAATAACCCTTTTGGATTTGGTGGAATGGGTGCAAATGCTCTATAGAGACGGGTGAGTAGCATCCCGTATGGAAGAGCAATGGAGCCTTGAGTAGGAATGTCTACCATTCTCCTAGCAATGTAGTAAGCTAAGTTGAATGGTTGACGAGTGTGTGGAAAACTAGAGGGGGGTTGAATAGTTTTACCAATTAAAACTTCCTTTTAAACTATTTAGATCGACTTATGTCAATCTATTTGGTTGTGTGTGTTGGATGTTGATAAACAAGCATATAAAGATATGTAATGAAAAGATAAGAGTAAGAAGCACAAACCACAACGCGAGTATTTATAGTGGTTCGGCTACAAGGACACCTTCCTTGCCCTACTCCACTCCCCGAGTCACCTACTCGAGAGTTTGTAATCACTACACCAATCTCCTTATGGCGGAGAAGCCTTCACAACGTCGCTTAACCTTTTTCCGGTATAAAGCTAAATACCGAGTTCTTTCACACCAAGGCGAACCACACCTAACACAACGTCGCCTACCCTTTATTAGGTACTAGGCTAAGCACCTAGTTCCATTGCAATGGAGGAACTACTACCACACTACACCAGCGACTAATCCCAAAGGAGATCTACTCCTTTACAACATCATCAAGGACATCAATATCCTTGGATCTAATGCTAGTCTATCTAGTACATCAAACACACCATATCGAATGTACATCTAAGGCACCTTTCACTAATGCCTTTGATTAGATCTATAAGACACCTTTCACTAATGTCTTTGATTAGATCTACAAGACACCTTTCACTAATGTCTTGTGTCTTCACTCTAAGCACCTTTCACTAATGCTTCTTGTCTTGACTTCTAAGCACCTACCACAAGTGCTTATCTTATGAGCGATAGATACCCTTCACTAATATCTTCGTCTTGACACTGAGACATCTTTCACTAATGTCTTTAACACTACACTTCTTTGAAGAAAGAAAGAGGTCATCAACAAGAGGACTTCAATAGCCTTGATGATGAGGAAGCTTGGCAACTCATGGACTTGAGCTTGCTCGACTTCAAAGGTGGTGATCTTCCCTAAGAGGAACCTACAAGATCACACAAAACAAAACTACAAACATAGATCTCTTGGATCTATAGTTAGTGAATTTAACTGGGGAGAAAGTACGTTGGAGGGGTGAGTACAAATGAATAAATGGCTCACTATTTATAGAGGAAAAACCTCACATTTACCGGATCCCACGGATCCCTTCCACTGGGATCCGGCTAGCACAAAGCTAGGGATCCGTGGTCCGCTCCTCTTTGCCCATGGGTATTTTGGGTTATGGGTCATGGGTCATGGGTTATGGGTTGATCCATGGTTTTCAATCTAGATACAATGTACCTTAAGGATACATTGAACTTGTGTAAGTGGTATATATAAAACCATGGGTTATGGGTCAAAAACCATTTGCTAGTTTTATCTTTTAGTATATACTTACTTTTACCTATTTTAGTATATACTTGTTTTTACCCATTTTATTGTACTTAATATAAGTATGTATAAACCAATATGTAAACACTAGTTGTTGTACATATGTATCTAACTCATAGAGTTACTTAAACTTGTTAAGCCAATATGTAAACACTAGTTGTTGTACATGTGTATCTAAAATATAAAATCACTTAATCTTGTTATAGTGTTTTATGTGAAAACGTAAGTGTGTTATAAAACTATTAGTTCAAACCATTTACGTATTTTATTTGTTTCGTTAATATGATTTTACTTTTGTTATCGACAAAACAATAGAAGATCGTAAAATATAAATAAACGTTTTTACGGCTTATTTGTATTAACAGAGTGGACAAGTTGTAGAGCATGTGACAAAGGCAAGCATTGATGTGGTCATGTTGCTAATGACATTGGCTCTAAGAAGTTCCTCCCACTTTTTGAATTCGGGCTTGAGCTCATTGAGTTCCATACCATATGGATCTCAGTTTACTTCCTTTCCCGCTCGAGTGACACGAGTTGGAGCTACCCTTTCGTTGAAAAGGTGCTCACGAATGATGTCCTTGTCCACCAAAGGAGTTTGGTAGGGACCGGAACGGTCATTGATAGCATCAAGGATAGTGAGTGACCACTTATCCGAGTAAACACATGTACCACGGTTAGGAATTCCTAGCACTTGAGCAAATTGGTTTAGGGAGATGGTGTAGTCATTTTGATTGATCCTAAACCTAAGAGCCATTTCCTTATTTGTGAAAGAGACAACACTAGCATAGAAGTCTAGGACAAACCTAGGACAAATTGGTTCATCGATGTCAAGGAGACAATCGAAGTTGATAGTGGCAAGCTCTTGACGGAGATTAGTTCCGTCGACAAAAGAAGGATGAATGGTCCTACCCTCATGGAAGTACCTTCGCTCTAGACTCTTAAAGATTTCAACTTGGTCTTTGGTGAGGCCCTTGGTTTTGTGATGTGAAGGGATGTAGTTAAGAGTGTCCTTGTGATCATAGAATTTTGCGGCTACCATGGTTATTCCTATGAGAAAGAATTTATATGTTTTAGTAACAACGAAAACAAGATTAGTGTTTTTGTTCTAGTGTGTACCTATATGAAAATAATTTGGAGTTTTACGGTTATCTCGACTCATTTCATGCATAAAATGGTTTTCAATGGGGGTGTTTGGCAAAAACCGGGAGATAACCCAAACGCTCCTAATTCAATGTGGCTTCATTTGAATATACTCGGGAATGCATATTAGTTATGCATTACCTTTAGTATTCAAGAGACATTATGCAAGTGATGAAAAATTTACGTTTCTATTTGTATTAACAATGAAAATTGTTTTCCTACAAGTGAGAAGCTTTTCAAAATTTTGACATGGGGTTTTGTTTAATTAGAATAAGGCGTTATAGTAATTATCTTTTAAGTGGTGGGAAACATGATTAGTTTATGCAATGTGACAATGTAGTACCTAATTTCAATAACTAGTTATGCAATTTGCCAATTGAATTCATGTTTTATACAAGAATATACATAATCCCCATGTAATGATTTTGTGCACAAATTAGAATCCTAGACTCAGAATTAAGAGAAGTAATGTAGTTAGGATACTTACAATGATGTTTTCTTCATTGATTAATGGGAGAGAAAGTCTTAACAATGAGGTAGGTGTGTTGTTGATATGTTTTGGTAAAGTGGATTGTGAGGAAGAAGATGTTTTGTAAGTAGTATTTTTGATACTGTTGTTACCACGGACCAGACGACACCAAATTTTTGGTTCCGTCCGTTTGATCGTTTGGTGCCATGGGAACAGTAGCAGCTTTAAGCTAATTTGTTTTGTTTTTGTTGTTCTAAGATTTAGACTATGTTTTAACTACATGTTTGGTTCCATTAATCCTAAGCTAAGTCTAAGAAGATTAAATGGTTCTCGTTTGAGAGGTTTAGTTAGGATGTCGGCAATGTTGTCTTCGGAGGATACTTTCTCAATTGAGATGTTTCCTTTTGAACATTGTCGCGAAGAAAGTGATGGCGATTTCAATGTCCTTCGTTCGAGCATGTTGGACGAGATTTTCTTGAGATCAATAGCTCCTTTGTTGTCATAAAGTATAGAGATATCGTTGAGATGAATTCAGTAATCCACGAGCTTGCTTCATCCAAAGAGCTTGTTGACATGCTTTTTAGGTGAGACGTATTCGGCTTCAGATGGTTGAGATAGCTAGAGTCGTTTGTTTCTTTGCAAACCATGAGGTGAGAAAATGTCCAACAAAAGTACAAATACCACTTGTACTTTTTCTATCGACATAGTCGCCGGCATGGTCCGAGTCGGCATACACTATAGTTTCTACACCCGTTCCTTTGGGATACCATAATCCTAAACATGTCGTTCCCTTAATGTATCTAAATATCCTTTCAAGGCTTCTAAGTGTGATGCTTTGGGATCTTCTTGAAAGCAAGCACATAGACATACACTAAACATAATGTCGGGTCTACTAGCCGTGAGATAGAGTAGGCTACCGATCATTCCTCTATATTTAGTGTTATCTACCGATTCACCTTCCTCATCCTTGGTGAGTTTTGTGTCCGAGGACATAGGTGTCTTAATTGGTTTTGAGTCTTCAAGACCAAATTTCTTAAGCATATCTTTTATGTATTTATATTAGTTAAAGAATATGCCATCTTCTAGTTGTTTAATTTGAAGTCCTAAAAAGAAGTTTAACTCACCCATCATACTCATCTCAAACTCGTCGTGCATGATTTTAGAGAAATCATCACATAGCTCTTGACAAGTTGATCCAAATATGATGTCATCAACATATATTTGAACTATGATAATGTGTGATTTCTTTTTCTTGGTAAAGAGAGTATTATCTACTAATCCCATGGTATATTTGTTTTCTACTAGAAAAGTCTTAAGCCGATCGTACCAAGCTTTTGGTGCTTGCTTAAGTCCGTATAATGCCTTCTTGAGTTTAAAGACATGATGTGGTTTTTCAAAGTCGGTAAAACCTGGAGGTTGAGCAACATATACTTCTCCATTAATAAACCCATTAAGGAATGCACTCTTAACATCCATTTGAAATAATTTAAAGTCATAAGCACATGCATATGCAAGTAAGATTCTAATAGACTCGAGCCTAGCTACCGGTGCATAAGTTTTGTCGTAATCAATCCCTTCTTGTTGATTATAACCTTGTGCGACAAGCCTAGCTTTTTTTCTAGACACTATACCATTTTCGTCCATTTTTTTTGAAAAACCCATTTCGTTCCAATTATAGTTTGATCTTTAGGTTTTGGAACCAATTTCCAAACATCATTTCTAACAAATTGGTTTAACTCTTCTTGCATAGCAATTACCCAAGATTCATCTTTTATTGCTTCGTTTATGTTTTTCGGTTCAATGGTTGATACAAAGAAAAAGTAATTACTTTGATTTTGGGCTTGTGATCTTAACGTTCTTTTATTTAGTTGTCCTATGACTTTTTATAAAGGATGACTTTTGGATTCTTTGATATTTATAATTTCATTATTTAATGGTTCACCTTCCTTGTCATTTTCAATTATTTCTTGACTTTCTACAAGTTGACTTTCAACTAAGTCATTATCTACCAAAGGTAATGTCTTAGAAGGAGGTGGACTTTCGTCGAATGTTATGTTCAACGATTCCTCGACTCTCATTGTTTCTTTGTTTAAGACTATATAAGCTTTACTTGTTTGTGAGTAACCTGGAAATACACTTTCATAAGACTTTGGGTCTAACTTGGTGAGATAGTCTTTGGTATTAAGAATGAAACATTTACATCCAAACACTCTAAAATATCCTAAAGTTGGTTTTTTGCCTTTCATATGGTGTTTTGTTTAAGAAAGGACATATTAAAACTCTATTTAAAATATATGTAGAAGTGTCAACGGCGTTACACCAAAACTTTTGAGGTATGTTTTGTTCATTAAGCATTGTTCTACTCATTTCTTGAATGGTTCTATTTTTACGTTCTACAACTCCATTAGATTGAGGTGTTCGAGGAGCCGAGAAGTTATGTGTTATACCATTTGTATCACAAAAGTTTCCAAATTGTGTTTTATTGTCGAACTCGCGACCATGATCCGTTCGGATTGACACAATGTTAACACCTAGTTGATTTTGAATTTTCTTGCTAAGTATTTCAAATTTATCAAAAGCTTCATTTTTAGTTTTCAAGAATAATGTCCAAGTGAACCTTGAGTAATCATCTACTATGACCAAAGTGTATAAGGTTCCTCTATAACTTCTTATAGCGGATGGACCAAACAAGTCCATATGCAAAAGCTCTAGACACTGACACCATGTTTTTAGCCTTATGGCTACTATGAGTTTGTTTACCAATTTTTCAAGCGTCGCAAAAATGTTGGTCATATTTAAGTTTTGGTAACTTTCTAACTAGCTCTTTTGAAGATAGGTTTTGGATAAGTCTCATATTAGCGTGACCTAATCGTCTATGCCAAAGAGTAGAGTTATCATCTAAGGTTGTTAAACAAAGTTTGTCATTAGATGTTTTATCTATTTTCATGACGTATATGTTATTTTTCTTAACTCCTTGAGCTATGGTGATACCATCTTTTAGTATTTTACTACTATTTTCTTCAAATAGTACTTTACACTTTTTATCACACAATTGGCTAATACTAAGTAGATTAAATCCTAACCTATCGACATGAGCAACATTTTCAATAGTTAGGGAGTTATGAGCGATCGTACATTTGCCAATGATTTTGCTTTTGAGATTGCTACCAAAAGTGACATTACCTCCGTCATACTCTTGGTATGTTGAGAAGAGGCTTTTGTTGCCTGTCATGTGTCTTGAGCATCCACTATCTTTTACCCATTCATCAGGTTCTAATCCAACTTTCAAGCATACCTATGATACAAATAACTCAAGCGTTTGGTCTCCAATATCTCATGGGTCCGTTTAGGTTAAACATACCATTTACTTGGTTCATGTATGGAAATGATGGTTAAGGGTTCCATGGCATGTAATTTGGAGTTTGATATGGTCTAGGGAAGTTTTGATTCCAACCGGTATGTTGATAGTTGGGTTGTATGTTGTGGTTGCTCTTAGGAAAGGGGCGTTTGGCAATAGGTGTTTTAGGCCGTTGTTGAGTAGTTTTAGATCTAATTTCATTTCTAGCGATCCTACTCCTAATGTAACAGCATGTTTTAGTTTAACATTATCCTTGGTTTTCTTTGTTACTTTGACAAATTCACTACGGTCCATATTGCAAACATTCTGTCCTACTGCAGTCCCCACGGCACCAAAATTTTCGACGGACGGAACCCTATTTTTGGGTCTATTAGCCTTAATAGTTTTTATTAGAAGTGATGGTCATTCACATTTAGGAACTTTGTAACGTGTGTTAGATATCGTGCTAGAATAGTCAACGGGCTCGTGGATTGGGCTAAGCTAATTGGTTATTAGTTTAGTTAAGCTAGCATTGTTTAAGTTCATGTAACCCAATCCATGTCCAAGCCCATATACGACCCATGGCCAAGCCTTAGGGCATCCTTTGTCTTGTACTATAAATACCCTCAAGTATGTCATTTGAGGGTGTGCTTCAATGTGTGTGTGTGTTTTCCTTTGAAGCAATATAACATCTTATTGTTTTCTTTCTTCCCTCTATCTCTCTAAACATACATATGATCTATACATCAAGACACCATCTCTCATCTTAATCTTTCTTGCTTCTCTCTACGCATAACATCAGTTTGTGTATAACGTGGGTGTTTGTTATACGTGTTCTTGTTGTGTGATAAGGTATACGTGATAAAAGGGGCTTTACAATTGGTATCAATCGCCAAATAATGGTTTAGGAGTGTTTGTGTTTGTTTTGAAGGGTTACGCGTACATCTCTCGTTTTACATATTTGCCACGCTTAAAGCTTTAATTTTGCACTTAAAATTCAAGATTCTTGTGGTTTAAGGTTTATTTGGTGCTAAAGTTTCAGTTTTTGCAAAAGTTGAAGCTTTACGTGTTTTTCTTCATTTTAAGCTCGTATTTGGTTCATTGGTCATTTCTACTCGTAACTTATCTAAGCACTTTTGGTGAAAAAGGTCAACATTTTTGGGTTATTCGAGTGTTTTTAAGGATATATGTGCAAGAGAAATCGTTTGAATCTCTGGAAATTTTTTACGCGTAGGTCAAAACCCTAGTTCTATGCGTAAGAAAAGTCAACGATCCTTTGTCTCACGCATAACTTTCTACGCATAAGCTTTTGGTGCGATTCTTGAGCTTCAGCGATTACTGATTGCTTCCTCACTTGGATAAGTTTGTGGAACACTGACTTTGGATATCCCTTACCTTTGTGATAGTGTAAAGGATTTTGGGCAAAACCCTAATCTTACGCATAAGCTTAGACTTCACGCGTAGAACACTTTATGCTTAAGTATTTTTCTTACGCCTAAGCCTTGTCTTACGCATAAGCTAAATCTACGCATAAGTTTTCACGCCTAACTTTAAACTTACGCATAAGCATTTCCCACGCCTAAGGAATCCTCGCCTAAGCCATCCTACTCGTAACTTTTGGCGGGAAAATTTGAGTAAAATTTATTTTTAGGGAGATTAAACGTTCAATTTTTACGAGATTCAAATTTTGGTATAACTTGAAAATTTTGGTCAAAATTCAAATTTTGGGCCTAAATTCAAATTTTTTAGTAAAATTTGGCGTCAAAATTGTCATAACTCAAATTTTTCATACGTCCTTAGAATTGATTTTCTTGTGAATTTCAAATTTGGGAGAGAAAATTTTACGCCTTGAACAGGTTTACGAGTAAGATTCAATTGAAAAACCTCAACCGAGCTTAATCTTCTTCAAACACAACTCCTTTATCGTTGAATCGATCCTACATCAACTTTATCATACATACCTTCCTCAATGGCAACTCGCGGATCGTCTCAAAGCCTTTCTTTGATTCATTCTTCAATGACCTAAACATTAGTCCAACTACACCAAATAACAACAACCAATGGATTTCATCGTATAATCCATGATTTGCTCAACCAAGTATGCATATGGGTCAAGGAGGACAAATGGTTGATGTTATTGGGAATCGAATGGATTTGCTACGGGTATACAAATGGGGAATCGGATGCAATATGCGGGGCAGGTTTGATGGACATCAAGGGGTCGATTGTGAATCGAATATGGGATATCAAAATGGGAATAACTGTTTTATGACTTGGTTCGACAAGCTACCTCTAACAATCACAACAAAGATTCGAGGTATTTTGATCCGAATGCGATGTCAAACGATCGTGAAGCTTGAAAGGATCCAAGACATGTTGATGTTAGCACGTGAAGAAGAATCGGAATTGAATTGACGATGCGAATACTAATTCATGAATCCAAGACGGGCACATAAAGCAATCAATACGCAAACTCGGTCATACAATCAATCAACAGGACTCAACATCAAGCGGTACTTTTGATACACCTCCGTCTATGACACAGATTCACTCAATGAGGTACCAAATTATAGTAATGTTGCTAATCGGTTTACTCATGATGAACGACGTTACGTGACATCGGCACCTACTTATGATACATACATGGACAATCCGAGTTGTAGCAATACGAACTCGAAACTCGGATGTGGATCCTAATGGCGGTGTGTGGCACAAAATCTGAGGCGATGAGGAAACCCGTGCTTATTTTGAATCATTAATCAATAATTGTGGTATTGAGATTGAGAAAGTGAGTAAGGTCAATCGCGAGGTTAAGGCCATGAATCGAAATTGACCGGCGAGCTTGAGAGTTACAAAGAGAATGCAAGAGCCTATGAATTTCATACAAACAAAATATCGAATTAGAAATTGGTTACCGAGATTACATTTTAAGAGAAAAACAATTGCAAATCAAGTATGATACACTTGATGTGAATCTGAACTTGAAAATAAAATCTTTAAACAAGGAAATTTACGAACTAAATGATCAACTTTCTAAACAAAAAGCTTTTTCGATCTTGAAAAGAGAAGAAAGCAGTTGATTCTTGATTTTCAAAGCGAGAAGATTCTCTTCTTGATGAAATTCTTGATAAAAATGAAACAATCAAAAAATTGGACAATTTGCTTCTTACAACGGTCATTCCGCTAAAACAAACAAGATGCTCTCTAATAAAGTAAATCCGATTTTTCATACTACTCATAAAATGGCTCTTGGTAACTCACCTCTGGTTTCCAAGAAAGCTCGAAATCTCGAATGTGTTGAACAATGGAAAACCTTTGCATGAACCCATAATTGTTCGTGATTCTCTTGAAAGCGTTGGAACTATCTCGAGGAGAGTAGATCAAAATGAAACAAAAACATCCGAAATCAAACCAATTGATTATAACAAATGGAACAAAATTAATGGTATTTCGTTTGTTTCACATAAAGAACAATCAAAGTTTTCCATCACACAGGTTTCAAAACCGGTTGCAACTTCATAGTTATCTCAAAATCCTTTTGAAAATCGAACAAATGTCTTCAAACAATCCTTTTAACACAAGTGATGCCGGAAGCATTTTAGACGATGTTAAAACTAGAATTGGGAGACTTCAGAGGCTGTTAAAACTAAAACTCATATTACAACCAACATCCGGTTTAATAGTTTTGATATTGAACAAAAAGTTTTTGAAACGAAATTGCCCTCAATTTGAATCACATAAACTCGGGGTAACTTATTTTGAACAAGCATTTTGAAAGGAACGGTGACTTTGTCAAGGACCATAAATCCTGGTAAAGCAAGCTAATGAAAGTATTGAACACATCAAAGTTTTGGAAATTTTAAATGATTCTCTCTTGAAGATGTTCGACTATCGATATCATGTCCATTATCTTACAAACATATTCGTTGAAGATCATGAAAGACTCGGTCTGAGACCTCCGAAATTGTTTCAAAATATGAAAAAGCTCTTGAGAAACTTGAAAAGAAAATGTGTCATATTTTAAACAAGCGATCGAAAAAGCGAGGAATGCAAATATGACAAATTGTCGTATGGCGTGCCTACAATGACATGAAAGCGAAAATGATCTTTGAGGGCTCGGTGGAAAGTCAAAATGGAAAAGCGTTGGATCTTGTGATTAAAAACCATTGACCGAGGAGAAAGCAAATGTTCCCAAACCGGTTTCCAAACCAAAATGTATGTTTCTATGCCTCCTCAAAAAGTCAATAGAGAAAATGATATGTCAAAACAATCACTCCACAGTCTTTGCCTATTAAAAGAGAACTATCAAAGGTTTTGAAAAACTGTTTTTGATCTGAAAAAGTGATTACACGGCATTTCTAGAAATAGTACACGGAATGTGACCAAAAATCCGGTTAAAGAATCTATTGGTTCTAACAACATGGTCCAAAATCACTATCTAGAAGAAGCTAGGAAAAAGGCACATACTCGAAAAGACGGAATTTTAGGTGCAACATCTAGGGTGATGAATTCTACAAGATTTCAAGGCACTGCTAGTAGTAATAAACCATTACCTAGGAACACTCTACAAAAGACTAGGGATTGGCTTGCATCTAAGAGTAGTTGCAAAAGAAAATGCTATGCCCTTAGAAAACAACACTAGGAATTCTAAGTCTTTTCGAACAAGAATCAATTTCCAAAAGACCGTAGTGACAAAGTTAAAGCTGCTGTTTTAAACAAGAATATTGAATTTATGCACTCTTGTCACACCCCGATTTACTGCTTTTGCGTGGAATGGAATTCCGGGATTGTTGTCATAGCACCACATCACGGTTATATTGAGCGACCTAAAGTGTCGTTTTAAAAACACATCGTTGGATATTTCATAAAAACAATCGTGAGTACAACATCGGTCCCAAAGGTTTACAAAGTTTGCGGAAATACATCCATGTTACAAATCTAAACGATGTTTTGAAATAAAGTACCATAATGTACATAATGTAAGTCGGCAGCGACTCAAAATGTAGGTCCCTAAACCATGTCATGATGAATGCCTCGATTACACGAAAATACATTGCTAAAAGGTCAACAATAATGTTGGTGAGAAATCATAGGTTTATGTAAATGTTTTATACGACTACACAAGTATAGACCATGCATGACAATCCAAATACGTAAAAATAATGTTACAATTGCTCTAAGCCCATGACCCGAAACTAGACTGTTCAATAATGTATGCCCGCAGAGTGTTTGCAGAAAACTCGTAATGTAATCAAATGAAATGCATCCGTTTGCACGGTTGGGATTCACCAACCCGGATGGGCGTCACCCTCGATAGATCTATCCACTCATCCTCGCTTCAAAGATTAACGGTTCATGTTCAAGTAATGGGGACTTTCAAATTGGCAAATCACGGTAACTTAAGCAATGTAATGAATTTAACATACTTGGTATCATTAAAAAAAAATGTAGTGCAATGTATTCTCCCCGTGGGTTTGAAAATAATCGAAAGCATGTAAAGCGGGCTATGAAAACTCACTTGGATAAAGCGGAATAACGGCAAAAGTGAGTACAACGAGGTATAATGTAATGCGTCAACCGGGACCTATTATCAATGATATGATATGTCATGAGTTGCTATGTAATGTTATGCATGCACTTAATATGTTATTTATACCATTTACGAGTTTTGAAAATATTACTCGTCGTCGAAAAATACTCTTTTGACGTCTTGACCTTTCAAAATGACTTTACATGTTTTACGTCAAAATGTCATCCTTCAATGGTTTTATAATGATTTTGGTGAAATTACCACTTTTAAAACGCAAAACAATGTCGTCGGAAAAATCATGAAATCAACAAAATGGCTCCGGAAAAGTAGTCGTAAAGCGGTGTCGTCGATCGTTGAGAAACGAACTCGACGGTTTTGGAAAGTTTGTATCGATATCTAGAAGTTTCAGTTCAGGAGTTTTCGTTCAAAAGGTCTCGATCATAAAGATATCAAGGGCTAAAGATGGTGGTTTTGCTAATTGTGTGCGAAAATGAGTTTCGCCAAGTTTGAACATCCGTAAATAATTTACTATGACTCCGCTTGACAAACGGCTTTTTGTTTTGAAAAATATGGCGGTGAACTTGATTTTACTAGAAGACAATTTGTTCCAAAAGTTTTGCATCATAGTTAAAAGCGCATAAACATAGCCCTTACGACTAATGAAATACTTGAATCGTAGAAATAATATAATTTTTAGAAAATAATAATTCGGCAACTTTATAAAAGCGTGCATATATTTGTCGTTTCAAATCCGTTTTCTCGTAAAATATGTCCTTAGCTCGTATCGAAGTAAACTAATATATTTTGATAAGTGAAATAATTTGTGAAGCTTAAGGCTCGTTTTTGACCGAAAATACTAAAAACAGACAAAGCTGAATTTTCGAAAAGTGTACGTTTAGTCGTCAAACTTTAAAAATTCACCACGGCCCGTTATAACTCCGTTTTATCCGTTCAAAGGCCACGGATTCGTTTTAAAGTATATTTTCTAAATATCAAGGCCAAAGTTTCGTACCATCAGTAGGTTTTCCAGAAATTGAAACAAGGACAGAACCTTTTATATAGTTATCGAAAATAGTTTTTCTCGGACAAAACCTATTCTAATCCCTTCAAATCAACTCCAAAACTAATCTAATCCTACCATACACCTTCTTAGGGTGTCATGGGTTCCTAATCACTATCAAGACCAAAGAATACCATGGGAATATTTATAGGATGACCATAATTATATATATAACTCAAAAATCATAAGAAAATGGTATAAATCACATAACATGCATATAAGCTCCAAAAATGAAAAGAAACATATGAAATGAAAAAGGAAACATGAAAATGATAAAAACATGCTTACAAGTGATAGTGATGAGGTGAAAGTAACAAGGATTAAACTTAAATATCCTTGGTTTTTATTTCAAAACCATATAAAGGATATAACTAGGTTGTAAAAACACTTGATCTTGCAAAACTTTTGATCCCTTTGTGTCTTGATGTTATGACCGGTTTTGATGAAGCCAAGAAGGAGAGAGAAACTTGTGTTTAACACTTTGAAGAAATGAGAATAAGTGAGTGGAATAATTGAAGTTGTAAGACTTTAAGATTGAGTGAAAGTATTTACAAACACAAACCATACCAATCAATAACTACACCCTCCCCTATGGCCGGATTTTAGGGAGGTTGTCTCTCAAATATATATATATATATTTTTTTTTTACTAATGTACTTGCATATATATTTTGTATAATTTGATAAATAAGAATGTGTAAGTTAAATGAATGTAAAGGTAAATGGTAAAATTTTGGTACAAGTAAGTTTTTAGTAAGTCAAAATAGATTGTATTGAGATGATAAAAATTGTAAAAATACTTTCCTTGTGAAATTTGGGTGATAAAATAATTATCGTAAGATTTTTAAGAAAAACGACGTAATAATTAAACTTTAACGATTAATATACCAAATAAATTTGAAACACTAGGAAAACTAAAAATATAGTTTTTATAAACTAAATGTAAGTTTAAAAATACCTCGGAATCATTTTTGAAAGTAACGGGTTAAATGTTAAAAATAATAACTCACGCGATAAAGATTATTAAATATAAAAATTACGCGTTGAAGGTGAAATGGAATGTCGTGAATGTACTAATGAGATGCACATGATGTCGATGAAATGTAGACTAATCATAGTCCATATGAAATGTACGTGATGTCATGATCATGAATTCGCCGCTAAACCTCAAGGTTACGCAATTTGAAACAAGTAAACCAAGTTTACTAAAAATGTTGAAATAATGAGACATGAGCGGTGTTAGAAATGACCTGAAAGTACGGGTTGTCACATTCGCCCATCAAAAGGAATTCAGTCCACGAATTCAATCGTTATTAGGTCTAACGGTGTCGCGAAAGATGAGGATACTTGCGTCGCATCGATCTTCCTGTTCCCAAGTAAACTCGGGACCTCGTCGAAATTCCAACGAACTTTCACAATAGGAATACGACTGTTTCAACCGCTTGACCTCGCGGTCCATGATTTCTGAGTTCCTCCACAAAATTGAGTTTGTCGTCAAGTCGAACTTCGTCAATGGAATAATGAGCGATTCGTCCGAAAGACACTTCTTCAAGTTGGAAGCGTGAAGCGTGTTGTGCACATGGTGAGTTCGGTGGAAGATCAAGACGATAAGCTACCGGACCAACTCGGCTCAAAATCTTGAATGGTCCAATGTATCTCGGGTTCAACTTTCCACGCTTTCCAAAGCGTACCGCGCCCTTCCAAGGCGATACTTTCAACATAACTTTGTCACCCACTTGAAATTCCAAATCCTTGCGTCTAACATCCGCATAACTTTTCATCGGCTCCTTGCGGTTACGAGTCTATCACAATTTGAGCGATCTTTTCCGTGGTTTCCGTACCATTTCGGACCGATGGTTGTCGTCTCTACCTCGGCCCAACAAGCGGTGATCGGCACTTACGACCATAGAGTGCCTCAAATGGTGCCATCTTGATCTTGGTGTGATAAGCGTTGTTGTCACGAGAATTCAATCAATGGCAAATGGTTAGCCCAACCATTTCCAAAATCAATCACACATGCTCTCAAAGATGTCTTCTAATGTTTGAATGGTCCTTTCACTTTGACCGTCGGCTTGTGGGTGATATCTTGTGCTCATCTCTAATCACGGTTCCAAATGAATCTTGCAATGAATTCGGAAGTTTGAAGTGAATCGACTATCTCTGTCGGAAATGATGGAAATTGGTGCTCCGTGCCTCGAGACTATTTCCTTGACATAAAGTCTAGTGAGTTGCTCCATGGAATAAGTCTCTCTAATCGGTATGAAATGGGCTGACTTGGTAAGGCGATCAACAATTACCCAAATAGCGTCGTAACCTCCCGATGTCTTAGGAAGTTTCGTAACAAAGTCCATAGTAATGCGTTCCCATTTCCATTGAGGAATTTCCGGTTGTTGGAGTAATCCTGACGGCTTCTGGTATTCGACTTTTACCTTAGCGCAGGTAAGACATTTGCTAACGTACGTGGCAATCTCCGCTTTCATGTTCGGCCACCAATAAAGCTTCTTAAGATCTTGATACATCTTATCCGATCCTTGGATGAATAGAATACTTTGACTTATGCGACTCATGCATAATCAATTCCGTATTCCGCCATACAATGGAACCCACATTCTATCTTTGAAACATAGTACTCCATCACTCTTTTTACAAAACCATTTGCGCTTCGGGCATACCATAAAGCTTTTCACTTGGTCGGTTTTCCTCCTTAAGTGCTTCGACTTGTGCTTCGTGGATTTTCGATGGTAAAGGAGAAATAATCGTCATTCAATGATCGAACTCTTAAAGGTTTAGGCCTCTTTCCGACTAAGAGCATCACCACAACATTGGCTTTTCCGGGTGATACTTGATTTCACAATCATAGTCGTTGAGTAACTCCAACCAACAGCGTTGCCTCATGTTAAGTTCCTTTTGATCAAGAATATCACGCAAACTCTTGTGGTGGTAAACCTTTGTACACTTGGTACCGTAAAGGTAGTGTCTCCAAATCTTGAGTGCAAAACTACGGCTCCTAACTCGAGATCATGGTGGTGTAGTTCTTCTCATGAGTCTTAAGTTGTAGAAGCATACGCAATCACCTTCTCATTTTGCATTAAAACAGCCCCAAGTCCTTTATGCGAGCGTCGCAATATACCACAAAGTTCTCAATGCCTTGGTAGTGCAAAATCGGCGCACTGCAAAGCTTTCGTTCAACAATGAAAAGCAACTTCTTGTTTCTTTCCCCACTCGTACTTCTTGTTTTTACGTGTCAACTTGGTCAAAGGTCTTGCTATCTTGAAAAACCTTGATGAACCCGGTAATACCGGCTAGTCCTAGAAATTGTCAATTTCGTAGGATTCGTTGGAGTAGCCCAATCTTTCACGGCTTCAATCTTTGCGGGATCAACTTGTAGTCCTTGACTATCAATGATGTGACCAAGAAATTGCACTTTGTGGTTCCAAAATCACACTTCAAAACTTGGCATACAACTTCTCATTCTTGAGTAACCTTAAAATCGTCCTTAAATGCTCTTGTGCTCTTCTTTGCTCTTTGAGTAGATCAAAATGTCGTCGATGAACACTATAACAAACTTGTCCAAATACGGCTTACATACTCTATTCATGAGATCCATGAATACCGCGGTGCATTAGTCAATCAAACGGCATCACTTGAAACTCGTAATGACCGTAACGTGTTCTAAATCTTTTTTTGAATATCCTCTTCCGAACTCGAGTCGATGATAACCCAACGAAGATCAATCTTGGAATAAATACTTGAACCTTGCAACCGATCGAATAAGTCATCAATTCGGGGGTGGATAACGATTCTTCACCGTTAACTTGTTCAATTCTCGATAGTCATGCACATTCGGAAGGATCCATCCTTCTTCTTCACAAACAAAACCGGTGCTCCCAGGCGAGGAACTCGGCCTAATGAATCCTTTGTCTAGAAGCTCTTGCAATTGATTAGACAACTCTTGCATTTCGGATGGCGCTAAGCGGTGCAGTGCTCGTGCAATCGGTGCGACTCGGGCACTAAGTCAATTTGAAACTCTACTTGGCGTGCGGTGGAAGTCCCGGTAAATCCTCGGAAATACTTGAAAATTCACGGACAATAGGAACATCTTCAAGTCGCTTCTCCTCCGACTTTTCTCGGTTACATGGGCTAAGAAAGCAAGACAACCTTTCTTAATATACTTCTCCGTTTTGATACTCGATATGATACTAATTGAGTTCCACTGCTTCCCCACGAATAATCAAAGTTTCGCCGTTGTAGGGAAGATGAACAACTTTCTCATCACAAATGATCTTTCTTGCGATGCTTAGATAACCAATCCATGCCTATGACGTCAAAACTACCAAGCTCTGAGTGCATGAGGTCTATGTTGAAGGGATGATTAAGAAAATTGAATGTGCAACCGCGAACAATGGTGTTGGTGCTAACTAAATTACCATTAGCTAATTCGACGATGTATGATGTATCTAAGGTGGTTGGTTTAATGTTGAGCAAAGGTGCAAATGCATTGGACACAAAACTTTTATCGGCACCCGAATCAAATAAAACTGAAGCGTAACGATTATTGAGAAGAAACGTACCCGTTATGACATTCGGGTCCTCCCTATCTTCTCCGCCTCCAATAACATAAACCCTTCCTTGAGCCATACCTCCTTGATTCGGTTTGCTTGATTCTTTCCTTCTTGCAATCCCTCTTGTAGTGTCGGTTCCCCGCAACCAAAACATGTAACTTTTGGTGCGTGCAATCCCTAGTACGGTGACCAACTTTCTTGCAATTCTCACACGGATCAGGACATCGACCCGGATTGTGGTGACTCAAACACTTATTACACTTCGGCAAAACCCCCGAATATCCTTTTCCTTCCTTTTGACCCGCAGCATAAACCTTAGCAACCTCTTGCCTTTTGGGCGGTTGTTGAGTAGCATTCCTACCCCTTGTGTTGTCCCATTTGCGCTTGTTATTGTTGCTATTGCTGTTGTTGTAGTTGCCTCGGTTATTGTTGTTGAAACGGTTGTTGGGGTTGTTGTTGTTGTTTCGGTTGGTGGTGGTGTACTTGCCTCGCTTCACCACTTGTGCCATCAACTTCTGAGTCACACGAATAGCTTCCTCGATTGTTTGTGGATCAAAAGATGTCACATCCCCTTGAATCACCTCGGGAAGTCCCCCGATAAAAGCCTCTAGCAACTTTTCATTATCCGATACCATCGACGGGCATAACGCGGCTAATTCCTGGAATCTCCGAATGTAAGTGTCGATATCATAACCAATAGTAACCAATTCATAGAACTCCGTCTCTAACTTTTTGATTTCCGTTCGAGGACAAAACTTCTTAGTCACCAAACTCTTAAATTCCTCCCAAGAAAGCTTGAAGGCATTCTCCATACCAATCGGTTGAGCGTATGAATTCCACCATGACAACGCTCCATCGAGTAAAGTGCTCGTAGCAAATTTAACTTTACTATCATCCGGACAGTTACAAAGCAAAAATACCGATTCCAATTTTTCAAACCATCTAACCATTGCTGTTGCTCCCTCGGTACCTCGGAACTTAGTGGGTTCACCACTTTTGAAATCTTTGTACGAACATTTCTTAACCCCAGATCCTCCGGCATTACCGATAGCTTGCTAGCCTAGCGGCTTCAAGCAGCTGACCATCGTTTCTTTCGACTCTTAAAGCATTAGCAATGCTATCGTTCACTAACCACGAATTCTTTGCTTGGGTCATTTCAACTGTAGCTTTCTTGATTGCCATAACTCTTCAAAATCACAAGATGAAACAATCATGAGAACTCGTAGTAGAAACAACCATCATACAAATATATCCACAACCACAACATGCATAAAGATAAATGGAATCTGGCGGAACAATAACGAAATATCACAATATAATCACAACACACGTGGATAATATACATGAAAATTTCGCCTACATGGACCGATATCATAGATAATAATAACCATTCCTACATAGTAGAGTCAATACTTGATACATTTGTTTGTACAACAACCAAAAGACAACAAGTTCTTTAAACTACGTCACACACCTTGTGACTAGGATAATAATGGTCAAACTATACAATGACAAAAGTCTACATAAGGCACCTCATGGTGCTCACGCTTCGATCACGGAGATCGCGAACACGAGTAACCAAACTATCCACCGAACTCCTCAACTCATCCATCCGACCGCAATGTAACAATACGCTCACGGGCTAAAGATAACTCCAGGACCGACTCGTAACTCATCTCGTGCCATATCGGCTCATCAAACAACTCGAGCATCTCGCCTCAACTCCGTGATATGCTCTCTATCCTCTATCCGCATCTTTGAATACTCGATGAGATAAATCAATGCAAACCCCGCTAATATCAAACCCTCGACCTCCTCAAGAATGGGCTCAATCCTATCTACCGGCGGTTCACGCAGCTGTCGCGTCAAACTATCAATGCTGGGTCTGCCGAGCATCAATCTGAGCTCCTAATGCCTCGATAGAAGGCGTCGTGCGGTACTGCGGCCCTAGAACTCGCCTAACTCAAATCTAGCGGGTGGCTCGGGCTCGGTGGATGGTGGTGTAGGGATATCAAAACGAGCGCTTTTGGGCGGCAAGTCCGTCGAGGTAAAGGATCTCTAAGAAAATATGATGATGATGGTGATGATGGTCTTGGCGGTGGTCTGGTAGTGGTGATGGTGCGAGCAACGGGTTATGATGAATTTGAGCTAACGTGAGGAGTGGGTGCGACTTCGCCTCTCGAGGTTCGGTCTCGATGTCGGTCATGATCGGTGGGAAGGCTGCGGTAGATCCAATGGAAGATACGATCTCGGTGGAATGTGATGAAACATCATCCATGATGGGGTTATTGGAACATCATCCGAGCTAGAGTCCGATGATATGGTGATAGGTGTGAATCGAAGACATATGCATGACAACCGATGTGAAATAAATGTAAATAATCTCGAACAAAGTGTAAGTGAATCCGCATCATAAAATGAATATGTACTATGATGAAATGATGAGATGCTATGATAATGTAGCTATAGTCTAGGGTCAATGATGCAACCTAGTTCTCTATAATCGTAGCTCGATACCAATCATCACACCCCAATTTACTGTTTTGCGTGAATGGAATTCACGGGATTGTTGTCATAGCACCACATCACGGTTATATTGAGCGACCTAAAGTGTCGCTTTTAAAACACATCGTTGGATATTTCATAAAAACAATCGAGTACAACATCGGTCCCAAAAGGTTTACAAAGTTTGGAAATACATCCATGTTACAAATCAAACGATGTTTTGAAATAAAGTACCATAATGTACATAATGTAAGTCGACGCCATGACTCAAAATGTAGGTCCCTAAACCATGTCATGATGAATGCCTCGATTACACGAAAATACATTGCTAAAAGCGGTCAACAATAATGTTGGTGAGAAATCATAGGTTTATGTAAATGTTTTATACGACTACACAAGTATAGACCATGCATGACAATCCGATCACGTAAAAATAATGTTACAATTGCTCTAAGCCCATGACCCCGAAACTAGGCTGTTCAATAATGTATGCCCCGCAGAGTGTTTGCGGACAACTCCGTAATGTAATCAAATGAAATGCATCCGTTTGCTGGTTGGGATTCACCAACCGGATGGAGGCGTCACCCTCGATAGATCTATCCACTCATCCTCGCTTCAAAGATTAACGGTTCATGTTCAAGTAATGGGGACTTTCAAATTGGCAAATGCGGTAACTTAAGCAATGTAATGAATTTAACATACTTGGTATCGTACAAAAAAATGTAGTGCAATGTATTCTCCCAGTGGGTTTGAAAATAATCGAAAGCATGTAAAGCGGGCTATGAAAACTCACTTGGATAAAGCGGAATAACGGCAAAAGTGAGTACACCGAGGTATAATGTAATCGTCAACGGGACCTATTATCAATGATATGATATGTCATGAGTTGCTATGTAATGTTATGCATGCACTTAATATGTTATTTATACCATTTACGAGTTTTGAAAATATTACTCGTCGTCGAAAAATACTCTTTTGACGTCTTGACCTTTCAAAAATGACTTTACATGTTTTTACGTCAAAATGTCATCCTTCAATGGTTTTATAATGATTTTTGGTGAAATTACCACTTTTCGTCGCAAAACAATGTCGTCGGAAAAATCATGAAATCAACAAAATGGCTCGGAAAAGTAGTCGTAAAAGCGGTGTCACGTCGATCGTTAGAGAACGAACTCGACGGTTTTGGAAAGTTTGTATCGATATCTAGAAGTTTCGATTCGGAGTTTTCGTTCAAAAGGTCTCGATCATAAAGATATCAAGGGCTAAAGATGGTGGTTTTGCTAATTGTGTGCGGAAAATGAGTTTCGCCAAGTTTGAACATCCGTAAATAATTTACTATGACTCCGCTTGACAAACGGCTTTTTGTTTTGAAAAATATGGCGGTGAACTTGATTTTACTAGAAGACAATTTGTTCCAAAAGTTTTGCATCATAGTTAAAAGCTCGCCGCAAACATAGCCCTTACGACTAATGAAATACTTGAATCGAGAAATAATATAATTTTTGAGAAAATAATAGTTACGACAACTTTATAAAAGCGTGCATATATTTGTCGTTTCAAATCCGTTTTCTACGTAAAATATGTCCTTAGCCCGTATCGAAGTAAACTAATATATTTTTGATAAGTCGAAATAATTTGTGAAGCTTAAGGCTCGTTTTGACCCGAAAATACTAAAACAACAAAGCTGAATTTTCCGAAAAGTGTCGTTTGGTCGTCAAACTTTAAAAATTCACTGCAACCGTTATAACTCCGTTTTATCCGTTCAAAAGGCCACGGATTCGTTTTAAAGTATATTTTCTAAATATCAAGGCCAAAGTTTCGTACCATCAGTAGGTTTTTCCAGAAATTCGAAACAAGGACAGAACCTTTTTATATAGTTATCGAAAATAGTTTTTCTCGGACAAAACCTATTCTAATCCCTTCAAATCAACTCCAAAACTAATCTAATCCTACCATACACCTTCTTAGGGTGTCATGGGTTCCTAATCACCATCAAGACCAAAGAATACCATGGGAATATTTATAGGATGACCATAATTATATATATAACTCAAAAATCATAAGAAAAATGGTATAAATCACATAACATGCATATAAGCTCCAAAAATGAAAAGAAACATATGAAATGATAAGGAAACTTGAAAATGATAAAAACATGCTTACAAGTGATAGTGATGAGGTGAAAGTAACAAGGATTAAACTTAAATATCCTTGGTTTTATTTCAAAACCATATAAAGGATATAACTAGGTTGTAAAACACTTGATCTTGCAAAACTTTTGATCCTTTGTGTCTTGATGTTATGACCGGTTTGATGAAGCCAAGAAGGAGAGAGAAACTTGTGTTTAACACTTTGAAGAAATGAGAATAAGTGAGTGGAATAATTGAAGTTGTAAGACTTTAAGATTGAGTGAAAGTATTTACAAACACAAACCATACCAATCAATAACTACACCCTCCCCTATGGCCGGATTTTAGGGGAGGGTTGTCTCTCCAAAATATATATATATATATATTTTTTTTTTACTAATGTACTTGCATATATATTTTGTATAATTTGATAAATAAGAATGTGTAAGTTAAATGAATGTAAAGGTAAATGGTAAAATTTTGGTACAAGTAAGTTTTTAGTAAGTCAAAATAGATTGTATTGAGATGATAAAAATTGTAAAAATACTTTCCTTGTGAAATTTGGGTGATAAAATAATTATCGTAAGATTTTTAAGAAAACGCGTAATAATTAAACTTTAACGATTAATATACCAAATAAATTTGAAACACTAGGAAAACTAAAATATAGTTTTATAAACTAAATGTAAGTTTAAAAATACCTCGGGATCATTTTTGAAAGTAACGGTTAAATGTTAAAAATAATAACTCACGCGATAAAGATTATTAAATATAAAAATTACGCGTTGAAGGTGAAATGGAATGTCGTGAATGTACTAATGAGATGCACATGATGTCGATGAAATGTAGACTAATCATAGTCCATATGAAATGTACGTGATGTCATGATCATGAATTCGCCGCTAAACCTCCAAGGTTACGCGAATTTGAAACAAGTAAACCAAGTTTACTAAAAAATGTTGAAATAATGAGACATGAACGGTGTCGAGAAATGACCTGAAAGTACGGGTTGTCACAACTACATGCAAAAATGTGCTTTTTCAGCAAATCATGCTGCTAAGGGTAAATCCACTAAGACACCAAACAGAAACAAACCCGTTGACAAAATGAACATGGAAAAGAAACCTAATAAGTGGATCTCTTCAGGACGTAGTTTTTCCAAAAATGAGTCTTCATTGAATCGATAAGAAAACAACTCCTAGATCTTACCTAGGTGGATTCCACGGAAAAGTTTTCAACAAAGTAGGTCTTATATGGATTCCCACTAGAAAGATTTTGATACTTGCACCAATACGAGATAATAGTGACAATCATCGGGATAAGGAAGTAGAAACCATTACAACCGTTGATAGTGATCACCTCACCGTGAGGAATCTTGTACTTCTAACATCGTTATTTGTGAAAACTCTTCTTCTTTGGCTGCGGGTGAATCAAATATCTCGAACCCGACTCATCGAGGGTTCCATTCGTAAACTCTTCTTCTTCATTCTCTTTATCTTCTATTTTTGATTTTCCATTTCTTTTATAAAACCAACAAAAACAAAATACAAAAATAGAAAATTCTCAAAAAATACAAAAACAATATAAAATCATAAATCCAAAAATATTCTTCTCACGACATGTCTCTCGTATAATCAATATTCTGTACGTTTCTAGAAATGTCATTCAACAATGATACGGGCATGTACAGATGCTTGAGTGAGAGTTTCTTTAATTTGTTTTCAAAACATGTCGTTTCTCAAAATTTCTTCATAAAATGGCTTTCGTATACTTCAGTACGAAACCCGGACTAAAATGATGACTTTTGATTATTTTTCAAATCAAAACTCGTACTTTTATAGAAAAAATCAAGTGTACGCTTCAGTGCACTACATTTAAAAATGGTGAGAAATCATCATCATCTTGAGCACCTTTTCAAGATTGTTCAAAAAGATTTTCAAAATCTTTCAAAATATTTTGTGCTCAAGATAACTCCCTCTAAAACCCTTTAATTGATTATGCTTTATTAAAGGGGGAGTATAAAACAAAATGTTCCAAATTCATGCTTAAATCATATCCGTTTGTCTCCCAAAAGATTCTAAAATGTTTTTAATCGTTGATATCAAAAATATCACGAACATGCTATTTTTGAGGGAGGAGACGTGATTAAAATGTGATCAAAATGTTTAATGATCGATGTTTGAATCTCAAAAGAGCTCGACTCGAGATGAAACCAACGAATTGACGAGGAATCATGTACCATCTCGAGAAACTTTCTATGACTTGACCAGATGGTAATAATTTCAAGCTAGTTCTCTAGTGATGTAAACGTATCTCGAATCGGTCTAGTTCATTTAAAGTCGATCAATTCAAAAGTGCGAACTCTACCCTCATGTGCAAATTCATCAAAACTTATAAGCACATGTGAAGGGGAGTGTTTATGAAAATATAAAACTCACTGAGTGTTTCAAACATGTTTCTATCATAAACACTTTGAGAGATTTTCAAGAAAAATGGTTTTATGGCAATAATAGGACAGTCATGGGTTATAAGGTGACTAAGGATAGGAATATTAGTCCTATGATCCGCGTGAGTCGGAGGATCTACCCAAGGACATCACAAATAGTTTAGATCTAGAAGTCCTTAGGTATTATTGAAAAAGGAGTAATGTGAGAAAGGAGAAAGAAGGGTTGAAGAATCAAAAGAAAAGCAAAAGAAAGGGTGAAAAGAAATAGCCCTCCATAATCAACCTTAGGGCAAACCGGGTTCAATTCATCTCACTCTTGGTTGTCACTAGATGACACCGGTATTGAAGACAAAGACGTCATGGACCCGGTGACGCCTTCGCACTAAACCTTCTAGCCACTCAATTCCTCTTAAAAGGATTTGTTTCATTCTCACGGGAACCCTACATAATCTATTGACTTTCTTAGAGATCATTGGTATTGAAGAAGGAGACCCTCTCCCTAGTCTCATTCAGAAAACCCAAACGCACTATTGAGTCTAGAGCCACGAGATTCATCAAAAGATCTCATAGGAACACTTGACACGACATCGCTTGTTGTTCATCAAAAGGACACAAGTGATATATTATAGAGTCTCACGCACATCTTAGCAATCGCCAAAACATTTATGAGAAGTTTCACATCCGTGATCTTTAGTGATTGAATGGAAACTCCCGCCGGGGTCAACATCAGCGGCCTTTGACAGTCACCCGGTAACTCCACATGGATTACGCTTAGTATGTCTCAAGCGGTCTGATGGTGGGGTGATGCTTGGTGTACCTCAACGATTCATCCGAGCGTAGATGTACTTGGTATATCGCGTTATCTCACTTGTGGGACTCGGTTCGAGAACGGCCCTTGTGAGAATTAGAGGCGTGTTTCACACTATCTTGTTAACACCCTCGAAATTCAAACTTGTAAGTCTTGCCGAATCCGCTTATTACTAACTTTGTTTTATGTTTTCTTCTTATGGAAGCTCGGAGCGGATTGATCGTGCAGATTTTCCACATGCTCATACCAACAACACATGAAAGTTCTCATCAAAATCAAAGGCAACACAAAGTCAAAGATGATTCTTCGTCAATGTCAAAGAATCTACAAAGTATAAAGACTCGAGAACTACATCAGTGGTAACCAAAAGACAAATAGAAGTGTGAGCATGGTGGAGAAA
Organism: Chrysanthemum lavandulifolium; assembly: GCA_022545495.1. Classification (NCBI taxonomy): domain Eukaryota; kingdom Viridiplantae; phylum Streptophyta; class Magnoliopsida; order Asterales; family Asteraceae; genus Chrysanthemum; species Chrysanthemum lavandulifolium. The sequence goes on along the minus strand of CM040241.1, from coordinate 233,835,495 downwards.
GACGTAGAGACACCAAACCAACGAAGTTGACAATGGCAGACAACCACATTAACTGATCACAAAGCATGAAGGAACAATGAAACAACACTATTCTATATCTACACACAAAGTTCAAGCTCGAGAAAAGTAAAGACCTAATCAAGTGGAGCAGCATTTGAATGACCACCCCTTAGGGGGAGATTGTTAGCCTTAATAGTTTTTATTAGAAGTGATGGTCATTCACATTTAGGAACTTTGTAACGTGTGTTAGATATCGTGCTAGAATAGTCAACGGGCTCGTGGATTGGGCTAAGCTAATTGGTTATTAGTTTAGTTAAGCTAGCATTGTATAAGTTCATGTAACCCAATCCATGTCCAAGCCCATATACGGCCCATGGCCAAGCCTTAGGGCATCCTTTGTCTTGTACTATAAATACCCCTCAAGTATGTCATTTGAGGGGTGTGCTTGTGTGTGTGTTTTCCTTTGAAGCAATATAACATCTTATTGTTTTCTTTCTTCCCTCTATCTCTCTAAACATACATACGATCTATACATCAAGACACCATCTCTCATCTTAATCTTTCTTGCTTCTCTCTACGCATAACATCAGTTTGTGTATAACGTGGGTGTTTGTTATACGTATTCTTGTTGTGTGATAAGGTATACGTGATAAAAGGGGCTTTATAGGGTCCGTCTGGCCCGTGCTATACTGCAACAGTTTTGACAGTTTGTTTGTCTTTTTCAGCCATTTTGGTTTGACTCTTTGGAATTAGTACTTCATTAAAACCTAGTCCATTCATGTTTCCTGGTGTTTTTTGAATTCTAACTATTTCATCGGCACAAGATTTTTGTTAAACCTTTTTTTAAGAGTTATGTTCGATGAGAACTTCTTGTGTGAGTTTTAGCTTTTCTATCTCAAGACTAAGCTCTTGACATGATTTACAATCATTGTCATTTGTTTTCCCTTTTTCTAATCGTTTTGCCTTTTCTTTTAACTCATAAATTTTATTTTCTAAAAATTCCTTTTTAGTCTTTAAAAACTTGTTTTTAGTTATGATTTTTAAGCTAAGCTTACACAATTGATTATATTATTTTTGCAAGGTGTCATCATCAATAGAAGAGTAAGATGAGTCGGAATGTACCTCATTTGATTCATGTGCCATTAGAGTGACCTCATCCTTGCGTGATTCTTCATCATCCTCACTATCACTCCAAGCACCACTTACAAAAGCTCGTTGAGTTTTGCTTTTAGGTTGCTTGGGGCAATCTCCTATTATATGGCTTGCATCACCACATCTAAAGCACTTCCTTTCACCTTTTCCTCTTTTGTCATCTCGGTCTTTTCGGAATGGCTTCTTTTCATCTCGAGGTTGTCTTACGAACTTTCCTCTTCTTCTAAAGAACTTTTTGAAATCTCTAACGGCCATAGCATACTCCTCATCTTCACTGCCGGAGCAAGATTCGTCATCCTCACTTGATTCCGTTCTTGCCTTTAGAGCAACGGATTTGACTTTCTCTCTTTTTCCTTTGATGATTTCCGAATCTTTCTCCATCACCATTTCGTGTACTTTGAGGTTTCCAATTACCTCGTCAAGTAACAATATTGAGAGATCTTTTGATTCCTCAATAGGCGTTACTTTAGCTCTCCACTTCGGATGTAGTGCTCTAAGAAATTTCTTGACAAAGTTCTTACTACGAAAAGATTCATCAAGTGCTTTAAGAGAAGTAATAATAGTATTAAAGCGAGCAAAACCACAATCAATGGTTTTATATTCAGGGATAAAAAATTGTTCGTATTGTTGAACAAGAAGATCAATTTTGTTATCCTTGACTTGTGAATTTCCTTGATGTGTAATAATTAAAGATTCCCAAATGTCTTTTGCGGTTTCACACATAAAAATTCTTTCATATTCTTTTCTAGGTAAAGAATTATAAAGCATCATTTTAGCTTCATTATTTTTAGCTATTAATTTCTTTTGATCATCAATAGAAATATCTTTTGTTGTAGAACTAAAATCTCCTTTAATTATAACAAACCAAAGATCTATATCTTTTGATTTTACATATGTTTCAAAACGTTTTTTCCAATAGATAAATCCATTGGTTTCAAAGAGTGGTGGTCTTTGCATAGATTGCCCTTCTTTAAAGTTTTCGGAATCTATGGATCGTTTCAAGTTTATAAAATACAATATATTTTAGAAATTCTTGAGCAACGAGGCTCTGGTTCCAATTGTGGAAAACTAGAAAGTGGTTGAATAGTTTACTGATTAAAAACTTTGTTTTGAAACTTATTGAAAGATCAACTGATATTGATCTTAGATATGTTAGTGAATAATAATCAATATGCAAGCAATATATATAAATAGTAAATAAGGAAAGAAACAATCAAACCACGACAAGTTGTTTATAGTGGTTCGGTATACAAGGACTCTTTTCCCTTGCCCTACTCCACTCCCCGAGTCTCACACTCGAGAGTTCAACTTCACTAGTCAACAAGCTCCTTTCACCGGTGGAGAAACCTTTACACTTCGCTTACACACTATTTCCGACACTAAGCTAGATGTCGAGTTCTTTTCCAAGGGTACAACCACTCCCACACACAATGTATTTTAAGGACTAAAATACTAACCACTCACACTCACAAGTTTATGATGGTTTGGTACAACAATGATATATGAATCAAGGCTAGATCATACAACAATAAACAAACAAGACTTCCAACTATTTTTTGAAGCTTGAATATGCCTTGACCTTCTTTGCTACAAAAGAGGATCACTATAATGATATGAAACTGAGTTAGAAATGTTAGAGAGAAGGAATGTATGTGATTATGCTAGAAAGGGTTGAGAAAACAACTTGGTTTGGCTTGATATTTATAGCCAAAGAGAACAGCAGGCACCACGGACCACGGAACCCACAAAAGGGTTCCACCCGTGTATAGTTTTGGTGCCGCCGGGGTCTGACAGCAAGATTACCAAAATATTACCAAAGTCAACCACATCCATCCAAGATTGTGTAAGATATGTAAAGTCTAAATCTAAATAAAATATCTAGTGAAATCCTCTAGAGATTTCAATGATGCACCACATGATGTCATATATTGTTTTCTATTTTTAGAAATATGTTAATGTAAATACATATGTAATATTTTGTTTTAAGAAACCAAAACATGCTTGATCTAAAAATGTTAACATACATTATGGTTTAGAGGCATATCAATAATATGATTAATCAAAATGTAAATGCTTGAGTGATGAAGATATTATTTGATAAAAAGCTTGTTTTAATATCTATTAAACTTGACAAGCTTTAAATTTACTTTTGTCGTTAACAAAACTTAGGTAAAGATCATAAAATATAAATAACGTTTAATGACAATATTTGTATTAACAGAAACCTCACCTATGATGGCATGCTGGAAAAAAGGGCAAGTACACAGTTGGTAATCCTTTCACTGCTTCTAAAAGGTTTTTTTTAACACCACTAAAAACAGGACCACCAGCACCATCAGTCATGTTTTCAACACCAGCACCACTAGTCATGTTTTCACCATCAAAACCAGGAATCTCAACCATTATAGCATTCCCTTTCCCATCAAAACCTCGCTTAAAATTTTTTACACTCGCCTGCATTTTGTCCTATCTATCTCGTTCCAGTTACGTCGAGTCCTAAAAGGTGTTGGACTTGACATTCGAAAGTTGACATCTTCCTCTACCCAACCCACAACCTCTGAACTAATGTTTTTCAAGTAAAATTGTGCTAACATTTGGGGCTTATGAGCAACAAAGATATCAACTGACTCATGTGTTTTAGCCAACTCATACAACTTAAGCATCATCATCCCTATTAATCAATTGCATATTACTACTACAAAAATCTCATAGAAACCAGTTAAAATGGCCCATGAAGAGTGGTTTTGAAACCACTCTTTGAAGGGGGTATCTCCATGATCTAAAGATATAGAAACCGGTTTGACAACCTGTCTCTATTAGAAGCATCGACACCGGTTTTCTCCTTAAAATCGGTCTCCACTAAAAAGTAAAAAAACATACTTTATTAGTTATTGACACCGGTTCTCCCACAACATGTCTTTATAGAAGCATCTGACCTATCTGTTAATACAAATAAGCTGTAAAAAACGTTTATTTATATTTTACGATCTTCTAATGTTTTGTCGATAACAAACGTAAAATCATTTTAACGAAACAAATAAATACGTAAATGGTTTGAACTAATAGTTTCTAACATATTCACATTTTCACATAAAACACTAAAATAAGTATAAGTGATTTTATGATTTAATATTACATATGTACAACAACTAGTGTTTACATATTTGGGTAAAATATACACATAACTAGTATGTAGTATATTGGGTAATATAAATGGGTAGAAACTTAAGTATCATAACCCATTGGGCAAATACATTGAATATAGTTGGGTACAACCCAAAGCCCATGACCCATGGAGCTTGACCCATAACCCATTGCATGACATCATGCTTATATCATACATGGATAATATCCATAACCCATGGATCCACAAAAAGGTGTAGATTGGCGGAACACACACGACCGGGTGCCTTTGGCACCGACCATTGTCCACAAGGAATAGCTCGGAAACTCTGCCTAGTGGGCACCAACTGGAGTGAGCACGAGCCAAGACTCAGCTTTTATTACAATGTGCCCATAGATTTCGGAGGTGGGTACCTATGTAAGCAAATGCCAAGGATGGGACTTGAACCTGGGTCAATTGACTCAAGCACAAGTACTCCAACCATTGGACTAATGCTCCATTGGTCATAACCCATGGATCAACCCATACCCAAGTGACTAAGTGCATTGCACTCAAGAGATACATTGTATATAGCCAAAGATCCATGGATCAACCCATGACCCATGACCCATAACCAAAATACCCATGGGTAAAGGGGCATCCACGGATCCCTAGCTTTACGCTAGACGGATCCCTTGTGGAAGGATCCGTGGGATCCGAGCGATGAGATTTTTCCTTTATAAATAGTGAGCCATTTCTTCATTGTTTCTCACCCTTTCTAACATACTTTCCCTAGAGTTGAAAACTCTCTAACCTCGATCCAAGAGATCAATGTTTGTAGTTTTGTTTTGTGTGATCTTCTAGGTTCCTCTTAAAGGCGAGATCACCACCTTTGAAGTCGAGCAAGCTCAATTTCATGAGTTGCCATACTTCCTCATCATCAAGACTACTGAAGTCTTCTTGTTGATGATTGTTTATCTTTTACTAAGAAGTGTTGAAGACATTTGTGAAAGGTGTCTCAAGTGTCAAGACGAAGATATTAGTGAAGGGTATCTATCGTCCACATCATTAGCACTTGTGGTAGGTGCTTAGAAGTCAAGACAAGAAGCATTAGTGATAGGTGCTTAGAAGTCAAGACAAAAGCATTTGTGAAAGGTGTTTAGAAGTCAAGACACAAGACATTAGTGAAGGGTGTCTTGAAGATCTAGTTAAAGGCATTAGTGAAAGGTGCCTTAGATGTACATTCGATATGGTGTGTTTCGATGTACAAGATAGATTAGTACTAGATCCAAGGATATTGATATCATTGATGATGTTGTAGAAAGGAGTTGATCTCCTTTGGGATTAGTTGTTGGTGTAGTGTTGGGTAGTAGTTCCTCCATTGCAATGAAACTAGGTGCTTAGCCTAGTACCTAATAAAGGGTAGGTGACGTTGTGATAGGATTAGTTCTCCTTGGTGTGAAAGAACTCGGTGGTTAGCCTAGCACCGTATAAAGGGTAGGCGACGTTGTGTTAGGTGTGGTTCACCTTGGTGTGAAAGAACTCGGTATTTTGCTTTGTACCAGAAACAGGTGTAAGCGACGTTGTGAAGGCTTCTCCGCCATAAGGAGATTGGTGTATTGATTACGAACTCTCAAGTAGGTGACTCGGGGAGTGGAGTAGGGCAAGGAAGGTGTCCTTGTAGCCGAACCACTATAAATATTCGCGTTGTGGTTTTGTGCTTCTTACTCTTATCTTTTCATTACATTCCTTTATATGCTTGTTTATCAACATCCAACACACATGTCCAAATAGATTGACATAAGTCGATCTAAATAGTTTAAAAGGAAGTTTTAATTGGCAAAACTATTCAACCCCTTCTAGTTTTCCACAATTGGCATCGAGCTTCGTTACCAAGTTTCCTAAAGTATATTGTACTTTAAAAACTTGATACGATCCATGGTTAATTGAAAACTACAAAGAAAGTTTTTCATAAAAACAAACACCATGTCTTTTAAAACTATTTGTTTGGATGTTGATTTGATAACAACATTTTTTATTCACTGTTTCATTTAATTGCACTATTCCTCTTTGTCATGTTGATTAGTCAAATCTCACATCTATCAAGCCATAGGATTTGCTTGATAATAAAGATTACCTTCCCTAAGAAGGTATCTTAAGCATAAAGGAGCTGGAATTGTCTTCTGACACTTGCTATGTCATTTGTAAAGACATTCCTAAGTGCATTTGAGGTATGACTTTCCACTTATCTCTAAATGATATTAGTTTAATAAAGAAGTGTGATTACTTACGTATTTACTTGAGTAGATTTCGTGTATACACATGTTTTACATGTAGCTTCATTAGGAAGCTTTTTCTCACATACGTGTCACTCTTTCGTCTAAAAATCATGGTTTATAAAATTTGTGTTTTGTCTCATTTAATCCAAAAATCATATCTTTCAAATAATAAAACAAAACACAAATCTCAAAAATTCCTCCTTCCCCCATAAATAAACCCACCGTCTTCCACTCAATCAAATCCTCACTTTTTCAAATCTTCTAATTTCAAAAATTTTGTCTCATTCAAAACTTCATCTTCCTCTCCATTTCATCCCAACCGAAACCAAGAAGGATCATCTTCAACATGGTTTACATCGCCCTCGTGCTCATCGTCTTAACACTCATCGCACTTGTGTTCCCTATGATGAAGTTAACATACGGAGACATTTACTTTGTGTTGTTAATCTACATTGGGGTTATATACCCAATCCTTTGTATCATTCTAAGTATTGAAATGAAATATTATTAATAGTCTAGTTTATCTAGGTTATTATTATCATAATGTGTTTGTCATTTCTTTTGTTTCATATGTTTAGTACTCTTTCATGATACATTAGAAGTCATGTATGCATGCTAAAAGAAAATGTAGGCTAAATCACATATCTTGGTACAAAACTGTAAAATCTATGTTTTTATCAAATCTGTTTTTGTTACTACGGATCTACGGATCCGGAAGATATACTAGCGGATCCCTTTTTAAAGGAACGTGGGATCCGTCCTCTTTGGAAAAGCAGTTTTCATGCAAAATAAAACCACTTTCTCTAAAAGAAATATTTCACTAGAATGTCAAAACCATAAGTGAGTTAAGTGTCATTGTTGTTAAAAACCATTGTTAATAAAAATCTAGTAAAAACATTAGATAATCATAGGTTGAACACAAACATCACTTTCTTTTAACTCTTCATTTCTTTAGGTTCAACTATGACGCATGAATATGAGTTTGATTTTTCATTCACTAGCGTCTATTCTCCGAACATCTCCCTTGAACCCAACACACCTGACATTCATGTCCGTGGGTTCAATAACCTCGAAAACCGTCACTTCCACGAAGGACGTATTGTAGACACATCTCTACAATTCGAAGAAGGTATCAATACCTCCTTCCGAGCCATAGGACTAGAATGTCTTCTTGAAATCAACGAGAAGATATGTCCAAGGTTCATAATGGAATTCTTCCGTCAAGTTGAACTCGTTCGTAACGAGGATCGCTCTCTATCTCTTTGGTTTTATATCAAAACCAAAAGTTCACTTTAACCCTTGGGCATTTTGCTCACATCCTCGAATTCCAAATCATGGACAATGTGCCTTCACGAAGATTGGTCACTTGATTCTCTCTTCAACTTTCGTGAAGAAAATAGTCCATATTGTTCTCACATACCCTCCCGGAAGATTTACATCGCATAATATGCAAACCTCGACCATATTACTCCGATCCAAACATTATCTTCACACGGGACATCCGAGAAGAGTACAAGCCCTTGCACTCATCCTCGTGAAAATGTTTGGAGTCTTAGGAAATCAAGAAATCCTTCCCGCTTGTTGTGCTCACATATTGTATTGTTTGCTAACACAACAACCATACAATCTCGCCTACTTCTTCGCAAGGCAAATTGTAAATCTTCAAGGCTCCAAGAATAAACTCATCCCTTATGGAATGTTCTTGACACGCCTCTATCATAACGTTATGCACTTTCATCCTCAATTTCAAAGTCCGTTTATGCGTGCTTGTGAACAAGATGATGGAACCGCTAAACATATCTCTCATGAAGACTTTCTTCATTCTTGATTCCACCAACACTCATCAACAACATGATGATCCTCTAGCGAAAACACTCAAGGAACCTAGTAGTATTTCAAATAGGATCAATCCTCTTGTACTCGTGCTTTATCAATGTAATCCTATTTCCATCATGAAATAAAACATCTTACATTTGATATCTTAGTGTTAGAACCCTTTAAACTAAACTTGGAATATAATGCATTGTCAAGATCATTGCATACCTTTAGTAAAGGTTCTTTGAGCGAGATGGACGGATCCCAAAGTTTGTGCTAGGCGGATCCCTACACTTAGGGAACCGTGGGATCCGACAAACAGAAAATGCAATTGCAAGCATTGTATTTCAAACATATCCTTAGAACACCTCACACTAAGCCAAACATAGTGTCTTAAGGCAAATTAAGTCCTTATCAAGTTAAGTAGATTCTTCCTACTCAAACTCAACTCACCTAGATCATACTCAAGACGCTTGTAGATCTATCGTTTTCACTTAAACCCATTACTCTTCCGCTCTCTAGATCCCTCACATCTAGTCTTAGAAATCTCGATTATGGCAAAATTGATCATAAATCATCCTTACCTCAAAATTGATCAAAGTTGATCAAATTCTAGTTTTCCATCTCAAAGCCTTTAGGATATTTTCCAAAACACTATCCTAAGTCACAACACGATCTCTAGGATCATTTAGCTTCAATTGACACTCTCATCTTTAGTGTCATCCTTGCTCATTCATTGGTACTCATGAAAGTTCCAAATCCTTCCATAAAGGCAATCATTAGCTACATCACTCATTACCTTCATGTATTTAAGCACCCTTCATTTAAGACACTTGGGAGGTGAAACACTCAAGGTGATATAGATCTTAGATCTTAGAAACATCATTTCTACTCTTTCATAGCTCTTTGAGAGCCGGATCCCTAGGATTAGCCTAGGCGGATCCCTATGAGGAGGGAACCGTGGGATCCGGATGACGATCTATGTCAAATCTTGCTAAAACAATCATTTCAACTCATCTTTCTAACTCAAACACTCCATCTCATCTTAAATGAGTTCCTTGATCAGTACAAACTCTGAAGTTGACTCTTGTGCATGTTAATCATCACATTCCAATGAATCTTAGTGGCTTAAGGCTTAAATGCACTTGCCAAATCTCTTGCATTATAAACCACATTGTTAGGACTTCCATAGTCATCACCTTCATCCTAAATTTCAGCACTTTAGAAACAAACCTCTTGAAATCATCTCATCATGAGGAAAACCCCAAGTAGTAACTTATCCACCAAAGAACCACCCAAGAAAAAGGCTCGTGTTATACATGAAATCTCTTTAACCAAATCATCTCCGGTCAAGATAACAAATGCTAGGATCTCTTCTCAACCAATCAAACCAATTCCTAAAAGGATAGTACCCACAAAACTACCTATGCCAAACACCACCATACCTCCTAGGCCAAACAATATTATATCCACTAAACCATAATCATTGGTTCCTAGAGCTATCTCCTTTACATCTCCACTATCATCATCACACCTCTACAATTTAGAGGACTTGCCTCTAGGTCGTCTCATCCGCCTCCATGACAACATTTTCCTCATTAGGAGGAATAATGGTACAAAATCAAAGTGTTGAGTCAACACTAGCTCGGGCTTCCTTTTCGCGTTTCCATCATATAATCCCATTTGGATTATGAGAAATCATCAAAGTCAACCACCCGACCATATGGAAGTTGACACTTCTCTACCACCACCATCATTCTTGGTGAGCCATTCTCAAATGAGCCTCCACCAATCCTCCATCGTTTGAAGCTCCACAAGCCGCTTCAATTGATCCTTCGCATCAAGCCATTTCATTTCTTCCACCACCACTACCTAGCCATGACAAAGATTGCTATCATTGTCAACATGTTGAAAGTTTGATACATGAAGTGCGAGAAGACCAACGTTTCATGTTCTATCATCTCCTCGAGCGTTTCGACGAGATTAAACCTAAACAAAACTTGAGCTAGAAGATTTTAGTGGTGTCCTAGCATCAGCGATAGTTGGTCTAGAAATTCCTAGTCATGTATTTTTATTTTTTTTTTTTTGTTTTAGAGTCATGTATATCATAACTCTAGTTTTATTAAATGAAATTACATGCTACTTGTTATATTTACGAGTATATGATTACGTTGTATTCATATCTCATTTTGTGATAACATTACTTGTTATATCACCATTCTTTGAAATTGATCATCGGTTATACGGATCCTCGAATTGCCTAGACGGATCCCTACTAGGAGGGAAGTGGGATCCGTAAGATGAGAAAAATATTTTCTACTAACTTGGACCACATTTGCAGGAAGTTGTAAATTATACTAGTTTTCTAACATTTGTTTTGTAGTTATTCAATTTACACATGAAGACTTTGACATCCTAAAGCTAGGGGGAGCTTTATGTCAAAGCAATACATTGCAAATTACTTGCAATATTAGGATTATATTTCTTGACATCCCTTGCAAAATTGCAATCATCAAGGGAGCACATTCATCACTTAGGCGAAATCTTTTGCAAACTTACTTGCAAACAAACTAGATTAGTATTACTTTCTTGACACCTTACATAGGGATGGACTCGTCAAGGGGAGTAAAGGCGAGATTCTTTCCGTTACTTGCTCTCTATTTCTTTTATTTCTTTCACATGTTTTCCTAAAAACAATGTGTTAGTTTCCTTCGAAGCTCTTTTGTTTCGACAAAAGGGGAGAAGAAAGTAAAACTACAAATTCAAACTTTTACAATTTTAGCTTTTCCTTAAAATAATTTTATGTTTTGTCATCAACAAAAGGGAGATTGTTAATACAAATAAGCCGTAAAAGCGTTTATTTATATTTTACGATCTTCTAATGTTTTGTCGATAACAAACGTAAAATCATTTTAACGAAACAAATAAAATACGTAAATGGTTTGAACTAATAGTTTCTAACATATTCACATTTTCACATAAAACACTAAAACAAGTATAAGTGATTTTATGATTTAATATTACATATGTACAACAACTAGTGTTTACATATTTGGGTAAAATATACACATAACTAGTATGTAGTATATTGGGTAATATAAATGGGTAGAAACTTAAGTATCATAACCCATTGGGCAAATACATTGAATGTAGTTGGGTACAACCCAAAGCCCATGACCCATGGAGCTTGACCCATAACCCATTGCATGACATCATGCTTATATCATACATGGATAATATCCATAACCCATGGATCAACCCATACCCAGTGACTAAGTGCATTGCACTCAAGAGATACATTGTATCTAGCCAAAGATCCATGGATCAACCCATGACCCATGACCCATAACCAAAATACCCATGGGTAAAGGGATCATCCACGGATCCTAGCTACGCTAGACGGATCCCTTGTGAAAGGATCCGTGGGCGATAGATTTTTCCTCTATAAATAGTGAGCCATTTCTTCATTGTTTCTCACCCTTTCTAACATACTTTCCCTAGAGTTGAAAACTCTCTAACCTCATATCCAAGAGATCTATGTTTGTAGTTTTGTTTTGTGTGATCTTCTAGGTTCCTCTTAAAGCGAGATCACCACCTTTGAAGTCGAGCAAGCTCAAGTCCATGAGTTGCCATGCTTCCTCATCATCAAGACTCTGAAGTCTTCTTGTTGATGATTGTTTATCTTTTCCTAAGTGTTGAAGACATTTGTGAAAGGTGTCTCAAGTGTCAAGGCGAAGATATTAGTGAAGGGTATTTATCGTCCACATCATTAGCACTTGTGGTAGGTGCTTAGAAGTCAAGACAAGAAGCATTAGTGATAGGTGCTTAGAAGTCAAGACAAGAAGCATTAGTGAAAGGTGCTTAGAAGTCAAGACACAAGACATTAGTGAAGGGTGTCTTGAAGATCTAGTTAAAGGCATTAGTGAAGGTGCCTTAGATGTACATTCGATATGGTGTGTTTCGATGTACAAGATAGATTAGTACTAGATCCAAGGATATTGATATCCTTGATGATGTTGTAGAAAGGAGTTGATCTCCTTTGGGATTAGTTGTTGGTGTAGTTTTGGGTAGTAGTTCCTCCATTGCAATGGAACTAGGTGCTTAGCCTAGTACCTAATAAAGGTTAGGCGACGTTGTGATAGGATTAGTTCTCCTTGGTGTGAAAGAACTCGGTGGTTAGCCAAGCACCGTATAAAGGGTAGGCGACGTTGTGTTAGGTGTGGTTCACCTTGGTGTGAAAGAACTCGGTATTTAGCTTTGTACCAGAAACAGGTGTAAGCGACGTTGTGAAGGCTTCTCCGCCATAAGGAGATTGGTGTAGTGATTACGAACTCTCAAGTAGGTGACTCGGGGAGTGGAGTAGGGCAAGGAAGGTGTCCTTGTGGCGAACCACTATAAATACTCGCGTTGTGGTTTGTGCTTCTTACTCTTATCTTTTCATTACATTCCTTTATATGCTTGTTTATCAACATCCAACACACATGTCCAAATAGATTGACATAAGTCGATCTAAATAGTTTAAAAAGAAGTTTTAATTGGCAAAACTATTCAACCCCCCCTTCTAGTTTTCCATAGTATCTTTATGTATAGTAAAAAGATATGTTTTTATCTACAAACCTGTCTTTTTGGTAAATTTATTTTATTAAAAAAATTATTTCTAAAATTTTCCAATTTTTTAGTGTAGGACCGTAAAAACATAAGATTCGTGTGGTTCGGGGGGTCGGGGAAGCTCAAAGAATGAATAAGACATGGTATTGTATTAGATAGAATAAAGGGAAGATGTGTGTGTTTCTAGAGAGAAGAAGAAGAAACCACACACACACCTTATTTTACAAATTTGAACTTCCTCCCCTCCTAGTTGGGACTAGGAGGGGTATTTATACTTCTACAAGCCTAATCTTGACATCTCAGATTATCACCATCAATATCATCAATCGAACATCACATCTCAGATTCATCAATCCGAATCTTGGTTATCATATTATCTCAAGACAGAATCAAGAAATCATAATGAAGGCATCACGACCCTAGGGGTTTCGGGCAGGTATATTTTCTTGTGTTTTCTAGTTATGAACGAACCAAGAGAAGAGAGGGTAACATAATTTGTTATCTTCCTTGTCTTTTAATTCAGATAGTTAATGAAGCTATGCTTCAATATTTCTGATTAGTGATGATTTTTTCGTGCAACCCTTCAATGGGTTTTAATTATCTCTGAATATGCACGAAATGAAATATGAGATTTGTTTATTGATTGAGTTTTTTCTTTTAGTCCGAGTCTTGTTGAGATCCGTGATGATGTTATGTCGTGAAAACCTTTTATGGTTTTGAGTTGTAGCTTGAATACACACGATGTAAATCTGAGAGGATTTAGATTTGATTATTGTCCGAGTCTAGGTAAGAGTGATTGTGTTGGATTATGAAGGGTAAAAGTGATGTGTTTGGTTGAGTATAGTTGTAGGATTGGTTATCTTTCGGACTGTCATAGCTTGACCAATGATGTGAAAATACTGAAGTTGAGAGTTTTTATTTGGTATTTGGTTTCATGGTCTGTTCATAGTCTTCTACTCATCTTGTGTTTCTGTCAAAAAGTCTTAGGCGTAAACTTTATTAGTCGAAAGGCTTATGCGTAAAAAAAACTTTAAGCGTAAAGTCTTGGTCCAAAGTCCTTAAGCGTAAGAAGTCCTTATGCGTAAACCTTTACGCCGTAAGACATGGATGTTAGGCGTAAGAAGCTTATGCGTAAAAACCTTATGCGTAAACATTTACGTGTAGGTTCTTAGGCATAGGCATTCTTACGAGTAACTTTCCAAGCTACTCGTAAACAACATGTAGATGAGTCCTTAGGCGTAAAAGTAGGGTTTTGACCATTTGACCATTTTTCCGTTCATACTTATAAACCCATAAATATTATGCAGAAAAACTTCGATATAACCCATTTGACCACAGATGGTGACCAGTTGACCAAAAAACTTTCCACGAGATTGGTACAAAAAAAATCACAAAAGATGGTTTACCAAGAAACTGATTTATCTATAGAAGGAGACAAGAACCAGAAACATTGAAAACAACAAATAAAGTTTTTGACTTTTTTGACCAATATGATACAAATATAATATGTAAACTGTTAACACAAAAAGGAGGAAATTTTTTTTCCACGACATAAAATTTGGTGATAAACAGTTTAGACACATGACCGAAACCACACAAATCTATAAAAACAACAGCCTGGCTCATTATACCAATTGTAGGACCGTAAAAACATAAGATTCGTGTGGTTCGGGGGGTAGGGGAAGCTCAAAGAATGAATAAGACATGGTATTGTATGGAACATGCGTGTGTTTCTAGAGAGAAGAAGAAGAAACCACACACACCTTATTTTACAAATGTGAACTTCCTCCCCTCCTAGTTGGGACTAGGAGGGGTATTTATACTTCTACAAGCCTAACTTAGCATAAATGACTAAACTAGTCCTTGTGAATGAAAAAAAGAAGAAACTAATGCAATTCCCGTAATGACTTCACTTTAGCGAGGCTAACATTTAGAAATTGAAAAATTTTAGAAATGATTTTTTTTTAAATCAAGAAATACATATAAATGCAACATATATATATAAAGTGATTAAAATACACTACAAATGTCGAAATAAAGAAAGTAAATTAAGATTATATGTCAATTCAACTAAACATGAATCCTAGACAAAATCCAAATTAAAACACTAGTATTCAACAAACTATAAAGACAAACACTATAATTCAACATAATTGAACATCCTTATTTTGGATTAATCTCGCCACAATACAAACAATGCACCAATGATGGCGTTCAACTATTTGTGCTCTAATGGACGCTCGTCATTCTAAGGTACCTACATATAAATTAATGAAATAAATGGCTATAAAACAACTAAGACGGTTTTCAGTGCAAGAATTAAACTGCCAAGTTATTTAACAATGGCAAATGACACACAACATAAGGCGATCAATCATGTCATTAGCATCAAAGAAAAATAAATTTAGAGTCTCCAACAGACTTATATGGTCATACACTCATACCATATGTAACTTTGTAGGTTGTGTAACGTTTCAATGACAATAATGTTATTAGATTAGCGCTATTTATATTACGGTATAACGATATTACTCGCATGAAAATTGCTGCACATGGCTAAGCACATAATTTGCTTTGTCCTTATTTCAAAAGTGTCTAAATCACCAACCAAGTAAAAATCTTGCAATGAGAAGGTTAAAAGAGTAAAATTATGAGTTCTATATGTAGCAAGCAACTTTACATCAAAAAATTGGAAGCGAGTGATTGTCACAAATTAACTACACCCTTTACCACTTTAACTAAATATTTTAAGGCAACAAAACATGAGTTAACTAGTAAAGATGGAGTATTTAACAAACCTTTTGTATAGTTCAAGAAGATCCTTGGGTATAAGACTTGATCCACTTACAGATAATGCCTACATAAAGAAACAACTTAGATCTCAGATTGTATAACAAGAATTTTCAGTACGATGAACAGAAGAGAAAGATTGAGGATTTGACATCACCACTAAACAATCTTCAGCAAGATGATCGGCATTTTCACATTTCCAACTAAAATAACCAGCAACAGAATTAAATTCAGGTTAATTAAATAAAGCAGTGGGGTGCATACAAGCACACAATTATGGCTACTCATTGGAAAAAACCCATCTTTGTATAAGCTTTGTGAGTGTTGTTTTTCAAAGAACACAATTTTTTGTTAAGAGAGTTATTTCAATGTATGTTGTCGAGTGACAGTACCATTCATAAGTACATAGGTTAGATCTCTTTGTTGACCAGCAATGGCGATTAAAATCCCAAGTATCTCCGCCACTTTCATAAACTTGTGATGGGAATATACATTCAGATGATGCTTCAACTATATTCCGGCTGCTTGAAGGCACCTGCAAAAGTAAAGGTCAATTTTGAAAAAAAAAGCGGTGATAGAAAAATGAAATTGGCATGTCCTATATAGCAATTATTTTGTTTCTGGTTAACTTCGATACAAAAGATGCACTAGTTAAGAGTAATGTTAGTTGTTACAACATTCAAAAGGCCAAAACTGCTAATAATTGTGTTGGATACATATCCTTTTCACTATAAGAAACAAGCAACCCATCCTAAAAATCAAGTACTTTACGACACTCTTGCACCCACAAGGGTAAAGGAATCACAAGTAATGGTGTCATATCAAAGCAAACATATAAACCAAAAGAAATCTTTAACATAAATATGGAAATAATCCAAGTCAAAAGACTTCAATACATAGGTCCCAGTGGAAAATAAACTCCAAAAGAAATGTCTAAAACATAAGTCTAAATGGTATCATAATATCAAAGCTAAATCTCTAAGGTAAGTCCACTCGGCACTCATCCCAAAGCAATACCCGGCTCAATGCTTAGATACACCGCGGAAGAAAAGAAAAGTCGGTGAGCTTCAAAAGCCGGTGAGCAGATATACAAGCAAAAGAATACGAAGCGAAAATCGAATACGAAACAAAGTAAAGAAAGATAGTGAAATCATAGTCTTTTCAAAAGATAATTGAATATCGAATAAGTTTTATAGCTTAACTACCTCAAAGCCCGAACATATGCCATATCGAAACATATCATAATCACATAAGGCAACATATTTGTAGGGAGACCTACGAGTTATGAAGGGCGTGCATGCGCGCGACATCAATCATCGGATAACATATAACATATAACGGATAATATATGGCATATAACGGATCTAGGATGCATCCATCGCCCACGAGACAAATATTCATAATATAATTCAAATTGAGCTCATACGAGATAACGAGATAAGGGGCGTGGCGAACATCACTCTCTCGCCCTAGAGTCATGTCGAAGTGCATTCTTGACACGGACATGGAACCCCATGACTAGTTAAAATTGGCTCGGTGTCAACTATCGAGATCAAATAAGAATGTCATAAGCGACATAGATCATATTTTATCAAATGTTTAATCATGTTTTCAAAATCAAAGTCTTCATATCATATAGTTCAAAATCAAAGGTTTATGATTCAAAATCAAAGTTCGGATAAACAACGACTCAAATAGACACATTAGGGTTCATAGCAAAGGTTTAGGAAATCCTAATATGAAAGCGAAAAGAAAACTTCATCTGAAACCTTTCTTGAAAAGGTCGAATATCCGTACCTTATTCGAAAGCAAAAGATCAAAAGTCGAAGCAGGGAAGCAAAAATTACTCCTTCTTCACGAACCTATATACATTAATGTCGTATATATTATTAATGATTCGAAATCGTCACAATGGTCTTTTAATATTTTAGGGTTTCCATAATTAAATGTTTTAATATCAATATAGTAATTTAGGGTTTCATATATCTTTTATTAACGTTTAGGGTTTTCATTCTTTAATGTCTCATTAATGTATATGTGCCTATATGTTTAGTCTTTTAATGACTAATTACTTAACCTAACTCGTCACATAATACTCTTTCCTTTTTATTTTTCAACGTACATGTTTATGATTTTATGTGACACACAATTTACTTATTGCTCGTATTAACTACGCATTTACTCTATTAGGGTTTATCATAACTTAATAATTTAGCATATCAAAACTAGGGTTTATGTTTAACATAACCTTTACTTAATTAATGCATCTTCAAAAACTCATATGTAATTCAATTCAAATTAGGGTTTCGGTTATTAGGGTTTATACACATGTTTTAACTCATCTAAATACTTTACTTACTCAAGTTATTAAGTTATATTCATTATTCGAAAATTAAAACATGGTTCGGTCCTATTTAATGTGGTTCGGCCATTATTAAAACGTCACAAACATAACTCGATTCAATATCACATCTTCGTTACATGTCTCTTATTATTTAGAAGTTAAATGAGTTAGGGTTTGTCTTGGTTTTGTTTCACCATCTCTCGGCCACAAAAAAAACAACAAAAGCTACGAAACAAATATAACTTGACATATTCACGTAAGATACGTTAAAGGAAGACAAATAAACAATATACCTTAACTTGGTTGAGCAAAATCGACACCAAAGGTGTGTTGGGAGTCTCGGCGAATAGGGAGAAAAAGAAAAGAGAGCAAAATAACTAGGGTTCCAATTTAATGAATATGTGATGTATATATAGTTGTAGTATTTGAGTTAAACTAGGAAAGTAATTGGGTTGGGTTTGGGTTTGGTCCAACCGGTCACACCATTCACGCGACACCATGGGCTTGACCCTTGGCTCATTCGAAACAAACCAACGCGACCCAAATCACGAAACTTTAACTCTTCGTCGTACCAAAACAATTCGTAATATACTTTAGTTAGGGTTTTAAATATTCGCAAGTTAATCTTTTATTTCTTTAAGTGTTATAAATATATTTTCGTATTTTATAATTTTTAGTTCCAAGGGTATTTTAGTCTTTATTCGGATTTTAAATTTTCGGGTTTTACAATTCTTCCCTCTAAAGAAAAATTTCGTCCTCGAAAATTGAATGAAACGAAATGAAAAATGAAAGCAGAAAGCGAAGCGAAATGAGAACATACCAAACTATTCAAAGAAATGAGGATAACTTGCGCATCGACTCCTCGGTTTCCCAGTAGCCTCACGTTCGGGATGATTCTTCCAAAGAATCTTAACGAATGGAATCACTTTATTCCTCATAACTCTTTCTTGTCTTTCGAATAGCTTACGGTTCTTGAGATAAAGACATATCGGATTGAATTTGATCAAGCGGATAAGAAGCAGCGTGTAACGGATGATAGTTGTATCCCGCAGGGTGATACATGAAAAGCGTCATGAACATGCGATAAGCGGGCGGAAGTGCTAAGCGATACGAAACTTCTCCTATCGTTCCAAAATCTCAAGCGGTCCAATAAATCGAGGACTAAGCTTGCCCTTGATTCCAAAGCGTTTCACACCTCTAAGCGGCGAAACTTTCAAAACACACGATCTCGACCCGAAATTCTAAATCACGGCGATGCTTATCGGCATAACTTTTACGGCGAGACCTAGCTTCCTTCAATTTCTCTCTAGCCACTACTTTCTCATTAGTGATCTCGATCATTTCGGTCCCTCAATCAAGCGCTCACCTACTTCATCCCAACAAATAGGTGCTCTACATTTCCTTCCATAAAGAAGTTCAAGCGGTGCCGCCTTAATGCTAGCATGCCAAGCTGTTGTTATAAGCAAACTCTACCAAACACAAATATTCGTCCCAAGCGCGGTCCATTCTAAAGCACAAGCCCTTAGCATATCTTCTAAGGTGCATATAGTCCTCTCGGTGACCATCTGTTTGAGGATGAAATGCCGTACTAAAATTAAGTCGAGTACCCCAAGCTTTACGCAAACCCTTCCGAAGCGAGAAGTAAAGCGGATCTCTATCGGACACAATAGATGTCGGAGTACCATGAAGTCTAACGATCTCTTCTTTGAAAAATCTCCGCTAATTTACCAATACCATAATCCTTCACGATTGGCAAGAAATGAGCGATTTGGTTAGCCTATCAACAACCACCCAAATCGCATCATGCTTCTTCCTAGTAAGAGGTAATCCGATCACAAAATCCATAGATATCTTATCCACTTCCATGTTGGAATCTCCAATGGTTGTAACAATCCACTAGCCCTCGATGTTCAATCTTAACTGCGACAAATCATACACCGACACAAGCGTCGCCACATCTTGCTTCATGCCGTTCCACCAAAATCTTGCTTCAAATCCTATACATCTTGGTAGAACCGGGATGAATAGTGAAAGGAGAACTATGAGCTTCATCATAACTTTCTCACGAAGTACACGATCATTGGGAACACAAAGCCTATCTCCATACCATACAATACCGTCATTATCAACCTTAAACTCGTTTGCTTACCTTCTTCAACATTTTGCGCTCTGACCCTGACTCACCGTCATCTTTACGAGCTTCTTTAATTTGCGATATAAGGTTCGACTCCACCTTCATACTAGCCCGGTATCCATCAAAACCTCGTACACACAACTCAACATCCAAACTCTCTAAGTCACGCAAAATCCTAGGCTCAATCTTGATACTCGCAAGAATGCACGATTTTCGGCTAAGTCGTCGGCAACTCGTTAGCCTTACGGATGGTCTTGAATGTTGGTGTCATAATCCTTAAGAAGTTCTAACCATCTTCTTTGTCTCATGTTAAGTTCCTTACGGTGAAAATATACTTGAGACTCTTATGATCGATGAATATATCACGCCTCTCCATACAAGTAATGTCTCCGGATCTTCAGCGCAAACACCACATGACTAACTCAAGATCATGAGTTGGGTAATTCTCCTCATAAGGTTTTAGGCGCCTCGAAGCATAAGCTATTACCTTTCCATGTTGCATCAAAACACGACCTAATCCTTTCTTAGATGCATCATTGTAGATTTGAAATCCTCTGAACCAGTTGGAAGAGTCAAAATAGGGCCGACACCAATCTCGCTTCAATTCTTCAAAACTCTTCTCTCGTTCATCCGTCCATACAAACTTTTCACCTTTCCTCATCGGTTGGGTTAAAGGTAAAGCTAGAGCGAGAGAAACCTTCAACAAAGCGTCTATAGTAACCCGCAAGTCCAAGAAAACTCGACCTCGATCCTTGTCGTAGGTCTTGGCCATTTAGTGATAGCCTCAACTTTAGGCGGATCCATGGTTATACCATCGGTGATACGATATGACCAAGGAAAGCAACTTGTCTCAACCAAAATTCACACTTGAAAATTTGGCGTACAACTTCTTCTTCCTCAAAATCTCCAAAACTATCGAAGATGTTCTTCATGCTCTTCTTGGACTTAGAGTAAACCAAAATATCGTCGATGAAAACAATAACGAACTTGTCGAGAAACTCATGGAAAACACGATTCATCAAGTCCATAAACACAGCGGGCGCATTGGTCAAACCAAAAGGCATAACGAGAAATTCGTAATGACCATATACGAGTGCAAGCGGTCTTAGGAACATCTTGCTCCTTCACACGTGGCGATGGTAGCGGACCTCGGTCAATCTTGAAAAGAACTTAGCTCCTTGTAGTTGATCAAACAAATCGTCTATCTGCGGCAAAGGATAGCAGTTACGAATAGTGTCTGATTGAGTTCACGGTAGTCGATACATAGCGCATGCTTCCATCCTTCTTCTTCACAAACAAAGCAGGTGCACCCATGGAGAAACACTAGGCGAATAAATCCACTTTCTATCATCTCTTGCGGTTGTTCCTTCAACTCCTTGATTCTCTGGTGCCATACGATACGGAGCCTTGAAATCGGTTCGGCACGAGGAATTAACTCAATGCTAAACTCAACTTCTCGGTGGGGAAGTCCGGGGAGTTCATCCGGAAAAGCGTCGACAAATTCGCAAACAACCGAAAGACTATCAATGTTAGGACTCTCCAAAGATGTGTCCTTAACGGATGCTAGAAAACCTTGGCACCCATGAGCAATCATGATCCGTGCCTTCATAGCGGAAATGAGCTTATGATTTAAGGGGTTGAGAACCATGATAAGCGAATTCGGGATGTTTCGTCTCCAAAGATCACCGTTCTAGCATGGCGATCGATTGAAGCTCTATGGTAAGCCAACCAATCCATGCCTAGAATGATATCAAAGTCGACCATATTGAGAGGATACTGATTTGCAAAGCGAATCGATCATCAAAGCGAAGAGGACACTCGACATATTTACGATCAATGATCACATGATTTTTCATAGGCGTAGAAATCGATAAGTGATTTGTTAACGGTTTGGGCTTCATATTAAGTTTCTTAGCGGATGTGATAGATATAATAGAGTGTGTGGCGCGATATCAAATAAAGCGAAGGCGACAAAATCATCAATGAAAAGAGTGCCGTAATGGTACACGAAGTTCGCTCCGCTGATTACGGTAGTAGCATAGACACGTCCGATAGTAGTTGGCGGCTTGATGTAGTTTCGAGGCTGCGGATTCTTCTTAGGGCAATCCTTAATCTTGTGAGTAGTGGAACCACAACCAAAACATCCACGGTGGCCTTGAAACACACGCCTGGATGAGCCTTTCCACAAGTAGTACAAATAGGTGGGGTGGCAAAACCTCGGTGTCCTCTGTGACTAGAAGATCTGACGCACGACCACGATTCGTTCCTCTAGGTGGTGATCCTGTTATATATTGGTTATTGTTACCTTGGTTACGCGATCACTTCCATTCCTACCGGCATTTCTATTATCTTGACCCTCGTCTCGAGCGTCCGGTGTCAACATTCCTTCCGTGACCCGTGATCATAACTCCTATCCCTTGACCTCTCGAATCATAACTCCTACGAGTTTCCCTTATAGTCATTGCCTTGAGTCCTACCTTGAATCCGATCACCATCGCGATTACGCTTGTTAGAACCGAAACCTCATGAAAGATCTCAATGTTACGAGTGCGTCATTGCGGCCGACACATTCTCATACTCAATATTAAGCAATCGGTCCAACACCCACTTCTTGGTCCCCACTTGAAGTGCTTAGCAGCGCCTACCATCTCCGGCAATCACTCCAACAAAACTCACCAACCTCATAAACCTACTCATGTACTCATTAGAGTTCTCATGATCAAGCGGTAGATCGCTGATAATCCTCTCATACCTTTCTTTGCTCGGCATCGGGAAATGTGGTTATAGAAGATAGTCGAAACTCGGTCAAGTACAAGTCACGACAAAAGCGTCACCTCCTCTTGCTTGTTTCAATGCTTTCCACCAACTCAAAGCATCACCTTCCAATTTGAATGAAGCCAAGCGAGTCTTAAACTCGTCTCCACAACCCGATGCTTCAAGCGACTTCTCAATATGAGTGATCCGGTCCTCGGCCTCGGTGGGAGTAGCGGCGGTGCTAAGCGAAAGAGGCTTAAGCTTACCAAAGCGCTCGAGCCAAGTATGAATACCCGCGGGTTGATTTCCTCCACCACTACCGAGCACCATTCGATTACGAATGTTGTTGATCACTGCTCCATCATCTCGGTGTAGTCAAACCGGGGAAAAGAGAGTTGAGAGCATTCGCAATCGCGACATCCATGTTATGACATCATCATCTCCATCCGCGCCACGGTGAGTACGAGTTCGAACCATCTAAGCGATTAGCAAAATGAACAAAGGTAAGATACGAAATGGAATTACGAAGGAATCCTAAAGTCTACCCAAATCCTCACGGGTCAAATCCTAAGCTCTAAAGTCTCGAAACCTAGGCTCCATATGTCACGAGGTCCCGACTACAAGTCGTAAACACAGGCTCGATGCCATAAATTGTAACGCCCGACCCACAAGGGTAAAGGAATCACAAGTAATGGTGTCATATCAAAGCAAACATATAAACCAAAAGAAATCTTTAACATAAATATGGAAATAATCCAAGTCAAAAGACTTCAATACATAGGTCCCAGTGGAAAATAAACTCCAAAAGAAATGTCTAAAACATAAGTCTAAATGGTATCATAATATCAAAGCTAAATCTCTAAGGTAAGTCCACTCGGACTCATCCCAAAGCAATACCCGGCTCAATGCTTAGATACCGCGCGGAAGAAAAGAAAAGTCTTGGTGAGCTTCAAAAGCCAGGTGAGCGGATATACAAGCAAAAAGAATCTGAAGCGAAAATCGAATACGAAACAAAGTAAAGAAAGATAGTGAAATCATAGTCTTTTCAAAAGATAATTGAATATCGAATAAGTTTTATAGCTTAACTACCTCAAAGCCCGAACATATGCCATATCGAAACATATCATAATCACATAAGGCAACATATTTGTAGGGAGACCTACGAGTTATGAAGGGCGTGCATGCGCGAGCATCAATCATCGGATAACAAATAGCATATAACGGATAATATATGGCATATAACGGATCTAGGATGCATCCATCGCCCGAGACAAATATTCATAATATAATTCAAATTGAGCTCATACGAGATAACGAGATAAGGGGCGTGGCGAACATCACTCTCGCCCTAGAGTCATGTCGAGAAGTGCATTCTTGACACGGACATGGAACCCCATGACTAGTTAAAATTGGCTCGGTGTCAACTATCGAGATCAAATAAGAATGTCATAAGCGACATAGATCATATTTTATCAAATGTTTAATCATGTTTTCAAAATCAAAGTCTTCATATCATATAGTTCAAAATCAAAGGTTTATGATTCAAAATCAAAGTTCGGATAAGCAACGACTCAAATAGACACATTAGGGTTCATAGCAAAGGTTTAGGAAATCCTAATATGAAAACGAAAAAAAACTTCATACGAAACCTTTACTGAAAAGGTCAGAATATCCGTACCTTATTCGAAAGCAAAAGATCAAAAGTCGAAACAGGGAAGCAAAGAATTACTCCTTCTTCACAGAACCTATATACATTAATGTCGTATATATTATTAATGATTCCGAAATCGTCACAATGGTCTTTTAATATTTTAGGGTTTCCATACTTAAATGTTTTAATATCAATATAGTAATTTAGGGTTTCATATATCTTTTATTAACGTTTAGGGTTTTCATTCTTTAATGTCTCATTAATGTATATGTGCCTATATGTTTAGTCTTTTAATGACTAATTACTTAACCTAACTCGTCACATAATACCCTTTCCTTTTTATGTTTCAACGTACATGTTTATGATTTTATGTGACACACAATTTACTTATTGCTCGTATTAACTACGCATTTACTCTATTAGGGTTTAGCATAACTTAATAAGTTAGCATATCAAAACTAGGGTTTATGTTTAACATAACCTTTACTTAATTAATGCATCTTCAAAACTCATATGTAATTCAATTCAAATTAGGGTTTCGGTTATTAGGGTTTATACACATGTTTTAACTCATCTAAATACTTTACTTACTCAAGTTATTAAGTTATATTCATTATTCGAAAATTAAACATGGTTCGGTCCTATTTAATATGGTTCGGCCATTATTAAACGTCACAAACATAACTCGATTCAATATCACATCTTCGTTACATGTCTCTTATTATTTAGAAGTTAAATGAGTTAGGGTTTGTCTTGGTTTTGTTCACCATCTCTCGGCCACAAAAGAAAAAGAACAAAAAGCTACGAAACAAATATAACTTGACATATCACATAAGATACGTTAAAGGAAGACAAATAAACAATATACCTTAACTTGGTTGAGCAAAATCGACACCAAAGGTGTTTTGGAGTCTCGGCGAATAGGAGAAAAAGAAAAGAGAGCAAAATAACTAGGGTTCCAATTTAATGAATATGTGATGTATATATAGTTGTAGTATTTGAGTTAAACTAGGAAAGTAATTGGGTTGGGTTTGGGTTTGGTCCAACCGGTCACACCATTCTCACACGACACCATGGGCTTGACCCTTGGCTCATTCGAAACAAAAGAACGCGACCCAAAATCACGAAACTTTAACTCTTCGTCGTACCAAAACAATTCGTAATATACTTTAGTTAGGGTTTTAAATATTCGCAAGTTAATCTTTTATTTCTTTAAGTGTTATAAATATATTTTCGTATTTTATAATTTTTAGTTCCAAGGGTATTTTAGTCTTTATTCGGATTTTAAATTTTCGGGTTTTGACACATCGAATCTAAACATATACAAAACACAACAAATGAATAATGAAGATCCATATTTACCACAACAGTCTTATTCTAGTTAACTGTAAAAATCTGATGAAAACCAATAATCACCTTTTTAACAATTCATTAAAAGAAACCAAATTCGTTTAAAATAAGCTGTGTTCGCTAATCACCACAAAATCATTCAAAAATATATAAAAAAGAAAAATTTTCATTTAATTACCACAATTTGTGAAAACAATAGACTTATTACAATTACTCACGAAATAATACATGATAAAAACCCTTTCAACAATGAGATGAATTTTGGTACTGAACATTGATTATAACATGATTTCAAGGTATCGATTTAGGCAGTATCAGTCAGCTTACGTAGATACTTAGTGAGCTTCATTTACCAGTGTAGATCCTGATTCGGATTCGCATTTACCGGTGGTGGAGTTATTTGTTAGGTGTAGATATGGCGGTAAGGGTTTAAGTAGAAGCAGCGGTTGAAGGTGGTGGATGTGATGGTGGTATAGAGAGGCAAAGAAATTGAGAGCGTCTTTGTGTGTTTGAAGGTGTACACTATGTGTAATTGGGTTATTTTATACGCCATTTTTATATGTTTTCGTCCAATTTTATATGTTTTCTTACGTTTATATCTGTTTTCGTCCATTTTCATCAATTTTCTTACGTTTTTATCCATTTTTAAATGTTCTTATACGTTTTTCTATGTTTTAGTACCTTTTAGACATTTTTGTACGTTTTTATGCGTTTTTATATGTTTTGAACGTTTTCATACATTTCTATCCGTTATTAACCATTTTTATCCATTTTCATACGTACAAAAACATATAAAAACATAAGAGAATATACAAAAATGGACGAAAACTTATAAAAATGGATAAAAACTTAAGAAACGTATAAAAATGGATGAACGTATGAAAACATATTAAAATGGACAAACACGTATAAGAATGGATGAAAACGTATAAAAACGGATAAAACGTAAGAAAACCGGACGAAAACATATAAAAACGGATGAAAACGTATAAAAACAGATAAAATCGTATCAATGCATAAGAAAGCGTATAAAAATAGATAAAACCGGATAAAAACATAAGAAAGGTATACAAAAACGGACGAAAATGTATAAAAACAGATGAAAACGTATAAAAATGGAGTAAAACGTATAAGAACGGATAAAAACGGATGAAAATGGTTAATAACGTATAGAACGGACGAAAACGTATAAAATAGGATGAAAATGTATAAAAAACATAAAAACGTATAAAATGGACGAAACTTGTCTTTAATTCACTGTATTTTAAGCGAATGCTTGTTTCGCACTTAACATTTTAGTATCATTTGACAAAATAATTTATATCCTCAAATCACAAAACACTAGGGGAAAAAACAATAAAAAAAATAAAAAAATGAAAGAGGTACTTCAATAGAACAAAAAACAAATGGTCTTCTTTCAAGCAAATGAAGACTTTAGTTGGTAATTGTCATAAATTTTGTAGTGTAGATAATACGTAACCAAGTAAGGGCATATATGTATATTAAGCCGACATTCTAAGCTCGTCCTCTCTACTAATTATGAAGTAATTAAACAGTTACAATCCTTATACTTTTAATCACATCTAAAGTCTAACAACTTAATAGGTTTTAGAAAAAGTAAAAAGATACGAAAATATCAAAATATGATATCTTTAGGTTTTCTTGAGCAATTATGATAGTTTCAAATTTAATCTTTTATAAGCATTTATGGTGTGTTTTAGCTTTTCTTCAGATAAACGACTATTTCTCTTAAACACTTATTTGCACATTATTTTCGGAAGTTCAAAATAGAGAATATTCATACCGGTTGTTTTTTTTAAAACGGTGTCTATAACATAAATACATAGAGACATGTTGTTACCTACACACTAGTGTCTTTGACTGTGTAAAAAGACCGGTTTTCACCCGCAAACCCAGTTTTTATGCGTTATGAGTATGAAAACTGATTTTTTTTAAGAAAACCAATCTCAGTTCCTTCCATTCCCGCTAGTTTTTAATCATAGGAACAAGGTTTTATACAACTAATCTCTATTTAGGGGTGTTTATAGCCTTTTGTGTAGTGGTGTCATCTGTGGGACGACGTCAGGTAGAAAGTAGTGACGCCGTCTGGGTTGCTTCTGGACGTCGTCTGGGGAAAGTCTTGGTCGTTTGGTGTAGAATGAAAGAGTGATGACCTTCTGAAATAAGGCGTGACGCCGCCACTTGTTAAGACCTCAGTAAGTTCTGAGACATCGCTTGAGAGTTTTTGAGAAACCATGTAAGCGACGGCGTCGCCCTTGATGTTGGGACGCCGTCAGGCTTCTGAAAATGCCTTGTTCTTTTTTTTTTTTCCATGTTTTTGCTCCTTTTCATTCAAATATGCTTCATTCCATCATTTTGCTTCCAAAAGGCCTAAAATGTGAAAAAGAACGATTTTAAGCAGTAACGGATATAAAATGTAACGAGTTAGGGCTTAAATGACCCCCTAAAAATGTATGTTTTAAATCCTTATCAACAACGTTCTCTATATGGTCTGAAGCAAGCACCCCGTGCTTGGTTTAAGCGGTTTGCAGGTTATACCAAACGGGTCGGGTTTTATCATAGTCGGTGTGATTCTTCTTTGTTCATTTATCGACATGGTTATGAGGTTTCTTATTTACTTATATATGTGGACGATTTTATTCTTACAGCTTCTTCTATAGCTCTACTTCATTAGATTATTTCTTCTTTACACAGCGAGTTTGACATGACTGATCTCGGGGTACTTAATTATTTTCTTCGTATCTCTGATGTTCCTCATTCAACATGATTGTTTCTATTTCAACGGAAGTATGCGCTTCAGCTTTTTGAGCGTGCCCACATGGTTAATTGTAATCATTATCGGACACCAGTTGATACGAAGTCTAAAGTGGGTCATGAAGGCGTTCCTATTCAGGATCCTACTTTGTATCGCAATCTTGAAGGTAGACTCTAGTACCTCACTTTTACATGTCCGAATTTATCTTATGCAGTCCAACATATTTGTCTTTATATGCATGATCCTCGGGAGCTACATTTTGCTGCTCTCAAACGTATATTGTGATATGTTCAGGGGACTTTGGAGTTTGGTTTACACTTATATTCATCCTCCACTACTTCTGTTGTTGGTTATACTGACGCTGATTAGGCAGGTTGCCCATTTACATGGAGGTCTACTTCAGGTTATTGCGTTTTTCTGGGTGATAACTTTTATTTTGGTCATCGAAATGTCAGTACACTCTCTCTCGTTCTAGTGCCGAAGCTTAATACCGGGGTGTTGCTAACGTTGTGGATGAGACTGCATGGCTTCTTAATCTGCTCCGTGAGTTACATTTTCCTTTGTTGACTACCACCCTTGTCTATTGTGATAACGTTAGTGCCATTTATCTGTTTGCCAACCCTGTTCAACATCAGCGGACAAAACATATTGAGATCCACATACATTTCATCTGTGGCATGGTTACCGCTAGTCAGGTGCATTTTCTATATGTACCCTCTCGTTATCAGTACGTTGATATTCTCATCAAAGGGATTCTCATCAAAGGGCTGCCCTCCGCTTTGTTTGAAGATTTTCGATCCAATTTGAGTGTCCGGCCTCCTCCCGCTCGAATGGCGGAGGAGTATTAGTCGTGATATATTTGTACATGTTTTTTTTAGTGATGTATTAGCTTAAGGCCACTTGTATATTTGGCCTAAGCCCGTTATTAGTGGCTCTAGAATGATCTTTTATATGTTAAATATGGCACGAGAGTTAATGAAATTCAAAAAATTAATACTTTCTAATAGTGTGTTATGGGAATGTGATAGGGTAAAACCTGACGTGACACGCGGATAACACAAGATGCACCTAGCCCTCTCATGACACAACCATAACCTCCCTACACCGTGATCTCTAAGACTTAGAAAGATAAATGAGCCATGTGGTTAAAATGGACATCACTTTATGTCATTTCATACTGATTGGATGTTTTACATATCCGAGTTTGATTTTTCTGCTGATGTTAGTTACCTTTTTGTTTTTTTAACTGCAATGGAGTTTATTCGGTCAGCCAATAGATCGTAATTTGTTTCATGATCATTTTCTTCATAACAATGGAGTTTATAGGGCTATTCTGAATTGGTTTTGCATAGCATGACAAAATATGTCCAACAACAAAAGCAGCATGCTTTTTCTCTACATGCTGACTAATATAATACCGATTATAACTCAGTTTGACTTGTTCTCCAAAAATTAGTTGAACCAATAAAAAAGAATTGATGATTGCGATAGTTTCTATTTTGGTTTCCAAAGCAGTAGTCTCACACAACTTTTTGCACGTCTATAAAATATGTCAACCGAAATTAAACCCAAAACAAATGAAATCGTCACCTAAAACACATAGGGTGCGTTTAGGTAAAGAAAAAATTCCTTACTTTTTCTATTTTTTCTAATTCTGTAAAAAAAAAAAGAAAAAAGAAAGAGATCAAATTTTCATAAAACGTAAAAATGCGTTCATATTATATATTTTCTATTTTTAGAAAAACAAAAGGGTTTAAAAGGAAGCAAAGAAAAAAAATGTATTTTATAGTTTCTCTTGTTAAGTAAGTTAGGAAATGCATGTTTTATATTATGTAGAGAATTTGATGAGAAATATTTGATTTGAACGCAATCTCTATTTTGTTTTGTTTTTGTACAAATATTTTGTGAAAAATAAAAGTGTTTTCCTCTAATTAAACGCAACTACAGGTGTAATCGAGTCAGCCGAACTCGAGCATGAGAACTGAGCTTAGAAACAAATAGAAGGCTGAGCAGTGGCGATGATAAATGTCGTTTTAATCATTCGAGCTGAGCTTGGCATTGAATAGGTTTGAAGAAAACTGAAATTTCATTAAAAGTTCGAATGATCTGAAAATATTGTATTTGATAGACAAAGTCAACAAAATATATATATTTATAAAGTAATACAAACTAAAACCACATTAGAAAACCAAATTAAATTAATTTAACAGTAATAAAACCAACAATAACATTTTTGTATTAAATCCAACATTATAATGAAACATAAGCCAAAGTACATATTAATGTTGTCATCGATATACTAAGTATAAACAAAAGCTAAAATTATCTAATAGTAGTATATATTTTAGTCTATTAATATTCACGATTCATTCTTGAAACTAAGATTTTTTAGATATAAAGCAAAAAGAATATCATTTGCTCAAGATATCGTTGTAACAAATAATTACAACTTTATTTACCATATAAAAGTTCTTCAAGAGTATATTAAATAATTTTATGAAGTAAATCCTTATAATTAGAACAATATTCAAATTAACCCTAATTACTTATATGAATTTAATATCAAAATATATATACTAAGGCCGATAAAAGTTGATAAAATCTGTCAAGCTATCAAAGCTCGAGCTTGCATTATATGTTTGAGCCAATTTATTGGGATTGAGCTTGGGCTTGAAACGATAAAAGTTTCATTGATCGAATGTTTCATTTCGAAATGAGTTGCTTGATAAAAGTTTCGACTGATCAAATACTAAACGCAACTATAGATTCTCTAGCTTCTTTGTATTTATAATTTAATTTGACGTAACTATAATATCATAATCATCAAAATTAGCAATACATATAATTTTGGTAACAAATTAAAGCATTAGATATAATTAACATCTAATTGTTAAACTCTTCTATCATAATTCATTAATCACTCATGTATAAATAATGGAGATACATTCTTTATGTTGGGTCATCACATGAATGAGTTCATATAGAAGTGATGAAATGTCATGGTGTGGGGTTCTTTTGAAACTCTCGTCTAGTCAAAGAATCTAATAACTTTCAAAGTAACATTTATTAGTTTTGAATTTTTGATATGCTATTTAGTGGACCTGGGCTAAGTCATGTGCCCACTTTCCCTGTAGCCAAGATTGTAATAGTCCAATCGTAAAATATCACGGCCAATGTTGGTAAGTTGCACCCGCTCTTTAGTATGTGAAGAGAACAATTACGCAAGACCTTAGAGCATTGGACACAAACAGAATAATTTATTGGATAGCGACGATGGAAACTCTCAGAAAGAGGCATGTCCCCTAGCTTGGAAATGTCATTTTAAAGTGTAAATTAAATTGGCGTGGAATAATCGATGTTAACTAATTAAACGAGCTTACAAAAAACGACATCTTCATAAGAAGCAGGGAGGCACGATTCTTTAATCCTGGAAACAACCTACATTCCATAGCTCTAACCCGCCGAACCCCTGCAACATCGGTGGCACGTTGTAAACCAAAAGCATGACTTAGCTTTGTATAAACCATAGATCTAGCTACATTATATTAGTAAATCTCCAAAAGATGTTGTAGCTGAATAAGACAGTAAATAAAATGAAGTGAAAAAAAACTAAAAAAAAAAGGAAAAACTAAAGAAAAAGAGGCCCTAAATTAACCCAAACACAAAAAGAAAGGATTTTTGATTGTTGAATGTAAATTGAAACCAAATAAGATAATATATGGTCATTTTATGGCACCTAAACAAGATATGTGTTTCATTCTACCAGTGTTCCAACTTCTGCTATTAGAACATATTTTTACTTCTCAAAATTGTTCATATTGTAATATGAACTATAGGTTTCAATCTCTTCTATTTGTTTGTAATTGTATACATGTCCATAATGAATAGATTGTTGAGGTCTCAAAATATGTGAAACAAATGTACTCATTTCTCGTTTACACCTCCAAAACATAGATAGTATACTATACTGGTAATGATACTGAAATCTTTTCTCCAAGATTTTGTTATGTGTGCAAGAACTTGTGTCAACCATATCAATAATCTCATTGTCATTAGTAATTGTTGTCAAATCAAGCATTTTTGGTTGCTTATTCTCATTAACTAGAGCTTAATTCTTAGGATTGATAATAATTTTCTTGTGCGGTTGCACCTCTTTCTTTTGTTATTAAGATATGAAACCTATCCCACATCGAGCGGATAATATTACCTATGTGGAAAATATACTTATAAAAGCGGGTTCTGGTTCCATAGATCACCGTACAACGAAGCATAATCACTTTTGATTCACAAGTGATTTGCTTCACAAAGTAAATATTTACTCCAACAACGCGTTAGCGGGGAATATCTAGTTTCTCAAGGCGAGAAAGATATCTCTTCGACAACATGTCAAAAGAGTCCATGTAAGTACTTTTAACTCCGTTTCTTTTTTTCTTTCTTTCTTTTTCTTTTTTTTTTTATTTATTTATTTTATTAGTATTATTATTATTTTTAGTCTTATAATATTGTGTCTGTAGATTAAGCGTGATTTATTTATTTATCTTACATTTACATATACTGTTAACTAAATTAGCATGTTCATAGGGGTATATCTTAAAGGTTTATATAACGAGCCTCACAGTATAACAGTAATAAACTTACAGTTTTGGCTGTCTCTTTACATATTACGCTACATATGCTATCATGAAACATTTCATTCGCTTTATATGTAACGATAATTACACCATCCACCCGAGCCCCAAGATATTAATTTATGTTCCTTCTTGTGATGCAGTTTCAAACCTCATTATTAAACGGTTAACCTAATTGATATACTTGTTCCTCTCTTGATCATTCTAGTTTTGTTGTCACTAGTGTCTTATCAAATCTTATATTGTTCTTGAAGTTTAAAACGAAATGTTTGTCACAAGTACATTATATAGTACTTGTGTCAAGCATTTCGTGTAGACTTTGAGATCAATAAGGGATTGGATAACATACTAGTGCAACCAAGTCTCCCATTCAAGAGAGGAGCAAGTATACCAATTAGGGTAACCGTGTGCAGCGACACGGGATCATGACAAGAGCACCATGATTGAAGAGATCAATTTCTATCTTTATTTAATTTGGACAAGTATTCTCCCCTCTCTAAACAAAGTAATTAAGCTGGGCTTACAACCCCAAGGATGCAAGTTGCTAGATAATATCAAATTTGATCTTCACTCGAGATTCTCCATACCCCAACGGCTAGGCTACATTCTTAGGTTTGTCAATCTTCATATTTTGTCATCTGATTTAGTTTTATATTTTGTTTGAAAATGAAGATTGATCTCGTGGGTTCAAGCCAACTAAACTAAAATATGGATAAAACATCATTATTAACATCACCACAAAAGTCTCGGTTAAGTATGTTGGATATCATTTGTCCACTAGTTTTGTGTGACTTGCTTTTTAACGGGTAAGTGAAGAAAGATCCCTAGGAAATCGAGCACTTTTGGCTTTGATGTACACGAGTGAACCAGTATTCTCATGGTTGTCTATCTCAAAGATGGTTCGTACTTTTGTTCAACATAAACTTTCCAATTAAATAAATTTGCATGTTCATAAGCGTTTAAAGGTTTATAAAATGACCCTCACTTTATAACAAGTAATAAATTAAACTTATAGGCTATAGCTGTCTCTTTACATATCATGCTAACATTTCATTTAATTTGCCCCTAGGGAAATTATTCAAGTTTCGTCCCTGCAATGAGGTAAGTATTGATCCTATTTTTACCATAAATGTTTCTTTATTTGCTCATTGCGTCTCAAGGATGCAGTAGTCCCTAGCAAGCTTTCATTTACATCATAGTGCCAATTGCCCTATTTACCAATTATAGTACACATACATAATTGGCCCAAATTGAAACAAGTTTTTAGCTCTTCACTCATTGTGCTCTTGTGATGCTGAATTACATGATTGACTTAACTAATGTACCTGTTCCTCTATGTGGTTCACGTGGTTTGTTTTCACCACTATCTTATCAAATATTGTCCTCACTTTCAACCAACTGTTCGACACAAGTACACCACTTTGTACTCGTGTCAAGCAATTCGTGTTGACTCTGAGCACAAATAAAGATAGGAGAACATATAGCAGTGCAACCAAAGTCTATTTTCCACACTGAGGAATAGGTATTGATTCTAGTAGCACAGCATAATAACAAGACCGGGATGATTGAAGAGTTAAAAATCTGTTTTAGTTTGGACCAATACTCTATGGGTGCTATTTGGTAAATGGGGCAGTTGGCACTGCAATGTTTTTGAATGCTTGTTGGTTACTGCTGCATCCTTGAGACTCAATTATATCTTGTTTAACTTAGTTGTTGTTACTCATCACATCGCAACAATCCAACAGATAATATGATGTTATAGTAGTATATATAATAGGTCACCTAATGAACATGCAAATTTATCATTACAGTAAAATATAGAAATTGTTAGAAAATGGGGTTAGGTATGATGATAATCTTGGATATCTACTTGAATTGTATGTGTTCGCCTTCCGAATAAAGTTTTCGACCCTATAGATGCATGGGCATCACAAAATCCTTATTAGGATAATTCAAGGAGAACACTTTGTTTCTAGGCACAAGAGAACAAAACGAAACAAATAGATCATGTAAAATTCATATGTTAGAATGAGACCAATGTTTCTGATAAAAAAAACAGAAACTTTTGACAGTTACAAGGTATATTAAAAACGGTTGAAAACACCAACAAGCACAAGCGTTCACCAACAGACGTGTTGGTTGTGTTTTGGTAGGATAAATACTTAAGTCCTTTAAAGGATTAGATAACATATTAGTGCAACCAAAGTCTCCTATTCCAGAGTGGAATGAACTATCAATTGGGGAGACGATGTGAGAGATGGCATCACGATAAGCTCGGGATGATTGAAGAATTAAAATTTTTAGTTTTATATCATTTGGACAGGTATTCTAAAGTGTACGTTTTTAGTGAATGGTTTGGTTCCATATCTTAGTTTTATAACCTTGGAGTAGATATATAACAAATGTAACAAAGTTCATCTAAAATGGTCTGATTAGATAACTCATCATGTAATTTAAGTGTTTTTCAGTTCTTATTTCATATTATTATTTTCTTTGTTTATGTATGGTGCTATATATAGTCTCTGGTTCTCCGGTTGGGTTTTCATTTTGATATAAACTTTTGATGCTAGTCACAAAAATGTCTAATATAAAAGTACAGTTAAATAATATAAAGATGAAAATTGCCTCGCACGCGAACTAGATATATGATATTACCGTCACAAACTCAATAAATGCCATGTGTGTTGCATGAACTCCATCCATTAAATGCCTCATGAGAGAAACCTCGCCGCAACCTGTTTCAAAAAAATATCTAAGCTCGGCACGAGAAACGTGTGATACAACAATTAACTAAAACTTTAACTATTTAGGAATCAAAATTCTCAGGTACTCCTTGTCTTAGATACATTTGAAAATATGTTCAAATGTTAATCGTGGGACAGGCAGTAACTAAGAGTTTCGATTCCTAATAGTTAAACTCTTGATTAATTGTTGTATCACACGTTTCTCGTGTCGAGCTCAAATATTTTTTTGGAACAAGTTGTGGCGAGGTTTCTCAAATGAGGCATTTAAGGGAAGGAGTTCATGCAACATCCATGGCATTTATTGAGTTTGTGACGGTAATATCATATATCTAGCTAGTTCGTGTGCGAAGCAATTTTCATCGTTACATTATTTAACCGTACTTTTATATTAGACATTTTTGTGACTAGCATCAAAAGTTTATATCAAAACGAAAACCCAACTGGAGAACAAGAGATTATATATAGCACCATACCTAAATAAAGAAAATAAGAACCGAAAAAAACTTAAATTACATGATTAGTTATCCAATTAGACCATTTTAGATGAACATTGTTACATTTGTTATATATCTACTCAAATGAAAGTTATAACCTGGACTTTTGGTAAAAAGATTAACAAAGAAGCAATAGGCCTAGCTGATTACAGATTTTTTTATCCCTCAATATATATGACCATGTGATCACACTTAGAGTCACATAAAAATTGCATGACCTCCCACCGGTGGCGGAACTGCACATTTATTTTGGGAGGGCTGAAGTTTGTCGAAGTTTATAAACTTCTTCCTAACTAAAATTGTTCACATACTCATGCACTAAGATAAGCTCGTATGTAATAAAATGAACGAAAAGTAATACTATTAAGCTCAAGTCTCAAATATCGAATGCAAAAAATCTAACTCATAAATGATAATCTGAATTTCAAATGATTTTGAGACAGGAGGCTATAATCTTTACACTAGTTGCCACAAATAAAAATGAAGACTATGATTTTGAGAAGGATAGTATAATATTTACATTGGTTGTCACGATTTTGGGAGGCGGGACCTCCCCCGCCTCAAAGCATCTTCAACGTTAGATTAAAGTGTCTTTTTTGACTTAAACAGTCAAAAATAGCAAAAATAGTCTCCAATGTTAGCACTAAAGACTACACTATTTTAGTGCAATGGATAGTAATGAACACACAAAATGTACTATATATAGTGCATTACTATTTATTGCACTAAACACTATTTATTTTATTAGGACCTCTTCATTTTTACTAATCCTTTTATATTAAAAAAAAAAAAAAAACTAATTTATATAAAAAATATTTTTGTAAGTTTCACATTAATATCATCAAAATGAGCTCAATATTGATAAAGAGTACATAATTTATTTTTCCTATTTATTGCACTATCATATATTTTATAGATTTTAAAGTATAATTAGTGCAAATATATAGTGTATACATTGGAACACATTTTATTTGATGCAAGCATATTCTAATATGATA
Source organism: Chrysanthemum lavandulifolium (assembly GCA_022545495.1). NCBI lineage: Eukaryota > Viridiplantae > Streptophyta > Magnoliopsida > Asterales > Asteraceae > Chrysanthemum > Chrysanthemum lavandulifolium. Next base: position 233,797,875 of record CM040241.1, on the reverse strand, counting down.
CTACCTTTTTTACACTATTTTAGTGTAAACTTTTGGTGTCAACATTGGAGATGTTCTTAATAGTTTCGCCTCTTCCTCCCACCATGAATATAATATTTTAGTTGTTTAAGATTTTAACTATTAAGTTTAAAAAAATAGATTATGTGATTTTAAAATGACACATACCCGAATCCGGCTTGACCCGACCCGCTTTCGCCTAAACCCGACTAACCCGATTTGATCTGACCCACTTTCACCTAAACCCTACTATACCGTTGATGATACCAAATTGTATATCCATTATCAATCATTTTATTTCTGTTGTAACTATATGTTCATAGTGGTGGGCTTAAAAAAAAATTGTGGTTAGCTTGAGAATTGAAGCTCTTGATAGAAATCGTCATATTGTGTCTGCGTTTCTCTGAGGTCTGCTGTCACTGAGTAGGTATGGAATACCAGTTTTATAGGATTTCATTTATACTTTATAAATATTCTTTGTGGTTACCGGGTTTACAAAAACATGTTAGTTCACACCCAAAAAAAACTTCAATTTTCAATTATTTAAATCTTGCAAAATGCACTGCAAACCAGTTCTCATGCCCCGAACCAGATATGATATGTGGAAAATAATGTTGACATAAAAATGATTGCCCATATCGAAAAGGGTTAAGTCCATATAATAGCAAGCTACTTTTCAAAATGTACAAATATCATACGTGAAACTTTGAAAAATACCAATATCGTATATGAGAAATGCTACACTCACATAAATTTTTACAAAAATAAATCCACACGCACATGTGTCACTTAATCATAGAAAATAAAAAACTGAATAAAATTCTATTGGTACAAGTCACTTGCCACATATATGTGTGGATTTCTTTTTGTAAAAATTGTGTGAGTATAGCATTGCTCACCGTATATGTACTTTTAAAATGCGTCTCGATGTCATTCCTTAGTTCGGTTACATTGATTACATGACATTGTTAATGATTTTTATGGGTGATGTGAAGATTACTTTAAATGTTTATTATATCTTACTTATATTTTTCTTGTATATCATTACAAATATTTTATATACACATATATTAATTATAATAATCATAAATCGATGTGATCAAGAAATTGAAAATAAATCAAAGTGATCAAGAAATTGAAGGAGAAAATAATCGATGTTGTTGCTTAATGGTTATCAAGTAGTTTATCATTTGTTTGAATAAGTTTAATGACATAAAAAATTGGTCATATAATTCATTTTTTCAATAATTATTACTTTATGTTATAAAGAAACACAATTCCGGTATATAAAAAAAATGCACTTCAAGTAGCATACGTAGATGGTGAAGCAAATTAAAGAATATAACTAAATATATACTACACAAAATTCAGCATGGGCAGTGAATGAGTGGCATAAATGACGTATCATGTACATATAATATGGGCTTTGGCGTACTAAAAAAGTTTGTGATGATAACAGAACGGATTTTGAAAGTACATGTACGATATTGATATTTTTTAAAATTCACGTATGATATTTGTACATTTTAAAAAGTATCTTACTGTTATACGAACTTAACCCGACGTGTTTGCAAGAAAGAGCCATACTTGCGCCTACACATGACGAAGTTGATAAAGTTAACCAGCATATGATGTCTATGCTTCCTGGAGAAGAACGTACTTACTACAGTTCGGATACAGTAAGCGATACGGATGTGGATTTCAATTTTGACGAGTCTTTATACACGACTGAATTCCTTAATAGCATTTGTATGTCAGGTGTTCCGCGTCATGAATTGAAATTGAAGGTAGGTGTTCCGCATCATGAATTGAAATTGAAGGTAGGTGCCCCTGTCATGTGTTTGAGAAACATTGACCAAAGGAATGGTCTTTGCAACGGCACAAGGTTGCAGGTATTACGGATGGGAACTATTAATATAGAGGCACGAATCATTTCAGGTGGCAAGGTTGGAACAGTTTGTGCTATACCACGGATGATAATAAGTCCTTCGAATACTAAGATGCCTTTCAAGTTAAATACAAGGCAGTTCCTTGTTTTCGTTTGTTTCGCTATGACGATAAATAAAAGCCAAGGCCAGACGTTGTCTCATGTTGGATTATTGCTACAACGACCTGTCTTCTCGCACTGTCAGTTATATGTAGTTGTTTCGAGAGTTAAGAGCAAATGAGGTCTTAAAATACTTTGTTGTGATAGAGATGGTACATACACCGATGAAAGCCCTAATGTGGTCTAGAAAGAAGTGTTGCATTGTCTTTAAACATAATTCATTTTTTGTATGGTTTGTATTTGTGTTAATTCTTTAAATGCCCCAGTTGCCCAACTTTATTACCCCAAATGCCCCACTTTTTTTCCACTTCTCAAAATGCCCCATGGGCAACTCGCCCATAGGCAACTCTATCAAATATTTGGTCCCACATTGTACTTACAATGTACAAATATATAACCCTTTGTCTGTTGGGCAACTTTGACTTTTAATATTGGGCGACTGACAATTTTTGTCTTATAGTGAAAAAGCAAAATTTATATTTTCCCATTTTTAAATACAAATAAGTTGGGCAACTTGGCCCCACACTATCTATAAAAACCAATTTAAAAATACAAATAAGTTGGGCAACTTGGCCCCACACATATGTACTTTTGGGCAACTCTTTATAAATACCAATTTATACTATGGAAATACACATTTAATAAACCAAATTACATATCCCAAATAATTATTTATTATCCTAATACACCTATTTCATTAAATACAAAACACAAAATACACAAATCATCCCACACACACTACTGCTTACCCCACACACACCTTCCCTCTCAAAAATCCTCTGCAACTTGAAACATACTTCCCTCTCAAACTCAATAATCCAAAGCCCTAATCATATGCAACTTGAAACATACTTCCCTGTCAAACTCAATAATCCAAAGCCCTAATCGTACATTGAAATCAATCCGACGCGTATTCGTACAATCAATCGCTGTTCTTCAACATCTCAAGAATCCAACCACGAACATGTTTGATGCAAAGCTAACGGTCAGATCTAGATTAGAACATATTGCTAGTATTAAAAGTGCATTGAATGTGAATAGAACCAAATTGTTTAGAGAAACTGTCTTTGGCCCTTGGTTAGACTTTCCTAAGTATTCCCCTGAAAACCACTTATACCATTATTTATATCAAAATGCAGTTGAGGTGTCAAAAGTTAGTGATTGTTGTCCACCTTTAACTTTTGTACTAGGTGATAATGTTTTTGATTTTGGCCGTGAACAATTTAGTCTTCTAAGCGGGTTTCGTTTAGGACCGATAGATAAAGCGAAACCGACCACGCCATGTTGTTAAAGGTTTAACATATAGTCCTTTTTGATCGGTTGTTTCGATAAAAAAAACTAAAACAAAAAGTTAAGGGTGATGACCTTTTGGCGTTGTTAAAGTCGGCGGAAAGGTGGGAATTGTTATCCGATGAAGATGCTGTGAGGGTTGCTTTGTTGGTGATTGCAACATTTGTATTTATTGGTCGGGAAGGAAGGTTTAATGTTCCTGACCATTTGCTAAGGAATGTTGAGGATTTTTGTGTATGGAATGAGTATCCATGGGGTGAATACATGTGGGCTCATCTGTATAAAAGAACGGTGAATGTTGTTCCTAGACATCTTGAGGCAGAAGCAAAGAAGCCCGTTCAGAAAGATCCAAAAAAAGAACAAACATACACTCTGTATGGATTTACATGGGTGTTGAAGGTTAGATTTTAGTTGTAACATACATTTATTTGTGCTTGTATATATTATGATGGTTAATCTAAATAATGTGTTGGCATTGTTCCTTAGGCATTGGCTTTGTTCCTTAGGCATTGTATTGTAGTCAGTGTAAGTGTTTGTCTAGATTTAAGGATGTTATGGTTGATGGTTTCGCACTAGATAAATACACAGAAACGATTTGTAAACAATTGGTTGAAACCACTGAACATGTCTGTTCATCCACTGCTAGTTCAGAAGAACCCACTGCTGCAACAACACGTTGTGTAATTGTATCCCCTGTTACTACATATACAGCCACTGCTATCCTAACCACTCCAAGCATAATCACAACCACTATAATCACCACCATGAGTAACTCTTAGTCCGATGTATTTGTTTTTTCAGATTTAGATTATGGAGACATTCCCAAACAGCTCCCAGTTCTGGACCAAAGACCCAGAGAAGATCCCACGTTGTCTAGCTTGGTCAAAAGTAAAAAAGTTTGAAAAAAAGCATTTCACAATTTTATTTGATCCGGTAAGTAAAAACCAAAAATTATTTCATCCCACGTTGTATGTTTTTATTGCATTTACCATATCGTGTTATCTCCTTTGTTATTTAGGCTTTCAGACCACTACAAAAGATTGTACCAACAATTGCCGAGCTGAGTTGTCCGTGGTACATTCGCAGTATGGAGTACATCCGTCAACTAGATTCCCAACTCGTTGAAAGAAGAGAAGAGTTGGCTGACCAACTGATGGTGGAAGAAGAGGAAGCTATGGCTGGTGTGGATGTATGCGGTGGAATTCAAGCCGATTTAAATGTCCCTTTATGTGACGCAGATGAAGTTGTTACAGAAGGTCAAACGTCTAGTGTCAACCCCAAAGCTGATGAAGAAGAGATTGTTGGTGGGTTTGTTGAAATGTTGAATACGAATGAGCCTGAGAAGGTTGAAGATGTTGTAGTCGGTAATGTTGAGGTTTCAGATGGGATCAAATGTGACAAACCGGAATCGTCACATACCTTAGATAAAGATCAGTATCGTGCCGAGCTAAAATCCCTTAAGTGCATGGTTGGTAGTATAGAAGAACGTGTAGGCGTAGTTGGTGTATCACAGCTCTTATGTGAGTTAGACAGCGTACAAAAGAGAATTGTGGTACTTGAGGAAGCTTTAGGAATAAAGTCACAAGATGATGTTGGTGAGATTAAGGTAAAAAGCTGTTATTTGAATTTTTGTTACTTCATTCCACCAAAATGGTCTCTTTGAGTGCCCAAGTAAGTTCACTTTTTTACAGGTGGATACTTCCGATGAACACACCCCCATCAGGGCCAATGTAGGATTCGATGACAAGCAGAAGTTGGTTTATACCGATTCCGAGGAGTTTACCGGTCCTATGACCCAAGTTATGAAAGCTGCTTTATCGGGAGGTCCTGACGATGCTCATCATTCCAACAATATAATGCAGGTGGATAACAAATTTGATTGTGTTGCCTTAACAAATTTGAATGATGAGTTCTCAGACATTGCTTATGATGGGTTTGATCCAACTCCTGTTGACGTACGTATATTGTTTTTTTTTCCCTTCTTTTACTTTTTTATATTTCAACATTAAACCCACATACCCTTTATCTAGGAATCGATGGATGTGAATGGTGCGGAAGAAGGAATAGACAGTGCAAAGGGCAAAGAAATTGTTGTGTGGCGGCCACCTCTTTGGTGGTGGGGATGGTTTTTGCAGTTTACTCTTACATTGTTAGAACCGTGGCTGCATCAGGGCGCTTACCGGTAGACAACGTTTACGATCCCGCTGCGCAAGGTGCTGCACAAGTAGACACATTGGATATGGAGGTTGACGAAACGGCTATGGAAGGGGCTGATACACAACTGTTGAAGTGATATGTCTTGATTATGAGGATGGGCAGGATGTTGTAAAGGTACATTTAATTATCTTATCATTTGTTAACAACAAATGATGCATAATAGTAGTACAATCCCAGAGCAGACATCCCCTTGAATAATTTGATTACTATATATTTATGATTTAGTAATTTGATTACTATACATTTGCATAGATAGAACATAAACACACATTATAATCTACATAAAAAAAATATGATACTAAAAACATAAATGACCATCATCATAATCTACATTTTAGTTCCGAGCTCTCTCCTTGCTTTTCTTATTTGCATAGAGTCGTTGAAGCAAGATTTCAAGACTACTAATCCTATTTTCCAAATTATAATAATTTTCAAATAATGTAGGATTATTCACATGTTCTTCAGTTTGTTGCACCACCTCCCTTTGCTGCATCACCTCACTTTGAAACTTTTCCACTACCTCATTTTGCTGCTCTATCTGACCTTGCTGCACCACCACATTTTCAGCCTCCTCCTCATTCTCTTGATCTTCGTCATCTTCATTCATCGTCTTCCCCATCAAGTCCATATATCTCAACCCAGTAGAAGTCTTGTCGACGCAGCCAAGTAAGGATATTTGTTCTCATCCACACATTGACTTGCCTATATGAACCATATTCTGAGATTGGTTCTTGCCCAAAAGCATCTAACATTGCGTCAAAAAGCAAATCGTTGTTTAAGACAAATTCATACTCTTCTTCATCATTTTGAAAGTTTCCATTTGGTGCTGCCATTGTTCTTGAGCGAGAATGAGAGAATAAAGTGAGAGTTGTGATAATAAGAGAGCAGAATCTAGCAAATTTGCAAAAGTAGTAGGATATGTAGCAGTAACAAGAATCTTATCTTTTACATTGTGCTGTACTTTAGTTTGAATAAAATACTGTCTTTTACACTGTGTAAAAATATTATCTTATCTTTACAGTGTGCTACAGTATATAAAACTATTAAAATATAAACTTTTCTTTTTCACTTATTTGTATTTAATACAATAATACATTAATACATCACTTTTACAAACTAGGAAATATCATTACACTTGCGCAATATGTTTGGCTTGACTGTTTTAGTGACATTCGTATTCATTTGCTTTCGAACATTAGTTTTACGGCTACTAGGACCAACATCTTGCGCATTGGGTCCCAACCTTCGTTGTTGCTTAGAGTTACCACCGCCAGTTGGTTCTATAATTTGTTTTTTTTCAATACCGTATATCTCTCTTCTTAAGTCTTCTAGCACTTCAGCTGGTAATTGGTAAGCAGCTTCAGCATCTGGTCCATACAATTCATATATTTCAGGAAACATTACCTCTCTTGCTACCTTTATAGACCACTCCCTTTCATCGTGGTTTTCCTCAAACCTAACTCCTTTAGAACTAGACATAAATCAATTACTGTGATGGAAATATGGTTATGAAACTGAAAATGAATAGGGTAGGAGCAAATATTTGATGGAAAGGGCACTTGCAATAAGATCATGGTTTCTGTATTAAATAGACACCACGTGCTAAGTCACATGTAAACAGTTAATCATACATAGTCAACTTTGCAGAGGATTTTGTTTTGAAAATAATACAGGGCCCTGAAGATACCTTATGCCATAGATTATCACATGCTTAGTCAGGACTAAAAATAGCTTATGCCATAGATTATCACATTTCCACTTTACTTTAGTTGTGATTTGAAGTGATTTAATTGTTGTATAGACGAGTTATTTTTTAAAAGATGAATCGTTTTTTTTAAGCAAGCAAATGTCAGATTAGTTTTCAACTCGCTCAAACGGAAGAGGAAGCCAGGGAGATATTGCACCTCACCCTATACTACCCCACCAGCCACTACTCCAAAGAGAAGGCGTTCAACACGGATTAATTGTCAAACCCCATCCCCTCCTAACGCTCCAGATTTCGATGATACATTGGAACCGTTTGTGGAGGTATTTGACTGTGTCAACTTATATGTCTCTTACTTTGTAATACAAACATTCACTAAAAGAGTTAATTTGTTCTCACTTAGAATTTGTCGAGAATTGGAACGGGGAAGAAAAAAACAAAAAAGGTAACTGTGCCATGTTCAGTTCAAAAATTCTTGAAAGAGAATAATGGTACGTGTTTTTTTCCTTGGGGTAATGAAGACACTATTGCCGATCGCCGGTTTTGGGACCGTTTATTGTGGTGGTAACAAGGATGGATGGTCATGGACGAGGTGCGTATAAAATCGCTTGTTATTATTCTACCATGAAATTTTCTTTGTGATTCCGCATGTTTTTAATAATGTGCCTAAATGTGTAAACAACACCTTGACCTATGGGTAGATTTGATGTGGCATTTCGACCATCGATGCCAAGCGGGCTATGGTGGGTCCCTTTTCACACCTCAAATAGTTAATGACGTTATGCGAACCTATTGGGCGAATGGTGTAAAGTACCGGTGCCTTGGGTGAAGTCGAAAAGGTATTTATTTCTTTCCATATGGTCGCACGTATAGGTTGTTCACCGGGTGTGTTCTGCGATGTCCTAAATGATGTAGGTACTATTTCCAATAAACGAACTCGACCGAAGATCTTGGGCGGTAGGAGAGTGCATATCATTACGGGTGTTTTGACATTATATGATTCGCTTCCAACCTTTACTAACAAACGCGAGTTGGTGGAAGGATACCATGCCCGCAAAATTTCGGTATTGGCGCCAAAATTACTAGACGAACCGGAGTGTTTGCAAGAAAAGGCATAGATATCAAGGCTTATAAGATTATCTTTAAAAATGTGTTGACGTCCCCAAACAAACAGTCAATACGGTGATGCGGGATATGGGCTGCATTAACCTATATAGTCGAGTCAAAACATGCCACTAAAGTCCGACGATCCTGCGAAACGACTCTTGCCTATCGCGAAGAATGTTTGAGTACCTATGGAAATACAAGATTGAGTATCTTTGGTCATTGACTACTTTTATTACTAGTTGTGGTATCGTTGATTAGGGTATGTATATAATTCGTACATAAAGGTGTTAGCTCATAACATGCCATTCAAGCAGCTTATTTTGCTTATATCATGGGCATACAAGGAATGGACATTCTGTGTGTATGTATAATCAATTGTAGTAACTATTGGAATGATAAATCTGTAAATATCGAAAATGTTTTGTGAATGTTTGTAAATACTATTAGTTGATATTAGTATTGCTTGTTTAAATGATAATAATCAGTACTCATAACTTATTACATATAAATTTGAATATTACATTTAAACCTGCTTCCAATCCACTACTAGCCGTGGTTTCTTCTAAACTATCCGTGGATTCTTCTAAACTAGCCGTGGTATCTTCTCTACTAGGCGTGGTTTCAACAGTTCTTATAGCTGTGGTTTAGATCATACTAGACGTGGAATCTTCTCAAGTAGGCGTGGTTTCATCATACTAGCCGTGGTTCCAACAATAATTCGATCCATGGTTTCATGAGCACCCATTCTACTTAACCTTCCTTGAGAGTTTTATAGCCAAAGGCCCTTGTACACCAGCAATCTTTTGAATCTTCAAGAGCAACATATCTATCATTGGATTTGTTGATATGGTTCCTTGTGGATCAAGCGTCGCTTCCAACATTTTCCTGGCAACATTTTTTGATAATGGATAGTGTTTATCAATAAACATGAAAACCTTATCCTTACTATATTGTACAGCATGTACTCTTGAATGCTCATAAAGCATCCATTCAACTACTTCAAATTGTTTCCAAAATTTGTCCGTTGGATTAGGTTGACACATGTTTTTCACTGATCTCCACACGAACCTTGCTAATTCTCCAGTTGGCCCATGCTTCCCATATCTAAAATCAATGACTTTCCATAACTGTTCCAAATCCTCTTTTGAAAGAAAGAACAACAAGCTTCCAAAATCTACGTATGTACTTTTGCATCCACCTGCTCTTGTTATTTCAATCACTTCTCTACCATTTTCAGTGATTATTTTCAAATCATTAACTTGCTGAGTTGCACTTACTGGTGTGGGAGTAATTTGCTCTTGTAATTTGATGACTTCCATTCTTTCCTCCGTCTCCATCCCTTCACCCAATTTCTGTTTCTTAGAACGCACATTCTCCAGAATTTCTGCTTTTCGCTTTTGTTCGTTCTTGATCCACTCAGCTTCTTTGTCAGAATTTATAGGATTGAAATCATCATTCATTCTTAACCAACGTTCATACAGCTCTTCAATCTCTTCGTACGTGCATTTGTTCAAATCCTTGCCTTTGCAAAACTCCACGTGCTTGAGAATCTGGATCATTACATTTCTCATTTGAGCCCTAGTAAGAGGTTTGTTATTCTTACTATTATATTGTATGACACTTCTTTCCATCTGCATTTGTCTCGCCCTCGCAGCCAGAACCATTGACCTTGAAGCAACATCTAATAGTGCCCATTCTTCAGTACTCCATTCCAACTTTATCATTTCAGAAGCCTCAAGTAATGCTTGTTCCTTGTACCATCGTTCAATCTCTCTCATACTAGCTTCTTCTTGTTCTTTCTATTTTTTTCAAAAGCAACATCTTCAGCCTTAAATGTTTCTTGCAAGTTTATTGATAATTCATAATCATGTGAAATCTGATTCTTCTTACTATCAAATTCAAGTTCTTTTTCTTCAGGTTCATAAATAGTTTCACCCTCTTCTATGTCTCGTTTATCTACTACTTTACTAACTGGCTCCCCATTCTTGAAGTCTCTGGCCAATGGTTTATTTCCAGTAGGTTCAATTACAATGGGAACAGGTGCAATAACAGGATCATGAATTGCTAAGGTTCTACATAAGTTCAGCAGTGTACCTGCAACCTCCTTATCAAGTTCCTTCGCCTTCGAGGGTGGTGTTACAGCAGTTGTGATAATCGTACCATCATTGGTTGTAGTATCTGAAGTAACTGTCGATGAATTTACCTATGAGGCTACAGCAGTGCTGTAATTTGTAGTATCCCTAGATAGAGCCTGCACAACTTGTTCCTCTGTGTCTTCATCTTCAGAATTTAAATGTTCTACCACGCGTACCTTTTCTTCCTCTGCCAATTTTGGTTTTCCAACCTTCAATCCTTTAGCCAAAGGTTTAGCCAAGGGTTTAGGACCTGTGGGTTTAAGTATAATTGGAAATTGTGCACTACCCAATCCAGTGCGACTGGGCAAGGATTTACATAAGTTCATCAGGGTGCCAGCAACCTCTTTGTCAACTTCCTTAGAATTGGGTGGTCGTGTGACCTTGGTTGTCATTAAGGTGGCTTCAGGGGATTCAGCAACAATAGGAGTGGTTGTTTCCTGCCCGACTTCTTCCTCTTCGTTTTCAACTACAACCTTTACAGCTTCAAGCACGGCTTCTTTTCCATCCTTGTCAGTAACCATATACTCACCACCATGATCTCCGCTATCGAAATCCATCTCAACATCCATGTTTACATCCTCCCCTGAAACAATGCTTTTGCTCCTCTCCTTTGATGACCTGCCTTTCTTAGTCATCTTCGACACTCTATTACATGTAGCAAACCTTGGTCTTCTTACTCTCTCCAACACAGAAACCCTGTGCTTCAACCTTCTTATTGTATTTTCCATTTGTGTACATTTAGACTTCAATTCATTCACTACTTCTATAATATTGTCACCATATGCGGTACCCGTGGGATCAGATACGGTGCCATTGGGTTGAGCGTCTGCGGTAGCAGCGGGATCAGCATCATTGGTTTGGGTGTTTTGTGATTCAGGTAAAGTTAATGCTTTAGCAGTGGATTCATATGGGTTAACAGTGTGTTCAGACTTGGTAGGAGTGGGTTGAGCATCATTGCTTTGGTTGGGTTGGGATTGAAGTACCTCCTCATTATCAGTAATGTCTGGCAAGTTAACCATATTAGGGAATAAAGGTGTAAGCTTTCCTGAGAACTTGCCATTCTTTTTCCTCAAGTGTGTAAACGCCCTAGGAGACATATGATTTACCTCATACTCACTTTTATGAGGAATGGTTTTCGTGATCTGTTTCTCCACTATTAATTGAACAAACCTAGGATATAAGCAGTATTTACCCTTTTCTTTAATGTTCATAAACCCCTCAAAGATCATCCTAGACCAGTTAAACACCCTCCCCCGTGATAAACATATGACAGCGGTTGCTATTTTCGATGGAAACTCATCAAAGCCTGTTGTCTTATTGCTTAGACACAAAAGCAAGGTATGTATTAAAAACTTCCATTGGGGTGAGAACATACCTTTATGATACTTAATTCTCTCCACATTTTTCTCATAACCCAATCTTTTCAACCCATTATCAATATCATCATCAGGCAAATTTTCAACCCCATCAGCATCCTCCAGCTTTAAAACATCCCTAATCACCTCCTCCTTGACTATTATCTCGTTCTTATCAACAACACTCCTAATAACGGCTGCTCCATCTCATTCTTGAATTTCTGCCTTCAACCAAAATTGATGAATGTATGCTTTAAGAATGACAGGTTGTACACTTATTGCATAGTGAATTCGTGTGTGTTTGATAAAATCAATCATCTCATGGAACCCTTCAGTATGATTGTTCTTGGTTAGGTATGCAACGACGTTGTGCGTGGTTGGATATTCTTTACATTCTTTCGGCATTTTTTGTGATTTGGATGTAAAAGACGTTTAAAACTCAGTTTGGGAGGGGTTAGGGTTTGTGTAGAGCGCCAATTTCAAGTGTTTAAAGATCAATTATTTGATAGCGCATTGAATTGGGGATTATATACTTTTAGATCAACATGTTACATAACAGCCCCTTGAGTTTCCATTTTCATCAATATACTAGCCGTGGTTCAAAATATACTACCCGTGGGTTTCCAACAACTATCCGTGGTTACAATTGCACTAGCAGTGGGTTGCCAAGTTCATGCGGTGGTTAGGAATGCACTAGCAGTGGGATGCCCACAACTATATGTGCTTATAGTAAGTGCTAAACACCAAGTCAATTGTGGCAATGACTTCATTTACTACACAACAACTCACACCATCTACCCATTTAACACATTGAATGCTTTTTACCATTATTTAATACCATATCACTCATAAACCACACACATCTCTCTTGTATCCCCAAAACAATTTAGTCAAAATGAGTGGGTCACAAAAACATCCTCTGGAAATCTCTTCAGATTCGGATTCTTCTGATAGTTCATGCTCAAGCAATACGTGGGAGAACTATTTTCCTCCAACAAAGCATGTTCCTGCTGGACCCTCTTCCATCCGAACAGAACCACTCAGATCTCCACCTCTTGAAGCACTTGCAGCTCAACCACGACCAGCTGGTCCTTCCTCAGCAGGTTCCCCCAAAAGAGTGCTAGTGAGGGGACTTGCTTGCCCAAAACTGTGGGCTGTTATTGGGGGACTAGGAGTTCAGAAGAATATGCCAGCATGGGCCATACCAAAGAAGCCATAGATGGTTTAGGTTGTTATGTTGATGTAGTAGTCTTTTGTTAGTAGTCCTTACTGGATAACTCTTGATGTACTTATTAGATGATTGTATGAATGAGAAGCATCAAGCACTGCATCTGATGATGCAGTTTTATAAACTAATGAATAATTTCCAATTATATAAGGCTGGAAACAAACATGGAAGAGAAATACATGAAGTTTAAAGAAGTGAATTACATGTTTTGTTAAACTACAACTCTCCAGGCTGATAATCAAACTTTAAATAAATTTATCCTTAATTTTGACTGTCCAAGGTGACCTTATTCTATCTTACAGAACAGATCCTCGTGTTCTCGGTCTTGCCGCATTCGCTCTTCCATTTCTCTTTCAGCCCTATCTTGTTCGGCTAGTTGTTCCATTGTTGCTTCATCTTCATGCTGCTTGGTAAGGGACTTCTCACCATCAACATTTCCATTTATTTTGTTGTGCTCATATTTATTCTTGTCACATATTTCCTTGACAGCCAACGCACCTTTTTCAGCTACATCCTTCTTAGATCATTTGTTACGTTGTTTACTATATATTTCATGAATCACGTCATCACATGGTCGTTCCACTTCAAAAGACAAACGCTTACGCACAATCCCTGTTAATTGTGTAAAAACCAAAAAAAGGTAAGGATCATAAATATATTACTATAACTAGTTATAGCATACTAACAATAATAATGAATTTTTACCGTTAGACATTACTACAAATATGAGATTGTTATTACTTAAACAATCTATATGTAGTTGGGATAAGTTACTTGTTTCAAGCAGTGGGCAGTTGGCAACTTAATAAATTTTTTCACATAACACAAATAAATGAGTATCTTAGTAAATCTTAGGCAGTTGGCACAAGTACAAGATTAATAATAAACAATCAAAAATGGGTTGTTCATACTTAATACACTCAGTAAAGTGTATCTATGTTGATACATTAATGTTGGGCAACCTTAGAAACTTTACTTTGTTGGGCAACCTAAGTAAATGCACAAGTACAAAGGGCTGGTAATTTGCACTTGGCTTACTTAAAAGAGTTTACTGAAAATCCAAGAATTATCTCAACCTAAATTTGTTCAAAACACGACCATGGATTACGATGACAATTCTAATTTTAAGGTTTATTTAGTGCATCCTTCATCTAAACATGCAGTTAAACTACCTAAAAATATCACTTTCAATAAACTAGTGGCGTATGTGAAGAAAAAGGTTGAAGGTGTGAAACACACACCAAATGATAGAGTCAGGTTGTCTTACAAAGATGGTTCCCTGATGGAATTGGACGTTGTTGATGATGAAGACGTCCAATTCTTCATTAATGAACTATGTTGTAAGAATGAGAAAACTCAAGCTCTGTTAATTTCAACAAAAGAACCACCACCTACAGAGGTAAAATCATCTTCGGCTTCTAATCATTTATCATTAGACCTGAATTTCCCGCTGATTCACAAAGATAGTTATCATGACACACCAAAGGTCGAGGATACCTTTTTTCATCAACCTAATCATTCACTTCCTCCGTCGCAAAGTGACTCATTTAAACATATGCCCACGCCACCAACTGCACCACAACCAGATTTAAAAAACATTGATTCCCAAAATACAGATACCTTATTTTTCAAACATAAAAATTTTTATAATAAAGCAGAATGCATGTTTACTATTGGAAAGAAATCATTACTTGAGCGCTTTGAATACAAAGTTATTAAATCTGATCCCACGAGGTACAGCGTGAAATGTATAAATGAAGGCTGCTCATGGAACATATACACACGCAAAAAAGCGGAATGCACATTCTATGTTTCTAGCATCAACAATGTCCACATGTGCAAGAACCGAACTACATCCTAATCATCGTAATGCGACAATGAAATTACTTAGTCGGGTTGCTAATCGAAAAATTGAAAGATACACGGAGGGTATATCTCGGAAAGGACATACAAAGAGATTTGAGTCTTGAATGGAAAGTAAACGTTTCTTACAAACGAGCTTGGGGGTAGGAATTTGGCATTTGAGGTGTTGAACGGTAAACATGAACAATCGTTTGAGCGATTAGCTTTATATTGTCATAACCTAAAGCTAAAAACAGGGGATCGATACTGATTTAACTGGAAGATTTAAGATGGTTTTGTAGCATTTGGTTTCATGGTAAGTTTCGGGCACATTTATATCAATTGTTAGTATTAGTATTTATACTATTGTTATTCTTATACACACATCTTATTATTATTATTGCTTTCGTATGTTAAGCTTTAACGTACACTAAGCACTAATATATGTAACGATACTAGATTCGCAGTTTTATAGCCTTCATGCAGCCATTGATTATAATTGATGCTGCACATCTTAAAGGGAAGTATCTAGGAACAAACATGCTTGCTGTTGGTATGGACGGAAATAATCAAATTATTCCAATCGCTACCGGTGTCGCACAGGGTGAGACCGCTGAAGCCTGGACATTGTTTTGGGGGTGGTTGAAAGAATGCATTGGCGAAGTGCCTAATCTGGCCATTATTTCAGATAGGCATCATTCAATTACAAAAGCTTGTGACACAGTTTTCCCAAATTGTTTTCATGGTTATTGTTGTCGTCACTTGATGACGAATTGCAATATCACCCGTAAAAAGCATAAGGCTTTGTACTGGAAGTTGTGCAAATGCTACACAACTGAGGATTTTGACAATGCAATTTCCGAGCTTCGTGCAAAAAAATCAGAAGCCGTCAAAAAACTTGAAGACGCCGGGTATGAAAAGTGGTCTAGGGCATATTGCAGTGGAAAAAGGTACAATTATTTGACATCAAACAGTGCGGAGTCAATAAATTCGTTAACAAGGCATGTTAGAAAGGTACCAATAACAATGCTCCTGGAGTACTACAGACGTCTTCTACAGGATTGGTATTTCGAACGTCGCGAAAAATACTACGGTATAACTATATATTTGCCATCTCACATTTACTTGTTCGATAAAGGTTACCTTATGTATGCTTATTTTGCAGACGCACCGGAATTTGAGCTTACAAAATGGGCAGAAAGGAAGGTTGAGCAGAGAATGTGGAAGAGTGCTAATTGGGAAGTAAGAGGCATTGCCATGTGTGCTGTGTACCAAGTTATAGACAATCGGCATAGTCATATTGTTGATTTCGTAAAGAATGAATGCAGTTGCAGGTACCTGCAATATACAGGTTGTCAATTACGGTAAATGTTGTTTAATCGTGTATGGTTTTTGCTTACGAAGCCTCGTGCAGGAAATGCCAACTTTCGGGACTACCATGTGGTCATGTGTGTGCCGTGTGTAGAGAAGAAAAATTGACTAATTGTAACAGATCGGCGGAAACATGGTTTACAAAAACTGCACTCAAAGGCACATATCATGAAATGGTGTATCCTTTGGAAATAGAGTCAGAATGGCATGATCCGGGTAACTTGCAAAAGGTAAAACCACCGTTGATGGACAAGAGGCAGGCAGGAAGACCTAAGAACAAAGATCGCTTCCCATCAAAAAATGAGGAGCCAAAAGTTAGAAAATGTGGGAGGTGTGGTACCGTAGGCCATACCCGTGCATCATGCATGGAACCAGTGCCCAGAAAACAGGTAACCTAGATTGTTCGTTCAAATGTATATCTAATATTATGTTTTAGTATTATGACACGACTGGTTGTATATGTTGTTAGAAAAAAACTGGCAAGGGTAAAGAAGTTATGCAAGAGATGGCACCTGAACCGGAACGCGTAAACGTAGGTCAGGTGCTCATTTTCAATTGAAAGATGACCCACAATCGCAAGTCGATTTACTTAGTATTTTCAAAATGGGAGAATTTACCGTGAATGGGATGCCGACGTTGGGATGGAGAAACAACTAATGCGTTTTGGAGGGTTACGAGATAATTCTGCATTAACCTAAATTCACCCCCGAATCATCAAATACATATCACTTGGATGATTTCAATAACATGGATAATTACTAGGTCATTGTTCACTTTATTTAACTAATGTAATAGTTGCTGCGCGGTTGTGGTAGGCTAAGTATGTGTATGCTTAATGTTAAACAGTACTACGTATGGTTGTTGTTCCAAGATAAACTTACTGTGTCAATCCTTTGTGTGTTGAACTTTGATAAGTGTTAGAATTCATAGTTTTAACCAAGTAATTGTATTTTGTCAATCATTTGTGTGTTGAACTTTGATAAGTGTTAGAATTCATAGTTTTAACCAAGTAATTGTGTTTTGGCATGAATAAAACACGGTGTTTGTGTATGGTACATAATTGTGATAGGTTAGGCAATGCAAAAGGCTAGTGCAAAACCAGCTATGATGTGTCCTGTTTTGGATGTTTGTTCAGAAATAGTAAATCATGTGAACATGTGTAAGTGAAAAATAACAAATATAGTGAGAATATGTGGATTGGGTTTAAAGTGTTTGAAAAGCTGTAATTTTTTATTGGATGTTATTCAATAATATGGGAGCAGCTGTGCACCATGTGACAAATGCTATATGAGGACATGGATTGGTGTCATGATAATACAAATACGATTAATGAGAATGTATGTATTTGTTTGCATTTATTTAAAGACAGAAACCAATCTTGTTAGTTATCCGGTTTAATTTTATTTTTTTTATTTGTGATAACGTATTGGGATAAGGAAATGTCTAGATTTCCTAGGTGTGATAAGCTTAGAGCCGATGCAAATTCGAACAACCGGCACGATATGTTAGTCTTCTATTGCTACCACCCGCGAAGATGTTCGTATGGCAGAATTGAATGCGCTATGGAAGATTGGTTCTAATCATCAAGAAAGGTTTAGCTTCATTCAAGAATTGGAGAGTGTTGGAAGCAGGCATGCTCAAAAAGCGCAGAATATTTGAGGGGGTAATGGTAAAGATGATCAAAAGATCATGCAAATGCGTATCCTTTCACGGGAACTGGAGCTAAATGCTGCGAACAATGGCATCTTTATCGAGAGACTTAGGGGATTGATGGATCTCTAAATGTGTATGGTCTTTTCAGTGTGTTCTATGTTGTTTGTAGTATTTGCAGTAGTATGTGTCCGTTATCTTATTATGAGTGTTCTTGTAGTGATTGTGTGTGACCCCTGTTGGTATGGCGATTGTAAGATATTGAATTGAATAAAATGGGTTGTTAAATTTGCATGTATTAAATTGGTGTATCCTAAATTTGCAGTTTTATTTTAAATTTTATTTTGAAATGGTTATTATAACAGTGTGTGTTAAAATAGCAGTGGTTTGTTCTAAACTGACCGTGGTATCTTCTCAACTAGCCGTGGTTTCTTCTGAAGTAGGCGTGGTTTCTTCTCAATTAGGCGTGGTTTCTTCTCTACTATCCGTGGTTTCTTGTCTGTTAGCCGTGGTTTCTTGTCTGTTAGCCGTGGTTTCTTCTCTACTAACCGTGGTTTCAGCAGTGTACTAGCCGTGGTTTATTCTCAACTACCCGTGGCTATTCACAGTCACTTGAAACCACGGCTAGAAGGATCAGAGCACTGACGAATAAGTCATTTAAAAAGATGTTAACAACAAAATATAAAAGTACTAAAAAATAGGCCACTATGAAAAGGGCACTTATCTTGAAAAATGAGAAGAATTCCATCGACTACATTCTTTAACTTTGCAGCAGTTGTTTCTTCTACACAGGTACCAGATACAGCAACATAAAGCAAAATGAAAAGCTTTTTATTATTTAAAGATAACTTAACAACAAGATTAATAAGTTGTAAATAAAATGCCACCACGAAAAGGGCACTTATCTTGCAAAATGAGAAGCATTCCTTCCGATAATTTCTTTAAATACAGCTCGATACAAAAAACGCAACCATGCGAACAATTTTAATGACAAAGATATTAACTAAATAATACATTTTGCTACTACATCAGTTTAATTAAACTAGTTAATACAACAGTTTAGCTACTACATACCATGATACAAACTAGTTGATACATCAGTTTAATTAAACTAGTTGATACAAACAGTTATAATTACAACCAAAATATGACAACATGTCTACCAAACACATACCCGTGTTTTAAAAAAATTGCCATATGCTCACGATATGCAAGGCGGCTGTCAGACAGGTTATCGACGGCCAATGACTTCCCATGTGACATCAGATAAGAATATGCATACCAGACACCACAATCACTAAAGCGAGTCCCCGATCGGGAACGTTGGGTGCATTCTTGAAGGTAATTGCATATGTTGTCGGATTTATACCTTTGTTTTGGAAGACACTGGCTTTGTCTAGAACGAATGGTAGTCCAGCCTGTATATACATCCAAACATAATTTGTTATTTTACATACCGATTTAACACAATACAAAACACAATACATAATTTGTTATTTCACATACCAACATAACAACTAAAATGTTTACATCTGACACACAAAATACATAAACTACACCAAAATACAATGAAACAAGACATCCTAATAATGCGCCATATCACGATGAGTCTGCAAAATAAGTGATTCATGTAATGGTTTGATCGAAAAGGACCCAACATCTCCCTCGATGCCCAAGTGCTGGAAGTTCCCAGTAGCAAGCTTGTATAGTACAATGGTTGCGTTAAAACCCTCCTGGTTTCCAATTTCAAGCACGGGGTCGTCGTTGTCGTCAAAACCAATTAATTTGAGTGCTATTGGCGTGGTAATGCTAAGAAGCTGGGTAGCAGATGCAATCGTACCACCAAAAACCGTGATAACCCAAATAGAGAAAACAGAACTGACCTCCCCTTGAATGTTTCCCGAAACGACAAGACTGTCTCTTAGGTTTGAAACATAGAACGGTAAGGGAATGTTGCGTATCAATTCATCAGGTATGTCCAGCGTTTGGAAACGGTTGGTGAGCAAGTCGAAAGACACAATCAAATAGCTGTCGAATGTGCTACCATCGTTAGCATACAACCGTTGATAACCACACCAATAGATGTGACCCCCAACATTAGCTTGACTTGCCTTTTTGATTCTGATTGAGTTCGGAAGCAAGCAATGCTGATCTAACACGATCCATTGTCTAGAGGAGAAGGTGAAAATTAAGACGGTGTGGAAAGGCTGAGTTTGATTGAATGGGTATGAAATTTTCAGGAAGGTCGGATCAAAATTGTCAGGACGAATCCCAAAAGCCATAAAACGTTTTTCATACTCCTGATGTGTCAAAACATAGGGGACAATCGTGGCGCATGATCGGTTGATGGAAGGGTTCCAAACGACCGCCATGGTATCTTTGACAATTGGTCCAAAGGTAAAACCCCAAAATCCATGTGACCAACCGATAGGATTGACGTCAGAAAATGAAATGTTTGAGGCAAGAGGGTTCAATTCAAGATTTTCATTTAGCAAACCCACGTAACCTTTAAACCTCTGCCTGTACAGCAAAACGTATGAAACTGGTGGAGTCATTCGAACACCAAATCGGACGGTGAAATGCATGTTGTCTATGCTAGACTTCCAAGCCTTGCAGACACTGCGGCATTGAGCCACACACCTAACTGAAAGCCTATTAACTATGTCCATTTGAACTTCGAGTGGAATGTTGTCAGACATCGTGAAATTATACTGGGCAACTGTGAAATCAGTTAGGATGGGCAACTTTCACAACAATTTTGTGGGCAACTATTAAAGTGTAAGTATGTGTTTAGTGTTGTATGGACAGTGACAGTATTATAAATAGAACAATTAGAGCATTCATATCTAGGGACCAACCCATAAGATATGCATTTAAGAAATAGTACTTGTATTAAATGGTTAAACAGTTAACTTCCAGTTTAAAGAGTTGACTAGTGCTTAATACTACCATCAAATTTTAGATCAAGTACAAGGGACAGGTCCATAAACACTTGAAAGTGTATGTTACATAATTAATTATAGTTGGGCAACTATGACGCATGGGCAACTTAGTCAATAACTAGTTTGTTTCTAACTACTAGTTACAAAAATGTTGTTCCTTATTAACTGATAAGCAAGTTAGTTAATAAGTAGTTTGTTAGTGAATAACTAGTTTGTTAACTTTGTTGTATTGACAAACATTTATGAATTAAGAACTTATAAGCAATAGTACCTGTAAACATGCCCGCATCTTCTTGTACCAAGGTCGCCACTCAGCTTCAGGCTTATAGCCACTGTCGAAAAATGTTACAACCCCCGTCCTAATATGGAATCGAGCCAGAAACCAATGTTTTTCCTTTTCATTGATAGGCATATAAACCTGTCGTATAACACAAAAGGCCATTTTAACAAAACACATAACAATATATGTATAAAGGAATGAACACAAGTATTACCTGTTCAACATCAGCCCATTGGTGTTTGTACTTTTCCCGTTAACATACCAAATGGGATGGAGTCTTGTAATAGCGGTGAACAAAGTATGCGATTACTATAGCCCAATCAGTAGCCTTGGTCCGAAATGCAACATGTATTCCACCCACAACTCTATGTGCTATAAAGCAACAATAAAAAATGATTAGGGTATAAAAGCAACAATATTAAATGAATATACTATCGGGTGAAAGATATGCGTGATGTTACCTCGCTCCTAAGCCAACCTTTCTTGAGGGTCTAAACACACTAAGGATTCCCAAAACCGCGATCCACACGAACTTCTTTGGACCAAGGAAACATACATCGAAGGGCCCTCGCTTCCAAGAAATTCGTCGTACTCATGAGTAAGACGTGCTTTGTCGATAGCCTTGTTCCTTGGGAAAGAACACACTGCAGCGTTGTTACCAACACGTAAATTAAAAACAGTTTAAAAATATTAATATTAAAACTTGTTTTCATACCTCAACCCAAGGTTTAACATTTTGTAACTGTGCGGACATATCTCGGATCCCGCACCTGTGTGTTCGATTATTTTCGATTCGCAAATCTTTTGACCCGATGTCTGACGACTCAGTGAGATCTTTTTACTCCTCATGTCGTGTTATGTCCGCTTTTGCCCTTTCCAATGGTGTGAATTATAGAAAGCTATAGACCTCTTTTTCTTTTCCGTCTCAATCTTCAACAACTTTGCCTTTTGCAACCTGCGATTCTTCTCATCTATCATCGCCATTAGAAAATCCTTTTCCATCGTCTTTTGTTCTTCCATCCTCCACCGTTCTTCCTGTTCTTTCCTCAGCCTTAATTCCTCTTCCAACAGATACTCCTGAGTAATAGGTGATGCAGTTAAAATACATTTAATAGTATACTATGGCAAAAGTGTACATTTGGAAATCACATTACCGTAACTACATCATCCTCATCATCACGATCGATCGGCTCAACGATCGCTAGAAATAAGAGAGTCAACCAATTCGTAGAATTCACGATTTAGTTGGTCTCAAGCTCATAGCCGAGGTGGGAAAAGGATGCAAGAAAGTCCAATTTATCCTGTAGCGAAATAAAGTTCATTGTAAAACAAACGGATAGTTTAAAGAAATAAAGATAATATATCGATGAACTCGCCTACCCGAAATCCGCACGTTCTTTCACATGCAAGGACCTACAATGTAATAAAGGGTATTATCCTTAACAATAATTCTAATATAAAAGTATAGTTATTATTTAATCATGCTTACTAAATAACTTGAATAATAGACTCGAGTTTGAAAACACGAGAATTCAACTCTTGAATGACACAATCCTTGAGGTCGACTGTTGGGAGACCATCGTCTGCACCTAGACACAATTGGTAAATACTTTATTTCGTCCTACCACGTTTCCGAAAGCAAAGTGACCAACTTCGTAGATACACATCGTAATCATGCGGTAATTTTGTTGGAAGAGTCCTTGGTATGTAGTGCGGTAAAATTCCTAAATTGAATATACCACTCCGATTGGTGCTCGTCTAATGTTGGTTTCAGATCATAAATTATCTTCGAGTCCTAAATAACATCATCAACAAAAGGAAATTAAATTGCATATACCAGTCCGACTGGTGCTCGTCTAATGCATTGAAACATTTGAATGTGTTTTACCTTGCCAAATAGCAATCCATAATCCGATCTTGTAAACATTACTTTCCTTGACCACGCTACTGCCCTTGGTATGACATCCGGGACTTTATTCCACCAACGATCGCTTTTTCAAACGACTCAAGAATCCATATCTACAATAATAAAGATGCATTACTCTCATACATTGGGTTCAATAATAATACTAAGAAAATATAATATAAATAGGAATAACCTTCAATGCCCAAACAAATCCAAAGAATCAGATATGTGGGAACATACTTCCGTGATCTTTCCAGACCCTTTAGGTGTTCCCACTTGTGGTTTGATACAACGTCTAGTATCTGGTCGTACAATTGCCTCCAAATGTGCTCCCCCCATGGAAAGGAATTCCATGCTTCTAGGTCTTCGACCAAACGAAGGAGTGAATCGTCCACCTCTTCAACCAATAAGTGACCCATAAATATAACCTCTAATGATAACAATAGACACACACGGACTGCGTCTTCATCAGTTAATTTACCGAACAACTCTTCATCCTCAATAACACCAAGAAGATCTAAGTTGGAAAGTTTTACCCCTAATTTTTTGGGAAATACCCTCAACTTAAATGTTAAATCCCCTGAAGTATATAAATCAAAACTTGCTGTCCCAAAACAAAAGCCTGTTATAAGACAAAACTCGGGTCGACCAAAATGTAGACTACGACCATCAAGATTATATATAAGGGGCATGTCATAGCTTGTTTTATCCATGAAACCCTGTTTTTGTAAAACATAATCTAACATGTGTGGTTCATGGTCAAAGAAGAACATATCCAGCCACCCTCCAAAACAGGTTGTCCTTAACAATTTCCTCCGAGTATGATTCAACTTTTCTTTAATTATTGAAAAGTATTTCAATTTGCTCCTAACAATGACATTGGCTTCGTATTCCTAGGAAAAAAGAATTAAAAATAATAAAAATAATAAAATAAAAATAAATAAATAAACAGTTAACAACAATTAACAAGTATCTTAAGACAACTACAATCAATAAAAAACGATATCGACTTCCTAATATCGCAATCATATTTAACAAATGAAACACTTGTATCATAGTCACACCAAATAAACAACTATTTAAACATTTCAATGAGGCTCAGATCTGTATAAATCAATAGTTTACAAAACATCAGGATATAACCGCCATGGCTGCAATAGTATAAAGTATACAATTTCCACGCCAAGACACGGAATATCACATCACTTGCATGATTTAATAAGATAGATGTCGTCACAGCCTCATACACACACACCTCGCTCCGCTGTATTGTCTTACAAAAAACGGACGTAATTATAGTTTCGCTAGATTCTTGAAAAAAGTTAAGGAACAATATGATATAGTTGCGGTTTCAAACGAAAGTTGAACATACCAATGTGGCCGCGTTATTTTGTACATGTGTATGGAATTTCAACTTAGTGATGACCCTTCTAAATCCCCCTACAGTACCTTTTGTCGTTTGAACTCCCTTTGGGCAAAGGCCTGCACCAGGCGGATTGCTAGATCGTTGAAAAAACAAAAGGCATTGTTTGGGAATTTAGAATGGCTCGCTATGCTGAAGTTCCCTACGCTTATACAAAGTAACGTGGCCACCTAGAAATGTTCTACTTCCCTTTTAATCCACAAGTATATCATATTGATCCTTAACTTTTTTTAACAACCTATCAAAAGTGTATAACAAGTATATCAGACTCAGCTAAACTTCGAAACTGAGTGTGCATTATGATATGCATTATCAAGGCTCAGATCTGTAAAAAATTGGATATAACCGCCGTGGCTGCAAATTGATGTAATACAATTGCCATGCCAAGATACGGTAAATCACATAAGATAATGGTCATCACAGCCTCTTGCATATCACAAATACACACGTGTCCCAAAATAAACCAACTACTTCAAACAATTACCTATGTAAAGGAGTTGGTTAACAAAGTTGCTTGTCAATATGTTATAAACATGTGGATAAACGTTAGTACTTTGACCCTCCACTCGAAATCCCATTGGCATGTCAAAACCCATTGCTATGACAGTGACATGGGAATGGGTTTTCGAGGGGAAGCTCAAAGTACCAACGTCTTTTCTACAATTCGTGGAGTGTGGCGTGTCATGAACAATACACACTATCATGATCATTGAGATATTCAAAGACAAATTGAATGTATGAAGTTGCGTATGCCCACGTTCTTACTTTCAACTTGACTTTGAATCCACAAGTATATCATATTGTTCCTTCTTTGTTAACTAACTCCTTTACAAACTACATATATAAACAAAATTTATATGACACGCATATCTGATGATGAGCTTACTCTGAATCACTTGGTTAAAAAGGTGGTGCAAATGGGTTTAGCTTACTCTGAGAGATCATAACTGTGTATGTGTTTTTAGTGTGTAATTGTTGGTGTGAAACTCTGTATCTGTGTGCGAGGGAGAGAGAGCAGAGATGATAAGAAGAGAGGTGAAAAGGTTTGTAATGAGAGTGCTACAATAGTGCAGAGTGAAGTGGGGTTAATGAGGCACCCTCACAAACCCTTTTATATCTCTCGCCAACATTCCACCACTATCCTTACCAACCCTTTCATCTCTTTTCTTATCATCTCGACCTCTCTTTCTCTCACACACACACGGAGTTTCACACCAAAATTACACACTCAAAAACACACGCGATTATGAACTCAAAGTAAGCTAAACCCTTTGCACCACCTTTTAACCAAGTGATAATATAAAGTAACAAAATATCAAAAATATACTTCCCTGAACGCCCCATTGGCAACAATCGGCTTTCACATTGGTTTAAAACTCCTCCATATACTTGTTTGTTCACTGCAATCCAGGTTTACTGATTGAATAGCATGTCAGATATAGGCTGATTTATGATTCACACAAATGATCCCAGAGCTGACATGCCATTCAATCAACAAAGCTGAATTGTAAGTAAACATACTATATGCATTTGGCTGCATCAAAGATATAACCGCCATGGCTGTAAAAGTGTAGTGCATAATCAAAGATGGATGAACGACACCATATTAAGTTTTTTTTGCTACTCAGAGGTGGTGGCGTACATCCATCATTGATCATTCAAATGTTAGTTTCGTAACATAATACGGAGGCTCAGATCTGTATAAATCAATATTTTACACAACATCAGGATACAACCGCCATGGCTGCAATACTATAGAATTGCCGCGCCATGAAACGGAATATCGCATCATTTGCATGATTTAATAAGATACTTGTCATCACAGCCTCTTACCAATTAACATCGTATATACACAATGGAATTGTTTGAAAAAGTTACATGTCTAGTTTAGTCACATACAAGATACAAATCTTCGAGCCAATCATGGTTCATTGGGACGGGCGTCTGCTAGGGAGAAATGATTATATACTCTCACAGACAATTTATATTCATGTGTTGCCATAGGATGCCAGCCACAATGAAACATGATTGACCCGAAGATGTTATTCATCTATGTGACTATTAAAATTGCCATGTGACTATTAACAAGAAACATGGTGTTTCTATTTATATGCATTAGCAAGGCTCAGATCTGTAAAAGGGTTGGTAAAACCAAAAACATCAGGATATAACCCGCCGTGGCTGCAAAATAATGTATTAAAATTGCCATGCCAACATACGGTAAATCACATCATTTGCATATCATATAAGATAATCATCATCACAGCCTCTTGCATGTACTAAATACAAAATATACTTCAGCTACTATCAAACTTTCCTTCTCAAACACAAATTGGCAACAAACAAACTTTCTGAACCATGGGTACACAGTAATGTATGCTACTATAAAATCAAAATCTACTAAAATAGATAACAACGATAACATCAAGGCTCAGATCTGTATTAAAATATATTCCAACAATGACATCAAGATATAACCGCCATGGCTGCATAAGAATGTAATAACACTGCCATGCCAAGATACGGTCAATCACATCATTTGCTTCATCAAGTAAGATATTTGTCATCACAGCCTCAAACATATCACAAATACACAAAATGCTTAATAAATATGCAAAAGTAAGTGTTTTATTAGATAACTAAATGATTAATAAATAACCAAAAGTTGCCCAATAAATCAGCTATGTAAGTACAATGTGGGCCCATGTCACCTATATGGGAAAGGTTCCACCTGCACCACATTTATTGACATGTTAAGGGTAATAAATTCTCAAACTTACCCACCTTATATGTGTGAATTTAAATTGAAGCGGTGTTGGTAAATAGGTCACAAAATTTTATCAAAAATGTCTACAAAAGACTTCAGCCAACAATTTCCGGAACAAAAAGACTTCGGACAACAGTTCCCCGAACAAAAGGACTTTGGCCAACAAATTGATGAAGAAGAACTTTTACTACAAATGGAGGAGGCTGCTATTAAGGAGGAAGAAGAGTGGCAGATAGCACAAAGAGAAGCTGCTCTTCAGGATGAAGCGGAAAGGGAGCGACTAATGCTCCAGGATGAAGAAGTGCTGTTAGAGATGGAGGAAGCTGCTCGTATGGATCAAGCTGAAAGCGAACAACAGGAACGTCGGGACAGAGAATTCAATACATTGTATGCAGAGTGGGATGAGAGCAGATTTGAAGGTTGCTCTGAGTATCTTTACGACGATGGTTACGACTCTAAAAACTCACAAACTTGGGATCACCCGGATTATATTTAGTTGTTTCGCAAATCAATTTTCAGTGTATTTTGTTTAGTTAACCCAACCAGTTTGCACCATCATTAGACTGCTTTATTCACTTAGTACAACTTATCTTACAGTGGTTTAGTGACTTAGTCTACAACAACATCCATCATTTTGTTTCTCAAACTTAATAAGTAGCAACAAATCACTAAAACCACAAGAACAATTAATCACCCAAAACGTTACCAGTTATCTTACACTAGCTTATTCACACCCATCATTTGTTTCACAAAACTTAACTAAAACAATTAATCACCCATTAAGTTAACCCTAAAATATCGAAACCCAAAATCAAACAAGAACAATTACGTAAAAGTTAACCCTAACTTAGGGAAACCCTAAATTAGCGAAACCCTAATATAGCAAAACCTTAAATCAATAGTGGCAAAAAAACCGAAATTACTTACCCTAGCAAAAATCTTTTTTCTGATAGACATTAGATCGGACAGCGTCGTGGCGATGTACTGGACAGATAATTGTTTTTGCTCTGGTTGAGAAGTGTGTTGAGGAAGGTTGTGTGTGTTAACTACTGTTAAGTGTGGTGGGATAAGTTAAGAAGAAGTGTGTTGGGGAAGTTTCTATAAAAAGTATAAACCAGGTATAAAAAGTATAAATGTATAAATGTTAACAAAATAACTTATACATTTTTAAATTTTTATACATATAATACATTATCTTTATCATTATAAGTTCTTAAAAGACTGAAAGGTGTAGGACCAGGTTACCACGAGTTTAATGTACTTTTAAATAATATAATAAGACTATACTTTTCTCTAAAAGACAAAATTTGTCGATTCTTGCGATATTAAAGTCAAAGTTGCTTAATTACTTTTGAGCAGTTCTTAATAACGTGATCTAGTACCCTTGTCTTGGTAAGTCTGGTGGACCCACAAAATGGACACACGTCGATTATTTAGGATAATTCCCAAATATTTTGTTGGAAGAGTTCTTGTGGGGCGTTTGAGAAGTGAAAAAAAAGTTGGGCGTTTGGGGTAATAAAGTCAAGAACCTGAGGCGTTTAAAAATTTTCCATTTGTATTTTGACACTTTTTTATTTAGTTGATTTTTTAAGGTTTCATTTTTTAAAATTTGACCGTGTTTCTTTTATATGTAGTATAGATTATATCCTCCTAACTCCTCCTAAGGATATATATTTATAACAACTTAAACTTTGTTGCAGTACCATGGGATCATATGATCGTATGATACATCCTCAATCTATTAGGCTTTAAACTTGAAGTGAGACTTGCTCCTCTAATAAAGTTTACTCCGTATTATTTAATTATCTTAGCTCATAGCTTATAAACAAAACATTGCATGGCTTTGAATACGACGGTACCAAAAGCTGTGTCAAAAACATGTAAAAAAAAATAACTTATGTCACATCATTTTTGTTAGTTGAAACATTTGTAGTTGTAGCGCAAGTGTTTGATGAAATGCCTCAATGAAAACTTTACTAGTTTTGCAAGAAGAAGGTATGGAGTTTAACATTTGTTTGAATTGTGTAGATATGTTGCGTTCAGTTATTTAATAGTGCGTTTTGGAAGTCATTTTGAATATTAGCTTTTACAAACGGGCTTGCGTGTGTTTGGCAAGTTGTGAGAATTAGTGATAATTAGTTAAGGGCTTGCAGTTAAAAATGGCTTCTGAATACATAGATGATCGGAATTACCCAAACGCTCTAGATTTTTGAAGACATGTATATGCTGATTACCCGCCTTTTCTTGCTGTATAATGGCTGGTCTGTTTTCTTGCTGTATATCTGAGTTTGTATCTGCTAGAAATTACTGCTTTAAGGATTTTACTAGTACCATAGTTCCGCTGTATTTACAATGCTTGTGTTAGATTTTTCTATTTTGTTTCTCTACATTTCAGATAATTATATATCTATTATCAATGTTAATCACCCATTCACCCTTAATTATCTTGACTTTATATCCCATTGTTCCGCTTTAGCACCCGCTCGTTTCATTATACTTTTGTTGCAAATCAGTATAATCTTCAACCATTCTACCATGACCATGCATCATCTAACTCTTCAGTACACTTCTTTTCCAATCTCAAACTCCAGTACTTTGTTTTAGCTACACTAGTACTAATTAAGCCTAAGTGTAGATATTATTGATCCAAGTAGACATTAAATGTGCTTTGACTGCCGTTTACGTTTATTGCATAAGTTACTGATAATGTATATGATGTTCAGATTCTGATAAGCGTATCTTTAGCTGTTTTGACTATTGATTGATTGTTAGATTGACCCACATAAACCTCAAATCCACCAATTCACAAAGTGTAACTTCTTTTTATTTTTAATTAGGAATACAGGAGCTCACGCTTGCTCTTCACAGAGCCCATCCTACAGGCTACAATAGCGTCTGCAACCAAACCAAATCTAACAGGTTATAAAAGTATATCAGACGTAGATGTTGCAAGGTGGGTAGGCTGGATCACAGGTCAAAATGAATCATTTTTAAAGCAGGTGGTACCGGGTCAGGTTAAGTTGACCCATAAAAACTTTCATGTCGTTAAATAAAATTATATTTTAGAGATTAATGTGTTAACCATGATCAGAAATAAGTATTTGTCTCTTTGACATGTTGACCCATTTGACCTATCCCCTGTTAGCTCACTCTTGTTTTTATTTGTGTTTGACCAGTTTGAGATAGAACACAATCCAAGTCGACCCATTCATAAAACTTAGTGCAATGGGTGGAAGTTTGATATAACACCCTTTGGGACATTCTGTTTATTTGACTGTTGTTGGACAATAATATCCTGGTGCACAAAATATATCGCTACCCATCTGTACAGGACCCTGCATATCAGCTGACCCGCATGTATGATTTGGCTTGCCCGCAGGTTGTTGGTAGTGGTATCTGAATATTTTCTCTGCCGAGTTATGTCTTAGTAATCTATATAACTAGAATCTAAAAATATATAAACTTAGGACCAAAATAGCATAATAACTTACGGTTTCACAAATTCCAGATTTTTTTTTGAGCTTTGCAAGCGGGCAGTATGCACCCAACGGGCATGCTTCAATTAGAAGTTGACAAAAGAAAAACCAAGTAAGCAAATATTTTATAGGTAAGCGTTCTTACATTTTATACTCTGTTTTCTTGGATTTGTTACAAGTATATCTTCATGCTTATAAAAGAGTATATCTGGATACAATTACAATTGGTTGTAAAATGGCAGTTATTTGCAAGGGATGTTTAATCGAACGATTAGGTCTTTGGAGTCTGGATTAAAGCCAGTGTAATCTCACTTTTCTCTCTACATCTGTTCATATGTGCTTTGTGCTACTTTTGTAGCGTATGTGACTGTTTCTGTTTACCATTTCGTAGTTATGTGTTTGATGGGGCACCTCCTGATTTGAAGAAACAAGAGCTTGCCAAATGGTAATTGAACTCTTGCACTCTCAGTTGATTTTAATAAATATTGTGAAATATTGTTGTAAGGTTTACATGGATATAAATTATGACACAGTTACTCAAGAAGAGAGGATATGGCAGCTGGCTTAAATGAGGCCATACAGGTGAGTTAGCGTTTGTTTGAGAAACGTATCTGATATAGCTTTCACTTTCTTTGCTAATTTCAATATTGCTTTTGCTGTTATTGTAGTTTGGCAATAAGGACGATATTGAGAAATTTAGTAAACGGACACTGAAGGTTGGTTCTGAGCATATCTTCTTATACTATAAAAAATTATTTAATCAAGTTATATGTGGTCTGATGACTTGTGCTTGATCTGTTCCAGGTAACAAGACAACCTAAAGAGGATTGCAAAAAGCTTCCAAGTCTTATGGGAGTGCCTGTCATCGAGGTAAGATTGCCGATTAAAGTGTCGGTGCTCATGCATTTTTTTCTCAAATTGTATGAAGTGCGAGTATAACCGAAGTCCAAAGTCACAAACTGACCTATTTCTACCTTCTTGTTTATCGATTTATGTAGGCTTCATCTTAAGCAGAGGCGCAGTGTGCTGCACTTTGCAAAGCTGATAAGGCATGTATCTTTGCTTAGCTGTTCTATTTTGTGCTTTCGTAATATTATTTAGTGTTTTTATTTTCAATGTAACACACATCTTGTATCAGGTCTATGTTGTTGCTTCGCCATTTGATGGATCCTTGCTCGAGGAAGATTCCTGTGATGGAATTTGATGTTTTAAAGGTGATGAATATAACAAATAATATGGATTTAATGGTCTTTTTGCGAGCATTCTAACATAGGTGCTTATTTTATGTCAGGTTTTGGAGGAATCCAGTCTCACAATGGATCAATTTATTGATCTGTGCATTCTATGTGGGTGTGAGTATTGTGACAGCATTAAAGGTAAAACGTGACTTTCGTGTTAGGTATCTTGTTTCTGTGCTAATTTTTGTTCTTTCGATTATTGGGTATTGGTGGTCAGACCGCTTTGAAGCTTATCTGTCAGCATGGCTCAGTAGAGACTATTCTGGAGATATAAACAGAGAAAGGTTACATTTTTTCATTTTTGAGGATTCTCTGTATGTTGAGGCTCGACGCCTTTTTAAAGAACCTTTGGTCTGTGTTGATGAGGAGCAGCTTGGTATCAAATGGAGCACTCCTGAGGCGAATGCACGCCTTAGGTGTGTGTATCTTCCTGTTAAAGAGGTACCATTTAGAATCTCATATGAATATTTGTGTTTACTTCATGCAAAGTCTACAAGATATTTTTGGTTACTTTGTGCTAATTTGTCGCCTTGAACTTTTTATAACAGGGGAAGGAGACCACTTGTTGATGTTACTTTTTTTTTTATAATCAGAGCATTCTGTTCTTACTGTGGCACTTCTTAATCTGAGATCTAATCGTGAAAAAATTGACCCAAAATATGTTCTGAGACATTTGATGTTCGTATTGTGTATGTTGAAATAGAGGTTGTTCTCCAACTCTATGCGAGTGGTCGTACTACTGGTAAGTTTCTCAATGTTGCTCTATCTAAAAGTAGCAGTCTCGCCCTAGTTAGCGCCTGGATGCTTTATTGTGTAGGTACTGTTCTTGATTCTGGAGAATGGTTTGATGCGTTGATGAAAATTCTGACTTAACGAGTTCACTACTGCAAAATCTTGAGACAGATATTCGTAGTTGCTCATGTTGTTATAACATTATGAGTTTTCAAGACACGTTTGTGATTAGTGAAGAAATCACACACAGGATGAATTTGATAGGTAATTAGCCGGGTTTGTATTGAGTTTCGACCATGCATTTGGGTTTTATGAGTAGCATTTGTATTTTGTGAATGAATTAAGATGTTAGAGTTGCGTTGCTACAGATTTTAGTTCAGTGACCACCTGATGTGTGAAGAGGTTTGGATCGCGGACCAATCTTTCCCCATAGCAAAGTTGGTTATTGTAAGCAAACTTATATATGTACAGTTTAAATGGCACAAATTAAATACAGTAAATTGATCTATCTACATAAAATTGTGTTTAACTTGCATCGTAGTTAAACATGCATGCATTAATTGACACATAGACAAGATGGAGCAAAAAAGCTTTAAGTTCATAATACATTGAATTGATGAATACGTCATCTAGTTAGGAATCAAGAATTTGAATAAGATGGATGGTTGATTCATTCCGAATGTAGTAGTCAGCAAGAGTAAATCCATCCTTAAGGCGTGTTTGTGGCAGAAACAACAACTGCTTGTCCGCAGGAATATCTTTCTTTTCTTGAATCTTGGCTTTCACATTTTCAATGGTGTCGGAGCTTTTCACTTGTAGAGCAATGGTCTTTCCATTAGGGAGTATCTTGACATATATCATCATCATCTCCATCATTGGTGAAGTGTCTTTGTCGTCGTCCACAAGTCTTAGTGTGGACTCGTTTTGTATGTAGTAACAACGAATACGAACATTGTCATCAAGCTTCTCTCCACCATGGACCAGCTTTTGTTCTTCTAACTTTTTAATAATACTAGTACCCTCCTGAGCCTGCTGCTGCAACTTTTCTTGAATCATTGCTTTGACTTGCCTGATGGTGTTGTAGCCATGCACATGATCCAGAGGGATGATGTTTCCGTTAATGGTCTCGACAAAAATGTTCCTTGGTCCTCTAGGTTGACACACAAGATCAAGGGTGTACCCCCCATATATGTTATATTCAGAAAGGGTAGGATCAATTTCAAGAAGCATTCCAGCAAAGTAGAGCCTTTGGTCATATGGAGGAGCAACTCCTTTTATTTTACTTAACCTTTTCTTCACGTCGCCGATTCTTTTCGACTTAAGCTCGTGGCCTCGCAAACATATGGTCTGTTGGCCGACTCTACGGATGAATATTTTCATTATTGCTCCCGTTTCCAAATTGTTATTATTCATCGATCTGTGGAAACAACAACAACATTATTTATATTAGAGATCGATCGATCGACCACTAACCAATTAATCTTTACAATGATTTTACAAAACTCCATATATCATGTCATCATCGATCATTCAAAAACTAACATGCACATAATAATAATACTAACTAACTTGTACGTACTACTTAAAGCAAGAACAAACTAAATAAATGAAAACACGTACGTACCTTTAATTTGAGAGATTGATAGAACGAACAAATAAGATATATATTTATAGACGATGATGCAGGATATATGATCGACGACTTAATTTTGATATCAAACTTTACTTTGCTTCTATTTGGAACGCAACTAAAATTGATGTGGAGGTGGTAACTATTTATAGAACTAACAAAGAGTCGGTGATCATATCTTTCCATTTTTTTTTTGGAAAAACGCTTTAATTCTTAACAAAGAGTCGGTCATCTTTATTTTCTAATTAAGCTATTTTTGTCACATGAGATTATTAAAAGATTATGCTTATTTTTTTAAAAAAATAAGTTTATTTAAAAATAATTTTGTTTGACAAACATAACTTATAAAAAAAAAAAAAAAAAAAAAATCTTTCATAATCTCTAAAAATAAAAATTACTTCATGTAACTTATAAAAATAATCGTTTCTTATATTCTTTTTCAGCACTAGCACCAGCCGTATTCAAACGTTTTTAATCCGTCTTTATACATTTTCGTCCGTTTTTATACGTTTTCGTCTGTTTTTATACATTTTCACCCGTTTTCTTACGACTTCATACGTTTTTATCCGTTTTTACTCTTTTTTCTTACGTTTTCATTTGTTTTTATCCGTATTCAGACATTGAATGCATTTTTATACATTTTCGTCCGTTTTTATACGTTTTCGCCCGTTTTCTTATATCTTCATACGTTTTTGTCCTTTATCCATATTTAAACATTTTTCATCTATTTCTATACGTTTTCATCCGTCTTATACGTTTTCGCTCATTTTTTACGTTTTCATCCATTTTTATACGCGTTCTTACGTTTTTATATGTTTTCGCACGTTTTCATATGCTTATGTCCGGTTTAATACGTTTTTTCCATTATAATACGTTTTCGTCCGTTTTTATACGCTTTCTTACGTTTTTATATGTTTCCGCCCGTTTTCTTACGTTTTCTTACATTTTCGTCCATTTTTATATGTTTTCGCTCATTTTCCATCCGTTTTTGTACGTTTTTATATGCTTTCTTACATTTTTATACGTATAAAAATGAATGAAAAATGTTTGAATACGGATAAAAACAGACGAAAACATAAGAAAAATGAACGAAAACGTATAAAAAGGACAAAAACGGATGAAAACGTATAAAAACGGATGAAAAATGTTCGAATACGTATAAAAACAGACGAAAACGTAAGAAAAATGAATGAAAACGTTTAAAAAGGACAAAAACGTATGAAGACTTAAAAAACGGGCGAAAACGTATAAAAACGTAAGAAAGCGTATAAAACGTGTGAAAAACGTTTGAATACGGATAAAAACAGACGAAAACGTAAGAAAACGGGAGAAAACGTGTAAAAACGGACGAAAACGTATTAAAACGTAAGAACATGGGAGAAAACGTATGAAACTGTTTAAAATGGATGAAAACGTTTGAATACGGATAAAAACAGCCGAAAACGTAAGAAAAAAGAACAAAAACGTATAAAAACGGACCAAAACGGGCGAAAACGTATAAAATCGAATGAAAACGTATAAAATGTAACAATCGTTGGCGAAAAGGACGAAAATGGCAACATTTGACAACAGTTGGGATGATCCGTTAGTTTGAAGGATGGACGCTGCAACGATCATTAACCAAAAGGGCTAACGTGTAATTCCTAACGGAATCCACTTAACACCGGTTAAAAACAGGGACCGAAATTTGCTCAAAGGTTTCTCACATAGACGATTTTTGTAGTTTCAAAAAGATTAGGACGAAACATGCATTTTGATCAAAGTTTAGGGACGAAATTGAAAAAACGCGTTAATTCCTATCGAATCAAATTAACTGTACAATTTTTTTTTCCTATCTGATCCTCTACTCTTCAATTAGTACTACAAAAAAATAATCTACAACTTACCTACTCAACATCATCCAATAAAATGTGTTTCATGGTTGAAAACACGCTTAATTCCTATCGAATCAAATAAGTTAATTTCATAAATGGTCTCTGTGGTCTGTCGGATTTAACGAAAATAGTCTCAAAACTTTTTTTTAACGGATCCAGTCTTTATGTTTGCGACCCATAACGGATTTGGTCCCTTGACCAATATTTTCGTTAGTTTGACCGTTCAACTAAACGGAAATGACATAAATACCCTTTAACGCCAAAGGTCCCTGTGGTTTTTTTGGGTATAACGAATTTGGTTCCTAATTTCTTTATTATGTTTCGTTCGTTTTTATCCGTTTTTATGCATTACATTATGTTTTGTCCGTTTTCTTACGTTTTACACGTTTCTTCCGTTTAAAAAAAAAAAAAAAAAAAATCAAGAAAAATTGGAAAATTTTAAATATTTGGAAAATTTTCCAAAATCTTTTTGAAAATTTTCAACTTTTTCTTTTTAAAATTTTTGAAGAATTTGAAACTTTTTTGAAAATTTTCGAAAATATTTGTTTGAAAAATTTTCGAAAGAAAATTTTCGAAAATTATTTTTCGATTTTTTTTCAAAAGTTACGCATATTTTTTTTTTAATTTTCGAATTTTCTTTTTCTAGTAAATTTTGAACAATTTTTTTTTAAATGATTAAATTATCTTAGCTATTAGATCACAAAAGTTACGCTTCTTCACTTTGTTACTAGCAGGGTACTCGCGCGTTGCGGCGGTTGGCACCCTTTAACTTAAATTTTGAAAAACAATGTTTCCGAATTATATATTTTTCGTAACCATAACTTTAAGGATAGTGATAATTTAAGTTGTATAACTTTACGTAAGAGTAGAAAACATTTTCAGATAACTTTAAGAGGAGCAAGGAGGATAGTGATAATTTAACTTGTATAAATTTACGTAATAGTAGAAAACAATTTCAGATAACTTTAAGAGGGAGCGAGGATTTTTTACCACACCTCCCCACTAAAGGGAAAGTAAACAACCTTTAAGTCATAGACTAAGTCAATGACCTTTGCGGTATGCTTTGAAGAATAATGGTTTGATGTACAAATTCGTTTGGATATAATTCATGTTTATTATTTATATCGAAGCTAGATATGTTAAATTTTAATAGTGAGATATAGTTACTCTTGAATTAAATGTCTTGGACTAAAATGTAACTCCTAATATTATTGTGGATGAAAAAGGACGACAATGTATAAAAACGAACGAAAACGTGTAAAAACGAACAAAAACGTAATAAAACAGATGAAAACGTATAAAAACGGATAAAAACGTAAGAAAACGTACAAAAACAGACAAAAACGTATAAAAACAGATAAAACCGTACAAAAACGTAAGAAAATGTACAAAAATGGACGAAAACATATAAAAACGGATGAAAACGTAAGAAAACGTACAAAAACAGACAGAAACGTATCACAACGGATGAAAACGTACAAAAACGTAAGAAAATTTACAAAAATGGACGAAAACGTATAAAAACGTAAGAAAACTGACAAAACATATAAAAACAGACAAAACGTAAGAAAACAGGCGAAAACGTATAAAAAAACATACGAAACGTACAAAAACGGATGAAAACGTATGAAAACGGACGAAAATGTATAAAAAAGTAAGAAAGTGAACGAAAACGTATATAAACGGATGAAAACTGGTGAAAACGTATAAAAACGAACGAAAACATATAAAAACAAACGAAAACATACAAAAACGGATGAAAACGTATAAAACGGACAAAAATATATGAAAACGTAAGAAAACAGGCAAAAACGGACTTTTAAGTTATTTACTAATGGTCGTTAGTATAAAGGACTAACGATGCCAAGTTTTTCTGGACTGGATACACATGATAAGCGAATTCGAGAAAGTTGGGTGTCAAAATTGAGATAAAAAAAAAAAAAAAAAAAAAAAGTACGCTACATTTAGTGACAAAAGATAACAAGTATGATAATAACCCTAACCTAATTGATGTACCAGATCCTTTCTGGACCGTGCATGGCTTTGTTTTCACTAATGTCTTAATTATCAAATCTCATATTCTTCTTGAACTTCAAAATGAACTGTTAGTTACAAGTACATTATATAGTACTTGTGTCAAGCATTTGGTGTAGACTTTGAGATCAATCAGGGATTGGATAAGATAACATATACTAGTGCAACCAAAGTCTCATTCCAGAGAGGAACAAGTATATAACCGGTGTGACACGGCATCACGGCAAGAGCATACGATGATTGAGGAGATTGAATCTATTTTTTTATTTAATTTGGACAAGTATTCTAAGGTGTTCACAGGAACTGGTTTGAGTTTGCATTATTAAATAACGTGCAAAAGTTAGAACTGAGGTTTTCCATACCGAAACCACTGGGCTATATTGTTGGGTTATCAATCTTCATTTATGAATCTTTGTCATCTGATTCAGTTTACATTTTATTTTGAATGATGATTGATATATATGAAAAGCAGGATCATAGACGGACTCACATGTATGTCGGGTGTGGCATGAGTTACATTTGATTTTAGGTCACGAAGTGAAAAAGAATTTCAAAACTATCGTTTTTGTGGTATGTGCAACCCTCAAAAAAAATTTTGCTATTTTCGTTTCTTACTATGTAACTTTAGTTAGCCCAACTTTTCTTTTGTGCAAAACCCATCCTAACTCATTTCAAGTACCTATAGTTATGTGCTTTAAGCCTTTAACGATATGCGGTTTATCTTGTGGGTTCGTGCCAGTTAAAAGATAAAACCTCATTTATATATCCACTGGTCTTGTGGGACTTGCTTTTGATCCGCATAAAATCTTGCAAAATTATCCTATAACGATTTACAATTTTACATTATAATTGGGTGATTCTTTATCCAGCAAAAAATACATGTATCTAGTTCTTATTTAGCGCTCACTTAGCAAGCAAGTCATTGATATGGAATTAAAGGTTAAAGGAAAAGTTTACTATAAATAAGAGGCAAATATATGAATTTGAAATGAATAGTAACTTTTGGTTTTGGAAATTGATAAGAGAAGATAAAATCAGTTTTAAAGTTAGATGCATATATATACTTGACATCATCCTTTTACAGATACCGATTCCATCGTAAATATATTGTACCTTCCTTAAAGTGCGTATAACACTTTTGAGTTGTAGCAAAGGAGGTTGATCAAAGCCTTAACCAAAGTATCACACAATAGATAAGAATCTTATAGTACCTTGCCTTGAACTCTATGAAACTCAGCAATGTCATCTTTACACCCCTAAAGGCCAAAGCAACCATCTTTAGCAAGAAAAGAACCCCAAAACCACATCTTTATAAACATCCTACAAAACCAAACATCATATCATTACCTTAATAAACAACACACAAAGATTTGCATTCTTGTAGCCAAGAAACAAAAATGGCTGCTAACGATATGAGATCGGTTGCATCCCTCTTTATGGTCCTCAATTTCGCCATGTATGCCACACTTCTAGGACTTGGTGGTTGGGCAATGAACCGAGCAATCGATGTTGGTTTCATCGTTGGTAAATCCTATACTTTTCATCTTTTCAAAATATGAAATTTCACCAAATTGTCATTATATGTACAAACAATTTGTTTCACCTTTTGATGTAACAAATTTTTAATTCACAATGCATGTAATTAAGTGACCTTATAGCAGATACATTAGCAACATAGTTTTCTGAAATTTTATAATTACATTTAGGTAATTTGGTTCGATAAACATCATTGAGTTATTTTTTTTATGCTGTGAGGTGTTTATGTGTTGTAAACAGGTCCAGGGTTGGAGTTACCGGCTCATTTCTCGCCTATATACTTCCCAATGGGAAATGCAGCTACTGGTTTCTTTGTGACGTTTTCATTGATCGCTGGTGTTGTTGGTATTGCATCAGCCATCGCTGGATTTGACTTTATGCGTTCTTGGAATACCGATCAAGGCCTGCCTGGGGCTGCTTCTGCTGCTGTTATTGCATGGGCACTAACTTTACTTTCCATGGGGTACGTATTTGTAACACATCATATATTTAACTAATAATTGTCCAAAATGTAACCTGATTTTCTTATATATTAAGATTTCTAATCTTTTTAATTCTATTTGCAAATATCCAATCATATTTATACACTAAAGAGGTTAACAAGTTCTAATTTAAATTATGCATGTGCAGGTTTGCATGGAAGGAAATTGAGCTTCATGATGGCAGAAATGATGTTTTGGTAAGCTTCTTTTTTTGGGGTAAATAAGTGATATAAGTGCAAGGATAATGATTTTTATTTGTAGGAAAACATATGATATTTTGCTAATGTAATGCATGATATTCATTTTCAAATTCTTTTTTGAAATCAAACCAATGGCAACTTCTATTAATGTAAATTTCAGATAGCAATGGAGGCATTCTCAATCATCCTATCGGTTACTCAATTCCTATATACAGTTGTTCTTTACGGTTGATCAGGATGACCATCAAGGCATTGATGTTTGTTATTAGATTGATTCTTTTCTAACTTTGTGTGATTTATATATTTTTAATGATTGATTGTATATGTGAGATTGTGAAATAAAAATGTATGTTGAAGGAAATCATTTATATTTGTTAACCATCCATATTTTTACGCGATTTTCAAGTTTGATGCTTGTTTGTTAGAAAAAAAAGTGAAGATATAGGTGGCCAAAATATGTAACTAAAGATCACCATCACACTGTCTACTGCAAAGTTAAGTAAAATCCAAAGAAAAAGTGCCTCATTTGATAAGATCAAGTTTCTGTATTCAGGAAAACAATTCGTAAGAACATTAGCGTAGAACATTGAAGACATGTGACACATAAGTTCCTATATGTGATCATATAGAGATGGAACTATACTTCAATTTTGTATATATGAGCCCATAGGAGCTAGTGTTTTGCTAAGAACAAACCATATATAAATAAAAAATAATCAAGAATCCCTATAACTGTATGGTGATTGAATCAGTTTGCAAATAAGATGCCAGTTCTAAATAGAACACAAGAAACCTTTTCAATATTTTAAGAAAACAACCCACCTCCTAATTTACCTACTAGAGCCGGAACACAACTCAAATATTCCACAGCAACTCTTCCATGAAGATTTCTCAGCTGCTCGAGGAGCTAAGTCTAGCAGAGGCTGCATATGATTTATAAAACACATTAACACAATTAATGAGTATATATTACTAACTAGCATTTTTAAACAAAACAAAAAGAAACCAAGATAGACGACCTGTCTTTCATTCTCAGAGCATTTAGGCGTCTTGGGTAGTTCATTTACACGATCATCGCCACCCATTCCACAATATGGGCATTTAGTATCTTTAGAATCCGATAATAAAAGGTTTTCTGAAGTTAGAGAAGCCTTCTCATCAAAGGAAGCTGCCTTCTGATCCTCGTTTTCTTTTGATGGTTGATTATTGTTTGAATTATTCTCATGAGGAAGTGTTTGTTCCAAGGGTGTTTCTGTCGCAACTAGATCAACTTTAGGGGGAGTCTTGATAGCCAAGCTGTCGACTTTGTGGGTCCCCTTTTGAGGTGAAGAGTCGATAGGTTGCAGTAAGTCAACAGGAGCAGGTTCAATTACGACTAATTTCTTTTTACCGGGAGACTTATTTTCTGAGCTACTACTTCTTGAAATTGAGCTTTTCTTATCCGGCTTATGTGAATGTGACCCTTTACCATTCTCATTTCTATCTTTTGCAACCTTCTCGGTTCTCTCTGTTGTTGAAGATTCTTTGCTTGACATATTGTCTTCCTTCTTCTCTGTCTCGACTGTCTGGTGTCGGATGAGGAGAGCTAACTTGACGGCCATCACTCTTCTCTGTCCTGACTTTGGGACGAGGTGAGCTAATTTGACCACCATCATTCTTCTCTGTTGGATGAGGAGAGCTGACTTGACCGCCATCACTCTTCTCTGTCTTGGCCGTGGGATGAGAAGAGCTTACTTCGACGCCATCATTCTTCTCTGTCTCGACTGTGGGATGAGGTGAGCTAATTTGACAGCCATCACTCTCTCCTATTACAATTTGATCATCCAGAGGTTCAGAAAATAAATGATTACCGGTTAATTGATCACACATACATCTAAAGTCTAAACACTTACGGTCTTATGACAGAATGCACCCAATTTCCATTATTTTTTGGGTTAATGGCATGTTATAGCAACGTATGGAAAAAATTTCATTTCTGTTGTATGTAACGTGCTTCCAGTGTATTACCACTACGTAAGTAACCTACTATAGTACGCAAACCGGTGACATGACATAATCCCTACATCATTAAAGAAAGGTCTTCACATGCTATAAAAGGTTAATCACATACAAGATTGTGAAATTTGTCAGATACCAGAAATTTTAAGTAAACACTTATAGAGATCCAAGCAAACGTTGATGCACACAAGTTTTTGAGGCGGAAAACCAAAACTCGGAAATTATAACACACCCATGTACCAATTCACGATAAATATAAAACAAAATGAAGACATCAAATAACAACTAGCTTAAAGAAATCAATAGCAAAATGCTTAAATACCATTATGAGGGTGTGGGGCGGCTGAGGAACTTGATTTTTTGTTGTTTTTATTCTTCTTCTTCTTGGCTTGTTTTCGTTTATTGGCACCCGATGGCATGATTAATTGGTGGATTCAATGGCGGAAAAATGGGTTTTTTGTATCAAATCCTGTTTTAATTCCTCTGTTTTAGAATGAAAATTGGCGTTTATGTGATAAAAAATCTCATAAATTATACGCAGGTGGCAGTGTTGCAGGTTTGAAAATTTGATATGGTATCAAAATGAATCAAAATCTGTGGCTTCCCTTTTTGGTAGGCTGGCCTTGTTTTTCTGACTACATCGAATTTAATATGCCAAAATTAATAAATAAAAAAAGAAGGCGTCATTGGATTTGTTTCTCGGTTCTACAGTTTGTAAGAAACTACTTCATGGTTTGGTTTGGTTCTCGATTCAGTATATCTTCATATTCAGGGAGGAGCCAGGATCAAATGTATATCTTCATATTCAGGGAGGAGCCAGGATCAAATATGACCGGGTGCATAAAATTTTTCGAACCGTAATACTTGAAACACATTTCAAAGGACCGGGTGCATTTAAGATCTGATTGAGGTGCCGTGGCGTTGCAATGACAGGCACAGTAATCAAATTTTTTGCCAAACAATATTTTTCGATCACATGTTTTTTATGATAAGCATGGCGAGAATTTTAAAGAATAACTTTATCGCACACTACTTCATATTAAAATGTCAAGTATATGTGCATCACGATCGCAATAGCAAACAAAAGCGGTAGTCAGTAATATTACGAGTTTGTATTAACTGACGGTGAAAGGTATTTGCTAATTGATAGATGTTGTGTAATGTTTATCACAATATATATAACGTGTAAACATATAATATCTTCATACTTTGTATGTTTACACATTTTCATACTTTATAAACTACCTGAAAATCTCCGTACCTTAATATGTACAATTCTTTTCAATCTAATTTATTAGCAAAATAATTAGGGTTTTACTAAACTTGGCATTAAAATTACATTAATGAATGTTTTAAATAATTGTGTGTAAAAAAATTACTGTTTAATGTATTATACATAACTTGATCATTTGTATATATTATATATTAAGTTGTATTCTTTACAAATAAGATTGTCCATTTAATGCAGGAAATTGGTATCCCACATTATATGTAATACAAATATAGAATATACAAATAGAAAACAATTACGTACATGTTAACCAAAATATAATATTATTTGATGTTATCACTTATCATCATAGATGTCTAGTTTCTAACAATATTTAGGATGCGGATATTTGTTTTTTTGACTTTTTGTAGCGCTCAAAAGTCGTTTTTAAAAATATTTTGTGACGACATGGTATGATGTTATACCTTTCATCAAAACCCATAAGAATATTTTTGTAGAAAGCATATTAACGAACTCATTCACAAGTTCATCGGCCTAATTTTCTCATATTCCATAAGATATTTTGCTACGATCACAAGATCAAGGTTGTAGTTGTCAAGACTCAAAAAGAGTCAAACAACACACAGTACCAAAAAAATTTCTGTTGTGGCCTATTAAAAAACATCTTTAGGTACTTCAATTTTCTCTTTTGCAAATGTCGTCTTCAATATTGCGATACTTTTCGATATTAAAGTGATTCAAACTAAGAACTCAAAAGACTTGTCGGCTGTAAGAGATGCGAATCCGCCCAACGGATTTCT
The DNA here is from genome assembly GCA_022545495.1 of Chrysanthemum lavandulifolium. Lineage (NCBI taxonomy): Eukaryota > Viridiplantae > Streptophyta > Magnoliopsida > Asterales > Asteraceae > Chrysanthemum > Chrysanthemum lavandulifolium. The sequence continues at coordinate 233,753,382 of CM040241.1, read as the reverse complement.
TGAGTGTTCGAGTTTATTTATGGCATGAAACAACCCGCAGTATGGGTATAGCTTATTAATACGTTACGAAACCTCTCCTTGAGTCCATTTTTTTCATAAAACACGTGCCTAAAATATCTTATTTTGACACGTATTTCTGATCCAAGCGTATCTTGTCTTTACCACGAACAAATTTCCTTGGTTAACAATAATTGTAGTTTTACCAATATTTGCGGGTTCCTTAATTTTCATATTATGTGAAACACTAAACAGATCGAACACAAAATACGCACGATATAAAATATGAATGTGTACAAGATTTGAAATAAACATATCAAAATGAGTTTTATAACATTTTCGATGTACCATCCCTGTTAGTATTTATCACATTTTCAAAAAGAATAGTGTGTTTTCAAATTCGAATCTTGAAAATTAAAGTATGCCAACTTAACTCATTCATGACCTTACTTATTCATATACAATAAATTTTAGTACCAAGAGACTTTAAAATTTCTTAGCAACATCTCAACATGATATGCCTCATTTTATAACAATCACAAAAATTTAAACTAAACATTATATTTTAACAAATACAAAAAATTATATACATTCTATAAAAAAACACTCAAATGAGCTAACCAAAAGATTAGTGTTAGATTCCGTCAGTTGATTTAGTGATAGGGAACCTGTTCCTGCAGTAAGATCTGACACAGAAAAAACACAAATTACAAATCGCTTTGTTTTACCAAAAATCATATAAAACATCACAAAAAAGACAAAGATCTAAAGAAATTAAATAAAACATCACAAAATGAAAACACAAAGATCTACATAAATTAACGTAAAATGAAACGGTCACCTCCAAAGATTTGGCAAGCGTGGCTTCGCGAGGTAGTTTCAGGCAACGTTGGTTGAAGGCAAGTAACCTACACAAAATCACAAACTTTCAAAAGTATTATCATAAAAGAAATATTACAGATCGAACAATAACTAACAAAAGGTTTACAGATCTAAAAATCAAATCTCAAAAATATCGCCCGCGTTGTTTACGGCTTCTGTGGTTTCGGCAAAAAGTTGTGTGTTTTTGTGTTTAGGTAAAACATCATAAAACTGAGGCGAATACACTTCAATATATTTCCATACAAGAAAAACATCATAAAACTGAGGCGAATACATCTCAATCTTACCTAACGGCTCACTCGGTGCCTGAATCACACAAAACTCTTATTATCATTTCTCATCTCTTTCACTGACGTCATCATTGACTTATTATTATTATTCTCATAGTTTGTTATTCGAAATGAAGGCCTGAACCATCACCATCAAGAAACCGGTCAGATCTATAGATCCAAAAAAACACGTTAGTGATGGCGGCTATGGATTTAAAGGATGGTTTTATGGTGGCGGTGGCTGGTGTAGAGAGAGGGATGCTTGTGTGTGTTTTAGGTTAGAGAACCCGTGACTTGTGATTAGTTTGTGGAACTTGTGGTGTTATTTGAGAGATGGATCTTAACATGCCAGCAATCATCATATTTTTAGCCCTTTTTATTCTGTATCAAGTCTTGAGTTGTATTGGGCTGTTACAAGAAAGAAGTACATGTTACGTATTGGGCTGTTACATGAAGAAGTAAATGGCATGTTACAAGAATAATTCCAGTAAGAAAAACGTCTATGGTTTTAAGTCTGTCTTTATTTCATTATGTGCATTGATTTAATAGTGTTTGTAAAACACTTCTTTCCGTAACTTGTTGAATCTTAATTTTTAAGCCTTCTATTAATAAAGTCCCAAATGTTTTATATAGTAGTATAGATTTAGGAAAAATCGGTGTTTTTCAAAAATTAATACTACATCGAAAAAATCCATAGGGTTCCAAGACCATGAACCCCTACTCCGTCCCTCATATTTGGTTGACCAGACTAGCCAAACCAGCTTTTCCTAGAACTCTTTAGTTTTAACAAATTTAAAGCGACGCTGTTCTATACTTGGTTTTCATTTATGATCTAGTTTATGGATGTACCATTTATAAACAAAATCAAACATTGCCAGCTACCAGTCTGAATCCTAGCATTAATTTTAATTATGATCTCCTTCGGTTTGGCTTTTCAAACGAACATCTTAGTTCAACATTACTACTGTAAATATGTTGGTTATGTAACTTACAAAAGATATAGTAATAGAGAACTTGAGTGCTCCTAACATGATCCATTCAATCACAAAGGTAAATAACATTTTTTTACATTATTAGATGTAACTCACAACAAAAATATGTCCGTAATTTTCGTAGATGAAACATGAAAAGACAGGGTCGCATTTTTTTTACATTATCAGTAGATGTTACATGAAAAGACAGGGTCGTATTTTTTTTTTTTACATTATCAGTAGATATAACGCAATTTGTTACCCCAGATATGTCCAAAATTTTTGTTGCGAAAACAATAAAGAAAGGTGGTAGTAACTCACTTTTACTACAAAAGAGGTTAATTCACCAACATACCAAAATGCAGAAAAGTGGTTGCTTGATGTGTACTATAAATTCACACATTATAATTGCCCTTTTTGTAAACTTGGATTCTTTTTTACCACGATCAAAGAAATACGACAAACCCTCATAACAATCATGTAATTGCCAAAACTAACAATAGGATACAGTAAACTTCTTGAGAATGTAACATGGATTGTGAAAGAAGATAGTCAATTACATCCATTAGCATTATAAAGAGGTCATGCATGACAGTAAAAGGGGGATGTTTCAAGTTCATCTAAATTTGCGTTATAGGCACTGCAAAAACATGGGCACACCTCATGCTGAATATTTGTTTTTGGCATTTCTCTCAAGTTTCTGCGCATCATCCTGCAACACAACGTAGGCGTGATTAAGCAAACAGACAAAAAAATGTCCAAATATTCCATTAGAAAACAGGGAACTGAAGGATTACATGAAATATGAAGCCAATGTTCTCATTGCTATCAAGGAACTCCTTCCACTGTTTCCCTATGCTCATCTGCAAACAAAGCAAATACATTCTAATTAGCATACGTTCAATCAAAGATCTTATGTCAAGAATAACATCTGAACATACTATTTGATTTAGGGGGTGTTGGCCATTGTGTTCCGAAATTAATTATTTTTACTGTGTCGTCGTTTATCAGCATTTTGCAAGAATAAATTTCTGATATTTGGGTGTAATGAGACTGATTATGATTATTTAAGGGTCTACATAATCAGTAGTATAGCCATAACAAAACTGATTCTCATTATCGATAGTTTTTTGGGTAAAGGGATTGTACCGGTGAATATCTCATTATCTGATAGTTAAAGAGGCATTTCACATTTTAATCCTGAAATAACCAGAATTTGCCAAATACTAAGGGTGCGTTTAGTTGGAGAAAAAAATTCCTTGTTTTTATCTTTAGTTTTGTAAAAATTTGGATGAGAAATTTATCTCTACAAAACACTTGAAAATATAGAAAATGCGTTTAGTTGATATTTGTATTTTATATTTTGAAGAAAGGGAGGGAGAGTTAGGGGTTACAAAAGAAAATAAGGAAAACAACTAAAATTTGTTTTCTAATTTTCCTTGTTAGATTAGGAATATGGGATTTTGTGTTTTGCAAAACATTTTATTGGAAAATGATAATTTAAACGCGATCTTTATATTCCTTGTTTTCCACAAAACATTTTGAGGAAAACAAAGGTGTTTCCCCCCAACTAAACGCACCCTAAACATCTGGGACTTAACAGCTGATTATATTATTCAAAAATATTCCCTATCACAAAAACACTTTAAAAACTCAACGGCAAATACCCCCTTAAACAATATAAGATGAAATAAAAATATGTTTTCAAATAAGCTGCAAGGGATGACCAAAAGGGACAGTAAAGGTAAACTAAAATCTTGAGTATTATTTGATAAGAATAACTAAGAGAACTATTTCAAAAATTCATTGACTTAGCAGTATAAAATCATTATGAAATTATGATATAGGTTTAGAGAGACTTGTGTTTATCCTTATGTTGTTTGCCATATGATAACGCTTTCATGTTGATAACGTGTTGATGGTATTTATCATTGGGAATTGATACTCACACCAAATAAATTGATTCACACACCACAATATCACATCATTAATGCATATGTTACAACATGTCATGTGCATAATTGTGGTGTGTGCATCAATTTATTTGGTGTGAGTATCACTCATCTTCATCATTATGTGGTTGATTCATCTGAATCAAAGTTAATTATTAGAAACGAAAAAAATAATACCTGAGAACTCTCGTTGGCAGCATTTTTGGTCCACAAAGATATTTTATCACCCCTTGATCTCACATTTACAACTGCTCCACAAATATCATCTCCATGATCAAACTGTTCTCCAATCATTGCTAGCAACTATTTTACATATGGAAAGATGTTAGACCAGTAGCATGAAGTAGTAAGACCCTTGGGATAAAAAAAGAAGGCAAGTACCGTAAACAGCCAAGGGTTGTCAGACTTTGACCTTGGAAACGTCATAGTCCACTTTCCACCATTAGCACAAACAGGGTCCTCCCACTTTGGTTCGATTTCTTTTTTGAAGCAGTAAAAGTCAGCTCCATGGGCCAGCTTGCCTGGTTTGTGAATATTGTTGTAAAGGCTGCATTTAAAGAAAGCATAGATTGTAGGCATCAAAAATAATTTATAATCTTTTATACCCAAATGTCATGCTTGAATCTATTAAAATACATGAGTTCATTGAAGAGCTATATAGCTTCATGCTTGTAATAATGAAGAATCACAGATCCCTTAGCAGTAAAATGCACTAAAGAAATCGACTGTGACTGATTGTCCTAAATCTTATCAACAAAATGTGTAACAGCTACTTTTCAGATTATTCACTGAAAGTATACTATATACATGAGAAGAAAAAAACTAGCTTTGGACATCCTCTATAAAAGACATAGCAATATCAGGAGTAGAAAAGGTATATAATTACGAAAGCTTTTCCCGCAACATGTACTAAATATAGTAAATAAGTGATCTTTGAATGAGTAATTACAAATTCTTAGTACAATATTAGAAAAACAACAGACATTGTTTAAAATTAATTATTACATCAACTTTATCTAGTGCGAGTCCAAACATGCATTATTATACAAGAAATTAAGAATGGTGGTCATCAGTTTCATCAGAATCCATTCTACAATTACCACGATATGTGGATCAATACAAATATTCACTAAAAGATATCATGTTCTCGAGTTTTTTCATTAAAGAAAAGGGAAGTAAAGTGGAAGTAAACATTTTCCTCCCACTTTTGGGAGGAAACACTTTACTTCCAAAATCACACAAATCATACTAACTTTACTTCCATTTCATTTTCTTTTCCTCCTTAAGTAAAACTCAAGAACACAATCTGGGAGTAAACCTTTTCACTTTCTTTCCTTTTCTTCCATTAATCCGACTCGAGAACACAGTGAAATAAAACATAAGGACTGTCGAGAGATTCACTATATACAAATTTTGGATTCACATGTATCACTTACAATCCTTCATTATCTTGTAACTTATGATTCATACTCATTAAAAAGTCCATGATTTGATGCAACTAGTTTTGTGGAATAATAAACCTTATTGTTAAATAACATTCAATTAGACAAAACCAACTCAGAGATGAGTGATACGTAGAAACAAATAGATGCAAGTCATGCAACTGATGAGCACAATACTTCCAAACAAATATCTCTAAAAAAATCTGAAACACCTCAACAGGCTGAAAAGCGAAAGCGGACAGTTCATGCTACTTTTTGAGTTATGATGCAAGAGGAGATACAGTTAATGGACAGTGAATTATTACTGCATCATGCTACAACATTTAAAGTCCCAGAGGACAACTAAGCATGCGATAATGCAGAAAGTTTAGCATTTGCAATCAGATTTTCAAAGTAAGCTCGGCTTAAAATAAAAAACTGTGGTTCGCATTTTGTTATGCATTTAGCCATTTTGTCAGTGGTGATGGTGATTTTTACCCGTAACGCAATCTAATTCAACCAGCCTCAGAAAGCCTTGTAAACTCCAAAACTACCATGAATAGTATTAGATGTTGTAAATTGCTCAGACGTCAGTATCTCATCAACAGAGAGTATGAATTGAGCCAGAACCAGATCAAGTGTGTTAAAATTATTTGGTAAGTTTGCACTAAATGATGATGTGTGAGAGGAAGTTTATCAGACAAGTGAGAGCGTACACAAAGAGCCTAACATATCCATCATATCGGCACGAAAAATTTACACAACCAAATCTTCTGATCACATTCAGAGAGAGCAAACCCAAACTACTTAACTCAAAAAAAAACCAGGCCACCGGGCGCCTACCGTCTTAAAAAGTATGTCCAGGTTAAAACTAAATATAGATGCCTAACACCATAATAAACCAAATGCAAGTTGAAAAACCATTCCAATCTTCAACAATTATAAGTAAATAACCAAAAAGCATCAATTCTTAACTTCCATGTTTTGGTATAATATCCGTAAAGAATTATATGCATCAAGAACTATTTCCTACAATTTCATGAAACCCTAAGCCTAGTTCATCAACTGAGTCTTAGCCTAAAAGATCAATATCTTTAGAACATATTTGACATACTCTTAACAGCGCACAACCATTAGAACCAAAAGAATCATATCAAAACCCCAATTTCACCAATTCTAACAAAACCCTCAAATAAAGCCCCAATTTCAAATCATCATCACAAAACAACGCGATTAACATAACCAATCATCAAAACCCTAACTTTAGGGTCTCTCCCAAAACCTTCAGATTCAGTACTAAATTCGCTAATTTAAACCGAGCAATCACATTAAGAAACGTTTTTTTTTTAAAATAACACAATGAACCTAGAAAATCGCATCAATTAACCTACAGAATCAAACCAAAATCCGGAATTCACCAGCTCCTCGAAAATTTTCAATTACAGCTCCAATTTCACACAATTAACCTTATCGATAACATCAAGAACAGTCAATCAAATCAAAACTCAAAAGGCTAATTTCACAAAACCGTCAAATCCAGTACCAAACTCAGAAAACTGATCTAATCAATCACAGAAACCCTAAAATCACCAACTCTTACATAACATTTATATTCAGTAACAATTTCACACAATATACTTAATAAATCACATCGATGAACATCAATTATACATAAATTTGAACATCAAATAACAAAAACTTTAAAACTAGTGGGATTAACACAGATTACCTAATCAACCCACCTCTAAAATCAAATCAAATCAAACCAAACCATCTAAAAACCTTAAATTCAGAAAATCTTCAAATTCGGTACCAAGTTCACACAATTAACCTAATCAATCACATAAACGCTAGCTTCACCAAGTCAACAAAAACCTTCAAATCAATTACAACTTTCACACAATTAACCCAAAAATTATCTAATAACCCTAATTTCACCCAATTTCACAATTAATCACTATTTAGCATAATTTTAACCCAAAAAATTAACTATAAGCCCTAATTTCACCAAATCTTCAAATTAACTAATGAATCACATGACTAACAATCAATTAAATGAAATAATACCAGATCAAAACCCTGATTTATCAATTAAGTACCTCCAGAAGTCTTGAACGGTAGAGAAAGTATAGATAGGCCTCATAGAACTCCCCCACTCAGTTTGCTTAGACTTAGCAGCCGGATTATCAAACCAAAACGTCCATGAATGCTCCAACGGATGCTTCTCAACTGCTGATGATGATGACGTGTCGATGACGTCACCGGTCACGATCTCTCCTTCTTCTGGCTGGTTGTCGTCGTCTACGGTGTGGTGCTCTTCTGGTTTTGATTCTTCAACCATTTTTTTCGGTTAGTTTGTTGCTGTTTTGGTTTTTCTCTCTCTAGAATTTGTTTGTGAGTGGTTTCTCTCTCTAGGAGGTGAAGGGGAAGATTGTGTAACTGAACTGGGGTTTTTAAGTGGAAAGAAAGAAAATGTGTGGATTTTGTTATGGGCTTTGTAATAAGCCCACTTGTTGACCCAATTTAAGGGGCGTTTGCCGTTTGGTTTAACGAGAGGATTATTATGGGAATAGGAATTGGAATGGGTTTACAAATCCATCACCTTTTGTGGGTTTAAAAAATGCAGACTTTTGAAAGTTTGATACCTATATTCGAATATCAAACCCTCCAACCAAAAAAATACAATGGGAATAAAAGTCATTCCTTGCTAACCATACCTTCATACCAAACAGCCTCTTAGAGGTACTAAGGGTGCGTTTGTTTTGAGGGTTTAGATTCAAAGTAATGGATTCATAGAAATAAAAATTGTTTGTTTTGAGTATATGGGTGTTGCAACAGTGTTTGAAAGGCATAGACCCAGGTTTCCATGAAAGATAAGAAAGGGCCCAGGTTTTATATATTTGCTTCTTAATTCCCAAATTATATTTTCTCCCGCCCTTTTTTTTATTCCTGCTTCAAGTTCCCTCCGCTTATTTCTTCTTAAAAATTTATCATTTATCTCAGTTAGGTTGTCCATTTGCATTATCCAGTCATAAACACTTCATCAACCATCCAAGATTCATACATCCTACTGAAAATGGTAAGAAATTTATGTTCTTTAGCCTAAATTAAGAGCTATAGTTTTGGATTTTACTTTAACCTGTCTATCAATATTTGGTATCTAATTATCATCTTTGCATAAAGGTAATTGCTTAAATATGATATGATGGTCAAGAACTTTGGAACTCCCATGAAAAAACAATAAAATGTAGATAATTTGATGTGTGAACTTCACATGTTCGATGATATGCCACATAGTAAAAAATGTATAAAGCTCTTTGTACCCATTGTTTTTTGCCTCTACCTTTTAACTTTTTTTGTGGTAAATCTAAGTTGGAGCACATCAATAATTTAATTTGCTTTCTTTCAGTGAGTAATTCATCTTAAAAAATGATAAAATGCTTTACTCTATTAAAGAGTTACCCATATCTTTTTTACATAGCCAATAAATAGATGATAATCTTTATAATCTTTCTTTACTGCATATGAAAGAAAAGCTAATAAAGAACTAGGCTTGAGATTCTATTCATTTGTTCATTTGTTGAATTAGTAACAAGAACAGACACCTATTCTTTCATGAGTAGTTTATAAGGGATTTAATTAAGGAAAATAGCCGAAATAAGCTGCTACTACGACGACATATCACTTTCTGAACCACTTTTATTTTATTTTGAAAATAGACCGGGGCAACCATTGTCGTTGGGCAACTCATCGACATTCGACAAGTGTCCGTATGTGTAAGCGATTGTTTTGAAGAACTAAAAAAGCGGTGGGCAACCATATAATTTTAAAGGGTTCTTCGTCATTTATGTTAGACAAAAGTACACATTTGAATAGTAAAAATACAGTATCCATTAATTAAGAGTTCAAAATCCAAAAGTCAACGACCAATAAAGCATCCATAGTTATCGGTTTCTCTTGCTTCCATGATACTATTTTCACAAATCAAACCGTCTTATTCGTCATCATTTTGTCTTCCTCATAACGTCGGTTATGTCACCATCTTTAAAGCTACGGTGTTGATTGCAAACCACATTCGATTGATCAAGTTTTAAAAATGTTTCCAAATATGGTACGTAAATATTGTTCTCGTTGTTTATTACATATGATTATTTCCAATTGGTTACGTGTTATAATAAATCGTTTTGTTACTCGATGAATAACTATGTTAGATAGGTGTTAATTCCATTTTATAATCCGTTGCCCTTTTTATGTGTATCGATTCGTAATTATGTAGGGTATGATACCTTAGATGTCGTTAGTTAAGTATGTAACATTACTTGGTTCATTAAAAAATTAGTGGCGTTTGTAGACTAATAAGGAGTGGTTTTTCATCAAAAGCTATCTTATCCTCTGCTTTGAAACACCAAAGTTGGATCGAAATCCTTTACCCTTTCCAATATCGGTTTGAGTAACTACATCTTTCGCTGTGTTCACCAATGTTTATAGTCTTAGCAATAGGTCTAGGTGCGAGGATAGGGTGAGATTGCTTTTGGTTGACCAATTGTATGGCAATCTCATTGTCGACCTTTTTGGTTTTGGTGTTGGTGTTATTGATGTGGTTATAATTGTAGCAATGGTTGCCTATGCGGTGGAAAGCGTCTGAAGCTGGCGGTGGGTATAATAATAGCGCAGTGGTTACTCCAATACTAACGGTGGATGCAAGCAATCTCGGAAGTGGTTGCTGCGCCCCTTCATTCTCCTTTATTCAACTGCGGCCTTTAAAGAATCATCTTGACTCTTGAGGTTTGGAAAATTTATGTTTCCTAGTGAATAATATCAATAACTAATGGAATTTTGAGTTTAGTATTGCAATTAAGTCTAGTTAGAGTATATTCGCATGTGAAGAATATCGAGATTGGCTATTATTTTGATTATTTATGTTTTCACAAATGATATCATAAAATCATAACATAAAATTTGATGCGATAATCTAGTACCTTGTTAATTAGATAAATACTTATTACCTTACATACCTAATCGGTCCAAAATAGCACATTCTTAAACATATACAAAACATATTCATAATCCTAAAATCATCGACATCACCGCAACTTCTTTGAGTCTGTTGATAAGATTTTGGCACATTCAACCATCTCTTGATACTTAGCTTTGACAACAAAGATTATGATCTTTCAAAATCTTAAACCGGTTTGCATCTCTTCATACCGCTCGAAGATCGACATTATAATCTTTGTAAATCTTAAAATCGACTATCGCCTCTTCACACGTTGCTTCCAAATTAGCATTATCATCTTGATCCTCTTGAAACGCGCTTTCATATCTTCATACTCACATTCATACTCGGAAGTTGTTCAATCATTCTCTTCCTCTTATCAATCACTCTTGTTTCTCTCTAAAATTTCCTTCTATTGGGAAAGTCTTTCCCACTCACAAGCAATTACCATTCTCTTGAAACGGTCTATCATGTCTTTAAATAAAGAATCGTGCAAATTAGTACAATTGAGTGCATGTACCATCTTGACACAAAGAACACGCCATTTCGTAAATGATTGTGATGATTGATTATCTAATTGATCTAAATGTCAATTGACTAAAATATCACGATAGAAGTGAAAGGTAAATTTCACAAATGAAAAGGTGTTTTTAGTTTTTGTGTGAGCAATTGTATTATTTATTGACAATTTGAATTGGTGTATAGTGTGAATAATCCAAACTAACTGTAATAATTGGTGTTTGCAAATGGGTTTTTGTGGTCACAAAGAGTTAGAGTATCGATGGCCTCTGCATTTACTTTTTGACTTTTTGTGAACTCTAGCATTTGGCTATTTTGTTTTCACTTTTCACTTTCTTTGGTAAGTATGTCGATTGCTTTTGGGAAATGATTTTGTATTTTTAAATCAAATTAATAATCTTCAACTATCAACATCCACACATTCCTCGAGCATTACCAATGCATCAAGTCATAAAAGACTTGATGCATTGAACACAATTAAATGGTTGAGGTAAAAGCTTTGCAAAACCAACTACTCCACCGCAAAAGCATTTGCATATTTAATGTTGGGTGAAAATGAAATTTTATAAATACAAAAGCTTTTGACAATAGCTTCAAACACTTGACGTCTTTACTAGTGTTTTTGTAAAAAGTCTTCTTCAAAGTTATTGCCACAATGGAACAAGTCATTTGAATATCTTATTAGAATAGTATAAAAGTCTTTCACCAAGTTGCCATTGCAGATGCTTACACTTTCATCGAATAATCCAAATAAAAAAATTGTTGTCCTTTTCTTATTTTTTATAAACAAATCCAGGTTTGTTATACTCCCCCATATGTACTTTGTTACCTTATTCGTATATATATTTATAGAGTACATGAATATAAATAACATGCGACTTTATATTTTATATTCTATTATTAAATATTTATTTAATTAAAAGTTATTGAAATTGTTATTAGGGTTTATGTTTTATAGGACATGGCGGAAACCAAAGAAGTCATATTTAAAGTGCACGACAATGGAAATTTGAATTTCACCACTCTGCTATGTAGGCGGTCTCCTTGCGATGTCGGTGTTTTAGCTCCACCAGGTTGCATTTACCGTGGTACTTGATCATGTTTTGAATGATATTGGAGGAAAATGGGCTTTATTTTATGTTGCACCAAATAAGGCACTAGAAGATGGTTTAACATTGTTGCACCACGCACAATGACGTTCGACGAATGTATGACCTTCTTGATGAGAATGGATCCATGGGCGTCTACATTGTGCACGAGCTACGAGCTTTGTCACAATTTTATTTCAAAAACATGGTATGGCGGGAAGAGGACGCCGCATGCGGTGCGGTAGTGCAACACCTTTCAAAAGAAGGAAGTTAACAAAGCGTGTTTCTATCACGGCGAAAGAGGTTCGAGATCATAGAAAAAAATGGCTAGTGCACAAGGAATGGTTCCACATTATGAATGTTTGTTCTTTTAAAAAATAATTATGAGTTTATGCCGCCAACCATGCGATAGTGCTTCTATGCCAAACTTAGTGTTGTTAGGTTTATGTTGTTAAGTGTATCCTTTATGATCATATGGTTAAGAATTATGGTTGCCCGATCGACAACAAGTATTGCCCAATGATGGCATTTAGTTGCCCAGTTGCAAATTGGAAGGTGGCACGAGGTTCAAACGAAATTGCCCAATAACTTTAACTTGATTGTCGAATTTTCGTGTGTAGATACTAGATGGCGATAACAGTTGCGTTTGCTCATTAGAATAGCACAATTGGGGATAAATCGCCCAAAAATACTAACAAGCGCTACAAGAGTTAAAACAGTTGTTTTGAAAGTACAAATTAATTTTGATTAAATTGGGATAAAAAACCACAACATGGTTGCGTTTTTAGAAAAACCAAAGGAGACTACATGGTTTGAACAAATTCTCAATTATATGCATATGTGAATACGCAACCACTGCTACAGTTTAAAAAACCACTGCTAGGGTCGCTCAAACCACCGCTAGTGTCGACGCAAATATCAACTTTGTTTCTGTTTTCCAAATGACTAGTTGAAGTTCAAATTTTAAAAGTGAAATTTAAAGCGCATATATGAATGATTTAATTCATTTTGTCAAACGTGCTTAAGCAACATTTTCAAAACCAACAACAGATGTACAGACATAGCAAATTTTAAGTACAAAAAAAGATGATAATAAACCGATAAATTCAAACGGTTTGTAATCACGGATAAGTCATGTCCAAATACCAAAAAAGGAGAGAAAATCTGCAAGTAAATATTCACGTTCCTTCCCTACAAATTTTATGACAAATCCAGCAGGAAAATTAGATGCCCAGAGCCTAGGCACGTGCCTACCCACAAAACAAGAATTGAAATTAATTATACCGCGTGCAAGAACGGTAAAATCCTCGCTTAAATCTGCGCGGTAAATAAAGGAAAGCACATAAAAACAACCATTCCTCCACCAACAAAAACACCAAAGAGAAGTTGAATATGTTAACCCGTTGCCACGCACCGTCGGTTCCCAAAAGCCCATACATAGCCTAAACCTTTACCCCCAAAACAAAAACATAGCGCAAAGCGATTCTTTGCGACAAGCTGAAACATGTTCTTAAATGACTACTAAAAACAATTTGTCGTTTCTAAGACAACAATATTGACCTATCTCGTGACCATTCACAACATTCCTTCAACCAAACCCGTGTCCTTTGAGGTTTGTGGAAGCACATACGACCATATGGCGTACCAAAGGTTGGAGTTTAAACCGATTAGACTCTCATTAGCCATTTGTGATGTTCAAAGTTGAGCGTTCTTTCTTAACCTCGCTCTTCCGAGCGGAAGAAGGATGTATATCATGGGTATTGGGTCGAAGGAGTGGTAGAATGTGCAAAGAGAGGCAAACAACATGGTGAAATTTCGGTCTCGGTCCTCTGTTGATTGCGACCCGACCCTCGAAGCAAGTGTCGTCTACTAATCCTGGCATATCGGGTTGGATAGGCGGGTTAAAGGTAAAATGACGAGCTTGGGGCTTTGGGATTAATTTTATAGCAAACCACATAAATAATTAGTAAAAATCCCATGCTATCGTGTAGGGGATGATTGGTGTATTTTGTGACGTTCTCTCTCCTCACTCCAATTCAAACCTATCACGTCGGTGTGGATGTATTTTTCCGAATTATTTGTGGTTCTACCATTGCTCTAAAATAAAAAGCTGCAGCGGATTGGAAAAGCAACCCCACTAAAAGCTCTTCCGAAGACCGCGCATAGGGCGTGATTTACACGGAAACCCGTTGAGAAGCCTATCGAACTTCGCATGGAATCCCATATGAAATTACGGCCGCCCGGAGAACCAAACGACGGAAATCCTTCAAGAAAATGATAGCAAACAAGAAGGAATCCACACTCACAATTAAGTAGCGTACCACCGCTAATGTAGTTTTTCACCGCTAGTATCATTGTGTCGGTTTAATATGTAACATTCTAGAATTTGTTGGGTAGGATGTTTTGTATTAGATAAGTATGCTAAGTATAATTATCTTGTATATAGTAAAGGACTCCTTAGCTTATAAAAGGAGGTCCGAAGCTAGAGTTTGATATAACTTTTCGGCATATTTAGAGTCGATACACTTCAAGGTTGTAATCGCTAATACTATTCGGAGTATTAGTGTATTAATATTATTTCCGGTGTTTTATAGACCATAAGTTATTGTAAAAGCGTCAACATCTTCACTTTTACGTAAGCACATAACGCTTGAGGTTATTACATGTGTAGAGTGAGTTGATTATTTTGAGGTTTATCGACTTTTCTAAGCGTCATAAAATGGTATCGTGTCTAGATAGTAGATGACGATAGCAGTTGCGTTCTTGATTAGAATAGCACATTTGGGGATAAATCGTCCAAAATACTAACAACTGCTACAAGAGTAAAAGCAGTTGTTTTGAAAGTCTGATTAATTTGGATTCAATTGGGGATAAAAAATAGAGTTATGATTGCTAGGGCAAAACATAGTTTAGACCCACACATCATAATTCGCAACACCTAACAATGCATTGCAATCAATTTTGAAATAAACATCAATGGTGCCCAACTCTTCTGCGCAACTCACAACATGGTTGCGTTTTGGAAAAACCAAAGGAGGCTACATGGTTTGAACAAATTCTCAATTATATCGTATGTTAATCACGTAACCACACTCTGATTTAACAAACCACTGCTAGGTTTGCTCAAACCACCGCTAGTGTCGACACAAATATCAACTTTGTTTCTGTTTTTCCAAAAAAGTCCCTAAAGTACAATATGGTTTTTTGCGAATTAAAAGGTTGACTAGTTGAAGTTCAAATTTTAAAAGTGAAATTTAAAGCGCCGATATGAATGATTTACTTCAGTTTGGAAGCTACATTTTTCCAAAAAAAAAGTATATAGAGACATAGCAAACTTTCAGTAAAAAAAGGATGATAATAAACCGATAAATTCAAACGGTTTGTAATTACGGATAAGGCTTATCCAAATACCAAAAAAGGAGAGAAAATCTGCAAGTAAATATTCACGTTCCTTTCCTAGAAATTTTATGACAAATCCGGCGGGAAAAATAGATGCCGAGGAGCCTAGGCACGTGCCTACCCACAAAACAAGAATTGAAATTAATTATACCGCGTGCAAGAACGGTAAAATCCTCGCTTTAAATACGTGCGGTAAATAAAGGAAAGCACATAAAAACAATCATTCCTCCACCAACAAAAACACCAAAGAGAAGTTGAAGATGTTAACCCGTTGCCCACGCACCATCGGTTCCAAAAGCCCATACATAGCCTAAACCTTTACCCCAAAACAAAAACATAAGTGCAAGCGATTGTCGCCACAAGCGAAACATGTTCTTAAATGACTACTAATAACAATTAGTCGTTTCTAAATTGTCGAGAATGACGACTAATAACACATCCCCGCGACCATTCACAACATTCCTTCACCCCAAAACCCGTGTCCTTTGAAGTTTGTGGAAGCATGCCGGACCATATGGCGTACCAAGGTGGGAGTTTAAACCGATTAGACTCTCATTAGCCATTTGGGATGTTCAAATTCACCGATTACTTCTTAACCTCGCTACCCGAGCGGAAGAAGGAAGTATATCATGGGTATTGGGTCGAAGGAGTGATAGAATATGCAAAGAGAGGCTTAAAATTGTGGTGCGGTCCTCTGTTGATTGATGCCCGTTTCCGAAGCAAGTGTACGTCTACCAATCTGGCGATCGGGTTGGATAGGCGAGGTCAAGGTAAAATGACGAGCTTGCGGGCCGGATAAAATAAAGAGCAAACCACGCTAGTATGATTGTGTCGGTTTAATATGTAACATTCTTGAATTTCTTGGGTAGGATGTTTTGTATTAGATGAGTATGCTAAGTATAATTATCTCAGATATTGTAAAGGACTCCTTAGCCTATAAAAGGAGGTCCGTGCTAGAGTCAATACACCCAAGGTTGTACTCGCTAATACTATTCAGTGTATTCGTGTATTAATAATATATGTAGGTCTTTTATATACCATAACATATTGGTGTGAATTTAATTTGTTAACATTAATATTTGTTTTCAAACATACTATTCAAGTGAACACTGATAAAACGGAAATGTCGATGTATTGTAACTAGTTAGATTAAAAAAATGTTACATTATTTTTGTTAGGTCACGGATTTTAAAAATACCACAAAATTGTTATAAAGAGCAACACAATTGGTTGCTCCTAATTGGTTGATTATATGTGTAGAGTGAGTTTATTATCAGTTTGACGTAAGCACATAACGCTTCATGTTATTAGATGTGTAGAGTGAGTTGATTATTTTGAGGTTTATGCGACTTTTCTAAGCGTCAAAAATGGTACAATGCTTTTATGCTTGATTACTTAAATTAAATATCCGTAATTATAAAATGAATTGGTTGCCAAATTACAAGCGCTAGTTAATTTTACTACTCGCTAATTATCCGACTCATCGCTAGTAAGCGAATATGTTGTATACTTACAAGCTGCTAGTATTATACGCACAAGCGCTAGTTATTATAACAACTGCTAGTGATAGAAGTTGCCCTACGTTCAACAGTTAGTTGCCAAAATTGATATTTGGAAACAAGCTCGCTAGAACAATTTTCATCTGAGCGACAACCTACTACATATTACGATTACTACATAAACCCTTGATAAGCAGACACACCAAACTTTGTGTACACAAATTTAATTGACGCAGGTATTCAAACCATACATAAAACTACAACCACTAGAACAATTTTACAACTACCGTGACGGAAGATCGGGGAGTTTCAACGACTTCCTAGCGAACTCCCAATTGCCTTGATATTATCATAACCATCGTCCATCAAATTGCTTGCCCCGATATACATTTTCTTTAACGACGTGGAACAAGCAAGTATAAACTTTATTATGTGTAATTCATTCGTGATCTAGGAAAGGATCGAAAATCACCGTCTCGAATCTACCCATGACCGAATGTGGTTGTGTCTAAATCAAATGAAGGTTGTTCCAAGGTAAAACACTAAGCGTGTGCGGCATGGATAATCAAATAGTATTGAGATAGAAAAACATGGCGCTTACTGGATGTTTATTTGATACGTATGAAATAGAGTAATAAAGTATTACACTTACCACGGTTTCGCTATTTCAAGTTTGAGATCCGCGAATCATTTGGACGATGGTGACACGATATGATCTCGCCAAAATCAACTCCTTTTAGATTCGGATTAACGAGGATATGATAACGCTACTGCGTCGTTCGGGTCAAAGGAACTTCCTTTTCTTGAGCAAGTTTTATAACACCTAGGCGTTGAACCTAATCGTTGTAGTGTAGTAATTAGGGTAAGCCACGGGTATTGATATCGTTCTCTAGGGGAATAGGAATGCTAGTGAGAAGTTACTACGCTAAGGTTGGGGTTGAGGAAGATTATTTTTTGTATTTTTATATTTTTATGAATTGGAAAGGTACGAATCTCGGGGTTTGAATTTGGGGGGTTGGTATTGCTACCGATTACTCTACTTATCTAATTATCTAATCTAAGGTGAGGATAGTCTATATCTATTGTTGTGTGCTCGTATGATAGTTAAAGATGTGTTTACCTAGATTCTACTACTCCCTAGTTATCTCCTATTGAAGGTTGAATTGTCACGTCCTTATTCTTAATGCGTTGTGTTTTCTAAGGTTGTAAGGTGTGCATTCCCTAACTCTTTGAAGTCACCTTTAAGTGTAGTAAACAAAATCCACTAAGTCATTCATAAACTAACTTTGAGGTTATCTTTGGGTTTAGTAAACGAAATCCACTAAGTCATTCATAAACAATCAAAGATTTATCAAGTATTAGACACAACGATAGCCTAGTCGCACTCTAAGCCAATTACAATTAAGATAAGAGACAACCTAACAATAATTAACAACTAGGTTTCATATATCTAAGCAAACACACAAGTAATTTAATGGGACATGGTAAACATGCAAGCATACACACAATCAATCAAAGACATAATTAAATTAATGAAGTAAATACTTATCTTGATGTATAATAGGGTTTAGAACCTAAAATCTGCACAAGAAAGCCTTGGTTCGGTTTTAGGTTTTACTCCAAAAGACTACCCACAAAAGCGAAAAATTCGGATTCTATATATAAGATTACATCTGCGACGGCGTCACCTTATGTTTCGTGGCGCCGTCGTGTCGCCGTCATTAGGGTTTCGTCTTGGCCACGTAAACCTTGCGACGGCGTCACCTTATATTTGTGTGCCGTCCCTTGACTCGGCGCCGTCTTGGGCGCATCTAGGCCGTCGAGTAACGACGGCCTACTCCTTTAGAACTGACGTCGTCCCGAAAACATGCAATTTCGCCCGACCCGTCATAAAATTCCTTCCGGCGGCGTCGCAGATATCTGATGGCGATCGTCGCCTTATGTTTCAATGACTTTGAGTGTCTCGATTCGACTTTGGCCATTTTCTTCAGTATATTCGCGCCTTTTCGTCCAAATAAGCATCATTCCAACATTTTGCCTTCAAGAGACCTAAAAAGTGAAAAGGAGCGATATTAAGCAATAACGGATCTGAAGTGATCGAATAAGGGCTTAAATGACCCTTAAAAGGTACCTTTTAAAACCTTATCAAATATCCCTACACTTGGTATTTGCTTGTCCTCAAGCAAATGTGCTTTTGATTAATTTATAAGTTAGGGGTCATGAAGCATTCATTCAAAGCGGTCCACAACACATATAAGCCCATAAAAGTCATAACAAGCACGAAGTACATACTAGCACCTCACATGGGGTGTTTGGATACTCACATCTCTCTCGGGTGTATATATGAAATATAACAAATCGGAAATGGAAGATAAACACTCATTAACCGGTCCTAGTACATAGATTACCATAGGCTTGAGAATAGATCAAACCTCCGTCGCTTTGGCGTAAGCACCTAGGAAAGACTATCAAAGAGGTCTTTTAAAGGGTTGTAATGTTAGGCTTACGGTAGGAAATGAAGGGTTTGGTGGGATAGGCTATTTAGTGGTGGATAGTCAAAATCTCTATGTTGCAAGTATCTGAAGAATGGCGTTGCTAAGCCAAGACTCGACACTCTAAAACTCTAGGCAACGAAAATAAACAAACATAATTTAAAAGATAGATGTAGGATGGTAGCCGTATGTTTTTTTTTTTTTTTTTTTTTTTTTTTTTTTTTGCATACACTTTTACTCTACCATCCTCTACGGTACATCAAAATGATAGGATTTATAGACACATCCCTACACTTGAGTTTTATTACTTTAACACTAATTTGACCCGAATTGAAAAGATCAAAACACTTGGGTACATTATTATGCAAACAAAGGGAATTTGAGTTTAACGTTCTCTTCCCTATATTTCATAAACTTTAACTTTTCCCATGAATCCCAATCATCCCAAAGCTGTATACAAAGGATATGACTCGACTTAGCAACTCATGCAAGCAACGGATAATTGAACTAAGGGTTTTGGGTGATAACATAAATTGCACTAAAAGTGAGTGCAATAAAGGTAGGCTAAAGCGATTTGGGTGTATATTTGGGGTGGGGTGTAAACAATGCTCTTCATTGATATCCGGAAAACGAAACATCACGAGAACCGCGAAAAGGATAGGCTCTGAGGGGTTAACTAGGGGTATCGTGTACTAAAGATGAGTACAACGCAAAGGGTGTGGGGGAATTACTCAACCGATATGGAAGAAGTAATTATATTACGGGTATCAAACAAGGGTTTATCCTAATGCCTCTTATCATTTAGTTATTCCTAACTACACAAGTGTAGTCTCACTAGCGATCTCGGAATGCATCACAAAACAAGTTCTAGAATCTAATATACTACCGGTTCACACTCTAAGCATTAAAGATGAATGCTTTAATTCCTACTAATCTAAGGCGATCCTCACATTTTGGGTGGAATTTAGGTGGTAAGGGTTTTGTGCTAGTCATGCAACTTCCTATCCATGAGGCGCTTTTGTTAAGACTAATGGCCCACTCTTATCGTCATGAAAAATTTTAAATTTGGCTAAAATTACCCTAACCTACATTTTCTCATGGTTTATTACACAAATACACTTGGACAAAGCAAGCGATCAAGGATAAGCATAGTTTCAAAGTTCGCTTTATTTTCCTCCCACACTTAAACCGAACATTGTCCCCAATGTTCCCAAAATATCAAAGTTATGATAATAGAAGGTAATTAAAAGCGAAGAAACTAATACTCCCCGATTAGCTCGGTAGGATCCGTAAAAAGTGGTGGTTAAATCTTTTCCAAGAAGAGTTTTTGCGTGAAAGGCTCCTTCCAAACTTGTGTAACTTCTTCTTGACAAACTAAACACGCACACTAGAAGAAAACAAACGAAACCTTCGCGTAAAATCGAACGGTAATAATATACATAAGACTCGATTTAAACTAGGATATAATGCTTGTGGAATGGATGTTTACGAATTTGTTTTGAAAGTTAAGATCTGGAAAATTCCAAAATTTTACAAGTAGCTCGAAAACGAGAAAAGTAAGTCGATGTTTTTATTCCTTCTCGGCGCGTCGTTGCAATCTGACGACGTCGGTTATCCGACAAAAGCGGTCTGCGATTTTACGGAAAAATTCGGAAAATTTGCATCTTTAGAATCGGAAAATTTCGCAAAACATCCATTATGACTCGATACAAGCATTTGACTCGAACAAACAAACATATATATCTTTTAGTTAATTGTTATTCTCATGTTCACGTTTCTTATGAAAACGTGTGTAATCCTCCTACACTTATCCCTTTTGTAAAATACCTTTATATGTAATTAAGGCGAGGTTAAAGACAAAATAAAGCATTTTCACAAATTCAAACATGAGAATAAACAATCAATGAAAAGATATATGACACACAAACAAACAAACAATTAAACATGGGTTGCCTCCCACGAAGCGCTTTTCTTTATTTATGAGTCTTGTAGCTAGACTCAAGTCGTGCCCCTACGTGACTTCATTGCCATTCTTCTCTTCTTCCACTAAGCCTTCATCATAAGGTTGTAGGCGTTGTATGCTCACCGTGAATTCTCTTCCAACATCGTCTATTATGATAACGGTTTTATGTTTTAGATTAGTTTCTTTCACCGTATAAGGTCCAAACCATCTTGGCTTATTCCTTCCCATAATGCCTTTATTCTTGATTTATACAAAAGCACCTTTTCTCCATTCAAAAATTCCTTAGGGTTCTTTTGAGTTTGTGGTATTGTGGTATAGTTATTTCCTAACTTTTATCACGTTTCCACAATGTCGCATTTAACCTTGAACCATGAATTCTCTAAGCCCTTTTTCCCATTCAACCATTTTCTTACGAGCGGCATTATTGGAGACCTGCGAATTCATATCTTTTACCTTCTCCATAATCTTCAAAGGATATCTCGAACAATAGGTACCCTAACTTGTCCTTTTCCACTTTTGAGTATCATAATCCCTTCACCGCATTTGATGGTTGCCTTGGCGGTGGTCGGGAAAGGTGCTCCCGGGATTAATGGCGGGTTTTATCTTCCTCAATGTCTACAATTGCGAAGTCCACGGATAGACAATATTGGCAACCTCAATTAAGACATCCTCCGCTATTCCTATGGGATAAACATATGAATGATTTGCTAAGGAAAGTCTAAGATTGGTCTTGGTCGGTTCCTCCTTAGTCAACTTATTATAGGCGACGGCGGCATTATGTTTACATCGGATCCACAGTCGGCCAAGGCATTTAGGTTCTCTAAGTCACCTATGCTACATGGAATTACAAAGTTCCCGAGATCTCTTGCTTCTTAGTTCTTGGCTTTCTCGAATCGACTCATACATAGGTCCAATAGGCATGGTGTCATACTCTTCCTCTCTACTTCACCTAAGAGGGCTTTCCTAAGAACATCATTGCACCTAAAGTTTTCACTTGGTTAATGATTGTTTTATTGTTGATCTCATGCTTAAGGTAATGCTTGATGAATTTGGGTTCATCATTAGTCCGAACCTCATTCTTATCTTTACCATCCTTGCGCTCTCGGGCTCCTTCTTCTCAACTACTCCATCCTCATCGGAAGAAATGGAAATGGCGTTAATAGACAAAGTGGGGTGGCGTGCTCATCGTTCCTCACTAGCACCTTCTAGGAATCTTCGTCTTAGTGTACTCTTTCACTTGAGTCCATCATCTCGCCATTTTTTCTGTATTACATCCCTATGTCCATTGAAGGCTTTTAAGAGGTGTCGAGCTTGGTTGTCATCTCGCTTTGTCGTTGCTTGAAATCGGCTTCAAGTTGCTTCAATCGAGCTTCTTGAGATGACATGAATTTGGACACCATTCCTCAAGACTAGTGGAAGTTCCGGTGTTTGGAGGGTTGTTGTAGGATTTTCCTAAGTTATTTGGCTCGAGCTTAGGAGTCTCGTAGGAGTTCATTAGGAATTTGGCTTGATCTTCAAGTTCGAGCATCCTACGATTGGAAGGTTGTGAGTCAATGGGAGGCAAAGAGCGCCTTATCGGTTTGGACAACTCACGGGGTCATTCCAACATTCATTTTCATAGAGGCAAGGTCCTCTATTGTACCCCATGATTCTTCCACGGTGAGTTTACTAAGTTTACCACCGGCCGCTTGGTCGATGGATTTCTTAGTTGAGAAGTTGACACGATCGTAAAGATTTGGACTAGAAGCCAAAGATCGATGCCGTGATGAGGACTTTGTGGAGCAATTCCTTAAATCGAGTCCACGCCTCGTCTGAGTTTCGCCTTGACGTTGTTGGAACATCAAGATGTCATTCCTAAGTTTGGTAGTTCTCTCCGATTGGGAAAAATTGGGCGAGGAAGCGAGTGGTGAGATCATCCCATCTTGAGATGGATCCGGCGGGAAGTCCGTCAAGCCAATTACTAGCTTGGTCCCGTAGAGAATTGGAAGAGATGCAGACGCGTAGTCTCCCGAGTAGTAGCATCAAGGTCGATGGAATCGGCAATTTTAAGGAAATCCTTAAGATGCTGATTAGGATCTTCGGAACGAAGTCCATGGAATACACATCCGTTTTGCACCAACCGGATGGTGTCGGATCGCAGGGCCATAGTTCGGGCTTGGTCAGGAAGCTCAATGGTGTTTCTATAGCTTAGGTGGCTTGGTCTTGAGTATTCTCCAAGAGTACGGCCTCTTGGCGGGTCATTTGGTGGTGGGTTGATGAGTGGTGGTTGGTTATCACCTTCCATGATGAAAAGTGATGGGACTACGAACAAAGGTCACGAAGAAGGGGGATAGACTACGAGAAAGCTAAAAATGAGAAAATTTTACTTGATAGGAATCAAGCAAAGAACCTAAGCGAGGTGGACTACTAACTAGCTATTCTATTCCCGTGGCGCCAAAAACTTGATAACGCTACACGCGTCGTTCGGGGTCAAAGGAACTTCCTTTTCTTGAGCAAGTTTTATAACACCCTAGGCGGTGAACCTAATCGTTGTAGTGTAGTAATTAGGGTAAGCCACGGGTATTGATATCGTTCTCTAGGGAATAGGAATGCTAGTGAGAAGTTACTACGCTAAGGTTGGGGTTGAGGAAGATTATTTTTGTATTTTATATTTTTATGAATTGGAAAGGTACGAATCTCGGGGTTTGAATTTGGGGGGTTGGTATTGCTACCGATTACTCTACTTATCTAATTATCTAATCTAAGGTGAGGATAGTCTATATCTATTGTTGTGTGCTCGTATGATAGTTAAAGATGTGTTTACCTAGATTCTACTACTCCCTAGTTATCTCCTATTGAAGGTTGAATTGTCACGTCCTTATTCTTAATGCGTTGTGTTTTCTAAGGTTGTAAGGTGTGCATTCCCTAACTCTTTGAAGTCACCTTTAAGTGTAGTAAACAAAATCCACTAAGTCATTCATAAACTAACTTTGAGGTTATCTTTGGGTTTAGTAAGCGAAATCCACTAAGTCATTCATAAACAATCAAAGATTTATCAAGTATTAGACACAACGATAGCCTAGTCGCACTCTAAGCCAATTACAATTAAGATAAGAGACAACCTAACAATAATTAACAACTAGGTTTCATATATCTAAGCAAACACACAAGTAATTTAGCGGACATGGTAAACATGCAAGCATACACACAATCAATCAAAGACATAATTAAATTAATGAAGTAAATACTTATCTTGATGTATAATAGGGTTTAGAACCTAAAATCTGCACAAGAAAGCCTTGGTTCGGTTTTAGGTTTTACTCCAAAAGACTACCCACAAAAGCGAAAAATTCGGATTCTATATATAAGATTACATCTGCGACGGCGTCACCTTATGTTTCGTGGCGCCGTCGTGTCGCCGTCATTAGGGTTTCGTCTTGCCACGTAAACCTTGCGACGGCGTCACCTTATATTTGTGACGCCGTCCCCTTGACTCGACGCCGTCTTGCGCATCTAGGCCGTCCGAGTAACGACGGCCTACTCCTTTAGAACCGACGTCGTCCGCGAAAACATGCAATTTCGCTTCGACCGTCATAAAATTCCTTCCCACGGCGTCGCGAGATATCTGATGGCGTCGTCGCCTTATGTTTCAATGACTTTGAGTGTCTCGATTCGACTTTGGCCATTTTCTTCGTATATTCGCGCCTTTTAGTCCAAATAAGCATCATTCCGACATTTTGCCTTCAAGAGACCTAAAAAGTGAAAAGGAGCGATATTAAGCAATAACGGATCTGATGATCGAATAAGGGCTTAAATGACCCTTAAAAGGTACCTTTAAAACCTTATCGGGATACAAACGGCAAAGAGACATTCATCCGGAATTACCATCACGCATCAACTACAACAGTTGAATTTTGGGTTAGTTTCAAAGATTAAATGTCGTTCTGATTACACATATATTTAACATTGTAAAATTAGAAGTGTAAATCTCAAAACGGTGTTACCGTGCAATAGTCAAAATCCAATGTAAGGGTCTCGAGATGGAAGTCTTGTCGGTGAAATATATTGGATGCTATGATTGTCGTGACACATTCGAAATACCGAATGACAAATGTAACTTCTTCAAATTCCTAAGACTTGCAAGATTCCATAGTTTCATCCCGTTTGTACTCTCAACATCCAATCTAAGAGACTCAAGTAAGGGACAACCAGCAATTAAATCCCAAACTGTACCGGTAAGAAATTTGACTAAACACAATTCTAAGCTCAATAAATTTGGAAAACTAGTGAAAAACACCAAACTAGGAAAATCACAACAATGAATTTCAAGATGTTTCAATTCAATACGGGTAGTAAAGTTGGGTTGGCAATGTAACTGGTTGTCCATACCGTTTCTAATGTCAGTCCTCAATTCCTTGCGATTGCCAAAAACATAAGCCAATCATGAATCTCTTCATAATTCAAGTCTTCCATTCCGAGACAACGGTTTGGGATCTCTGAGAGAAGACAAACTTTTTATGGTACCGTAAGTCGATTTAAAAGTCTAGTAACATGGTTCCCATCAAACTTATATGTTAAATAATAAAAGAAATCCTCATCAATTATGACTTGGTGAGCAAGGTCCACTTAAACCTCCAATTTGTAGATAAAATAGAGGTGCTCACCGCTCATTATTGGCAACCGATTCAAAATGTTACCGATCACTGTATCTGGCATGTTGCTAATATAATCTCTCATAATGGTGATAACATTAGCTCGAAACGACATGGTTTTCAAAGAAATTTTGTTGGTTTTTTTAATTGTCAACAGGAGGCTTTGGATGAGGGTTGTTGATTTTCAATTGATGGTCAGAACGAGGGTGTGTTATGATCATTATATGTGGTTGTTGGGTTGGTTCATTGATTCGCGCGCCCAAGATACAAGCTTTTCAAATTTGGTCCGTAAAATATGGCCAAAACCCATTTTACTACCTCCAACTTGGCTAACTGGAAATAACTACGTAAAAATTGAAAACATTGAATCATGAAAGCAATGCCAAACATTGAAAATGAATTGGTTGTATACTTACAACTGCTAGTTATTTTTACTACCGTTATAGTTAATTTTACTACCGCTAGTAAAACTGAAGTGGTTGTAGACTTACAACCGCTAGTCATTTTACTACCGCTATAGTTATTTTTACTACCGCTAGTAAAGCGAATTGGTTGTATACTTACCCTTTGCCGATTATCTGGTTACTACTGCTAGCTATTTTAACCATCGCTTGTGATAGAACACATCAACGAAATGATGCCACCGTCGTTAATCTTGTTGTGTATGGCCGTGTTTGTCTTTGCCCGTGTGTAGGTCTTGTTGATACCATTCGGTGCCCTTGTGTAGGTGTTGGTCTTACTATTACGGGCACGAATAGAGACATATTGGTTTAGTCTTGCTAGTAATAAACTTACAACTGCTAGTTAATTTGTACTAGTGTTGAATGGTAAATCTGTTAAGTTCAAGTGTGCATAGTCACTAGTTGGTAGTTATTAGTTGATTGTAGAATCTAATTGTAACAACTAGAAGGACTCCTTGGTTTATAAAAGTAGTCAATAAGGAAAAGAAGTTGCCCTCGTGAGAGCAGGTTAGTTGCCACATTGTTTATTGAAACAACTGCTAGTTCCCAGTTAAACAAATATGTATAATGGGATTAAAGAACATAGGAAATAGTAAATACGTTGACATACAACGTTTCATACGAACAACCTACTACATATTACGATTACTACATAATTATGAGTTTAATGGTTACATAATATATAACCACTTGATTTATAAAATTGACAAGTATGCGAAAAAGCTAACCACTCCATGCTTCCTTCACATACGACATCGTACTAAAACCACAAAGCTTCATTCCCATTAAGCATGATCCCTAACCACGAACAAACACTGTGAACATGAATATAATGGTGTAAGTTAAAAATAAAACATTAATAGAATGGTAAGTTAAAATAAAAATATAACATACTATAAACAAGATGGTGCAGGTGATTTAATAAAAGAAGAGATTCTTTGTATGGGCGATGTAGAAAGATCCGCATCTCTAACATTCCCATGCGGACAAATAATTCAAGTTCTTTGTTGTACACAAATACCGACCGACCCAAATGATTGGCACCAGACGCTTCCACTATTGGAGCTTGATCCTTTGTAAACCCAAGCAAACGAACCGAATATAGGGTAGGGATGGCGAATAGGCTTCTAAATGATGTTATGGAAGAACCATTGACGCCCAACAACCATCCGCAAAACAATGGAATATCTTCACCAATGATCGTCCCGTAAATCACTAGAGAGGTTCCAAGATCGAAAACATTAAATGGAGCTGGGAGTTCATTTTTAAAATCGTGGTAGGTCTATAACTTTAAATTGGTTGGTTACCAAATCAAAAGAAATCAACATATAAATCTTATAAATAACACCATCCCGATTAGTTAACTTTTCACTCCCAATCCAATAGAGAAAACGACCTACAACCGCATGACTTTTACGTTTCAATTTGATAGTTTCACGAGGGGTGGAAATTTTCAAGGATTGTCCACCTTAACGAGTTCAAAGAAAAGATGAGACATACCGAAACCACTTTCGAAAGCAGGATAGGAGACCTTCACGATCGTCGGGTCAAGAGTGTCCGGACGGACGGCATAACCAAAACAAATCTTTTGACGTTCGATTTGATGCGTGTAAACCGGGACAAACATCGCAAGTGATTTTTGATTCCGGGTTCCAAATAATGATCATTAGATTAGAACCATAGACAAAACACCAAAGACCATTAGAATTGCCAATCTGTAATCATAGATGAAAGCATTAAATCAGTATTAAGTGGCGTAGCGATTAGTCGTTCATCTAAAGCTAACACAAAACCTTGGTCACCCATATCGAATGTTAGCATAAATAAACACCGATCATTACGACGAACACCGTAATTAAAGATGAAGCTTCCACGATCTATACTAGCCTTCCATAACTTGCAAACACTACGTTCTTTGGAGTATAGACTTAGGAGGTAGCCTACGGATGATATCTAGTTGAACATCTAGTGGGATATTGTCGGACATATTTTCTAAACAAAAGCGTAAAGATTGGGATAAAGATATGAAGTCAATAGACCAAAAGAAGAAAGAAAGATTTTGTTAAACAAATTGTATTGAAGAAAGAAGAAAGTGTTTGGGAAGAAGACATTAAAGGACATGTACAGAACTGTGTTTTGTGTGGCGTTTTTTTTTAATATGAAATGACAAAACTATCCTCGTGTATAAATACAAGTTGCCCAAAAACATAAAGATGCCCAAAACAATACAAGTTGCCCAAAAATAATACGTTACAATACATGACATATACCTTCAAAATACGTACTTGTGTCATAAGTTGTGGACACATGGCGACCCCTGGTTGGGTCCAAGAAAAGCGGTGGGCAACTTTGTCTATTTTCAATTTTAAAAGGGCGTGGTCCATAAAGTGATATGCCTCAGTAGCGGTCTATTTGACCAATTTTCCCTTTAATTAATGAGACATATTTGGTGACAAACCATGTTGGATCTCAGATATATCTTACTTTTATTTGTTCCATAGTTATATATCTTTTTATGATTCTCTGTTATATGTTTAATGACATATATACTTACAAAATCTGAAAAGGATGATCACATATGTTTTATCAATGAAGTTGATACTTTATCTTATTCAATGACTCAATGTGCATATGTTTTAATAAGTTGGTTATTTTGATCTTGTGATATATATCAATACAAATGGGTGATTAGTAACTTGAACTTAAGACTCATCATAGTTAATTTATGACTTTGTTTTTATCGATATTCTACAAGCTTTAAAAATAGCAATGAAATAAATTCAGCTTGTCGCTGAACTTAACAAGTTTTAGCCTATAACACCACTGCTTGATTAACGCGAGACCAGCAAGCTAGTTTAGCTAGTAAAAAATCATTTACCCAAATTCGATGTGTTTATGTAAGTGAGTGACTATCATATGTTTATGTTGTATTGGTGGATTAGTTGGCATCTCAGAAAGCTTTTACTTGAAACTTCTAAACATGATTATTAGTCATTGTAAAATTTTTTTTTACTAATCTGGAATTTTTTTGTTAATTTTATATGCATTTAGGTTGACCCCATGAGTTCCATGGCCCGTACAGCGCATCCTTCGGCCGTCTATCAGTCACCTGCTATGACATATCCTTCAACAACTTATCAGTCAGCTCCTGTTGTGCATCCTCCATCGGCTTATCAGTCTACCCATATTACAAACCCTCAATCCACTTATCAATTTGCTCCTGTAAATCCTTCATCACCTTTTCATTTTGCTCCTACGACGCATCCTTCACCACCTTATCAGTATGCTCCTTCCACTCACCACTCACCAAACCAGTCTAGTCCTACCACAAAATCGACAATGTGAGTTTCTTTAATTGGCAACCTTGATATATCAGTACAACTAATGTTTTTTTAGCATTATATGTATCTATGTTGTAAGTATTAGTTGTCTTGATATAAGTGAATTGATCTCATTTGATTTGACTTTATGTTTTCATGGACAGACCCCGTGGTCGTGGTAAAAATAAATGCTTTTGGGAAGAAAGTGAGACTGAGTT
The DNA here is from genome assembly GCA_022545495.1 of Chrysanthemum lavandulifolium. Classification (NCBI taxonomy): domain Eukaryota; kingdom Viridiplantae; phylum Streptophyta; class Magnoliopsida; order Asterales; family Asteraceae; genus Chrysanthemum; species Chrysanthemum lavandulifolium. Next base: position 233,723,304 of record CM040241.1, on the reverse strand, counting down.
ACTACTTGATGTTCTACAAGATATGGCAAATGATCCATCTTGGAAGACCGATAATGGTTTCAGAAAGCTGCAAATGAAAACACTCGCGGTGAAATATGAGTTACTAACTTTGGAACTATGGCAAATGTCGTGGCTCATGCTATGACAGATGAGAACACTCGCCAGAAAGCTACAAATGAAAAATTGAAAGACTTGCTAGTTGAACTCATGAAACTTAAGATACCAAGTGGCGATGTACTTCATGCAGGTGAAATATTTGCTGCACAAAAAGAGAAGATCGATCTGTTTATGAAAAGACAGGGTCGTATTTTTTTTACATTATCAGTAGATATAACGCAATTTGTTACCCTAGATATGTCCAAAATTTTTGTTGCGAAAACAATAAAGAAAGTGGTTGTAACTCACTTTCATTGCAAAAGAGGGTAATTCACAAACATGCCAAAATGCAAAAAAGGGGTTGCTTGATGTGTGCTATAATTTCACACATTATAATTGCCCGTTTTTGTAAACTTGGATTCTTTTTACCACAATCAAAGAAATACGACAAACCCTCATAATAATCATGTAATTGCCAAAACTAACAATAGGATACAAGATGAAACTTCTTGAGAATGTAACATGGATTGTGAAAGATGATAGTCAATTACATCCATTAGCATTACAAAGAGGTCATGCATGACGTTAAAGGGGATGTTTCAAGTTCATCTAAATTGCCTTATAGGCACTACAAAAACATGGGCACACCTCATGCTGAATATTTGTTTTTGGCATTTCTCTTAAGTTTCTTTGCATCATCCTGCAACACAACGAATATATGAGCAAGTAAATAGAGAAAAAGAAGTCCAAATATTCCATTAGAAAACTGGGAACCGAAAACTTACATGAAATATGAAGCGAATATTCTCATTGCTATCAAGGAACTCCTTCCACTGTTTTCCTATGCTTATCTGCAAACAAAGCAAATACATTCCAATTAGCATACGTGCAAGCAAAGATCTTTGTTAAGAATAACTCTGAACATACAATGTTTAATTTAGGGGTGTTTGGCATTGCGTTCAAGAATTGATTATTTTGATCTCGTGTTTCCGTTTATCAACGTTTTGCAAGAATAAACTTCGTGTTGGGTATAATGACACCGATTCGATTATTTAAGGGTCCGCATAATTAGTATAGTCGCAACAAAACCGACTCTCATTATCTCGATAGTTAAGGAGTTATTTCATATTTAAATCTGAAATAACCGAATTTGCCAAATACTAAAACATCCGGGACTTTAAAGTCGATCACATTATTCCAAATATTCCCATCACAAAAACACTTTAGAAGCTCAACGACAAACACCCCTTAAACAATATAAGATGAAATAGAAATATGTTTTCAAATAAGCTATAAGGGATTACCAAAAGGAACAAGAAGGTAAACTAAAATTTTGAGTATTATTTGATGAGAATAACTAAGAGACAACTATTTTAAACATTCGTTGACTAAGCAATCTAAATTCATTATGAAATTATGATATAGGTTTAGAGAAACTTGTGTTTATCCTTATGTTGTTTGACATATGATAACGCTTTCATGTTGATAACGTGTTGATGGTACTTATCATTATGTGGTTGATTCATTTAGAAACAAAAACAGTAATACCTGAGAACTCTCGTTGGCAGCATTCTTGGTCCACAAAGATATTTTATCAACCCTTGATCTCACATTTACAACTGCTCTTCAAATATCATCTCCATGATCAAACTGTTCTTCAATCATTGCTAGCAACTATTTTACATATGAAAATATGTTAGACCGGTAGCATTGAGATAGTAAGACCCTTAGGATGAAAGAAAGAAAAGAAAGCAAATCACAAGTAAGAATGCCGAGGGGTGTCGGACCTTGACTTTGGAAACGTCATAGTCCACTTTCCACCATTCGCACAAACAGGTCCTCCCACTTAGGCTCGATTTCTTTTTGAAGAAGTAAAGTCACTCCATTGGCCGCCTTGCCGGTTTGTGAATATTGTTGTAACGGTTGCATTTACAGAAAGCATAGCTTGTTGGCATCAAACATAATTTATAATCTTTTATAGAACATATATCAAATGCCATGCTTGAATCTATTAAAATACATGAGTACATCTAAGAGCTATTTAAGTTTATGTTTGTAGCAATGAAGAATCAAAAGTCCTTTAGCGGGAGAAACCGGTGTGATTGATTATCGTAAATCTTATCGAAAAAGCGTGTACCGACTACTTTTCGGTTTATTCACCGAAAGTATATTCGAGATATGAAAAGAAAGGAAAAACTAGCTCGGATATCCTCTATAAAAGAAATAGCAATTTCGGGAGTAGAAAGGGTATATAATTACGAAAGCCTTTCCCACAACATGTTCTAAATATAGTAAATTAAGTGATCTTAGAATGAGCGATTCTGACTACTTAGAACAATAACCATCACAGTTTAAAATTTTATCATTACGTCAACATTATCTAGTGCGAGTCCAAACATGCAAACATTATACAAGAACTAATGATAGTAACCACTAACCAGTTTCATTGGGATCCATTCTACAATACCACAATATGGACCAATACAATATTTCACTAAACGATATCAAAACTAAGATTGTTTTGAAAATCCAACACATAATAACACATATTCACACAAAGTTTATGAAAACTATTATATAAATCTTAGATACAAGATTAAGGCCTATTTTAGAGAGATTCACTATATACAAAATTTTGATTCACATGTAACGTTTTCAATCTTTCATTATCTTGTAACTCAAGATTCATACTCATTAAGAACTCCATGATTTAATGTAAGCAAATATTTTGTGGAATAAGATACCTTATTGTTAAAACACATTCAATTAGGCAAAACCAAATTAAAGATGAGTGATCCGTGAAACAGATCGATACAACTAATGAGTACAATACTTCCAAACATATATCTCTAAAAAAATTGAACCGCCTTGACAGGGCTAAAAAGCGAAAACGGATAGTTCAAGTTACTTTTGAGTTATGATGCAAGAGGAAATACTGATGCAGTTGATGAAAGGTGAATTATTACTAGATCATGTCGTCCATAGGACAACTAAGCATGTGCATAAATAGGAACCTATGATATGTATTTGTCGAAACAAAAGTTCCACAAGCGGTATGCATTTAGCCGTTTGTCGGTGGTGATTTTACCTACGTAATGCAATCTAAATCAACCTACCTCAGAGGCAGAGAGAGTGGAGAAGAAACCCAAACTACTAAACTCTAAACGAAATCGACCGTCAAAATGCCTACCATCTTACAAATGTCGTCCACATTAAAACTAGATGTTTATGCCTAAAACCATAATACACCACATGCAAATTAGGGAAAACAAAACAAATAGATCAATTCTTAACTTTCATGTTTTTGTCTAATTCTTTCATCCATAAAGAACCATGCATCATGAACTAATTCCTAAACGCCATGAAACCCTAGCCCTAGCTCAACAACCGAGCCTTAGCCTAACAAATCACTTTATTTAGAACAAATACCACATACTCTTACAAAGACATAACCGTTACAACCGAATAACCATATCAAAAGCCTATTTCAACAACTCTTCTATAATCTTCAAATTCGAGTGCCAATTCAAATCATCATCACACAACAACACGATTAACATAGCCAATCATCGTTTAACCTAAAGAATAAAACCCTATTTTAGGGTCTCTTACCAAACCTTCGAATTCAGTACTAACTTTGCACAATTTAACCTAAGCAAATACATTAAGAAACATCAATTAAACAAAAATTAACATAGTGAACCTAGAATATCACGTACATTAACCTAAAAATCAAATCAAAACCCAGAATTCACTAAATCCTCAAAAAAATCTCAATTTCAGCTCCAATTTCACACAATAAACCTTATCAATAACATCAAGAAGAATCAATCAAATCAACCAACCTAAAGAATCTCAAAACGCTAACTTACTTTCAAAAAACTGTCAAGACCAATACTAATTTCACTTAATCTAATCAATCACATAAACAATAAAACAACCATAAATTAAGCATGAGTTAACTTAATCAATCATGTAGACACTGTATTCAACAACTCTTCAAACACCTTCATATCCATTACCGATTTCACAATAAACATATGATTAACAAGTATCACACAAATACCAACTCTTACAAAATCTTCAAACTAAGAAACAATTTCACGATTAACTTAATAAATCACATAAACAAGTATCAAATAATTGTTAATTAACAACTGGCATCAATTAACCTACACAATCCCTAATTGCATCAACTATAACAAAACCTTCAAATTCGGTACCAATTTCACATAATCAAAACAATTACACAAACCCTAATTTCACCAACTAATCAACAAATCTTCAAAATCGTTACCAAATTCACATCCATTATATAATACCAAATTAAAACCCTAATTTCACAAACTCATCAAAACACATTCAATTAAACCTAATCAATCACATAAAAATACATCAATCGAACAAAATTAATGAAATTAACATAAATAATCAAATACAAACCCTAATTTCACAATTAACCTAACGGATCACATCAATTAAACATTAATTAACAATAATTAATCAAATCAAGCACATAAACCCTAAATAAGTACCTCGAAGTCTTCAACGGTAGAAAGTATAGATAGGCCTCATAGAGCTCCCCAAGCGGTTTGCTTAGACTTAGCGGCGGATCATCAAACCAAAAGTCCATGAATGCTCCAACGGATGCTTCTCAACCGATGTCGATGATGATGATGACGTGTCGATGACGTCACCGTCACGATCTCTCCTTTTTTCGGTGGTTGTCGCCGCGTCTACGGTGTGGTGCTCTTCGGTTTTGATTCTTCAACCATTTTTTTCGGTTAGTTTGTTGCTGTTTTGTTTTTCTCTCTCTAGAATTTGTTTGTGAGTGGTTTCTCTCTCTAGGAGGTGAAGGGGAAGATTGTTTAACTGAATTGGGGTTTTAAGTGGAAACTGGAAAGAAAGAAAATGTGTGAATTTTGTTATGGGCTTTGTAATAAGCCCACTAGTTGCCCTAATTTAGATTTTATATAATCTGTTGCTAGTCATCTTAGCCCAAATATATGTTTATTGAAGTAATATTTTTATTGCTTTAATAGAAATATAATAATGTTGTTAAAAGTTTTAATCGACGGTTTATTCACTTAGGATCAACTTATGAGTTTAATGGATCATACGACACAATCTTCACCAATATTCGATTCTACACAAAATGTGACACTCTAAGCTTTTAACATCATTTTTACTTATAACTACAAATTCTCATTTATTTGTTTGTAGTAACTTAGCTTGTTTTTCTTTTGTCATATATTTTATGTTAAAACAAATGACGTACGAGGTCATGGGAAAAATAAATGTTATTGGGAACGAAAAGAAAAAGAAGTATTAATTGAAGCGCGGCTTGTTATCCATCGTGGAAGGCTAATGGTATTTATATAAGCAATTACTTGTGTGCGGTGCATAGAATGATCCTTATTAAGATGCCTACTTTTTCTAAACAAGTTTCGCCTCATATTGAGTCAAAAATCAAATGGTTAAAGTCGAAATCCCATGTCATCAGTGACATGTTGAATACAATGGATGTCAATGGAACGATGTGGAGAAAAAGGTTGTTTGTCAAACAGACTGGTATAATGGTTATTGTAAGGTAATATTGTTACACCCCGTGCCCGATTTGACCAGAAGTTAAAACTTTTGACGTGGAAACGTTTGACTATAACAGACTCAGATTAAACCCTTCATTAAACAACAAGAATCTATGACATTTGACATTTGAGAATACTCACAAGAACGTATACTTGGAAACCTTTAAACTCCTTTACTCAAAACTATAAGACAACCAAAAAACCCTTATGTAACCCCCAATAAGTTGTATCCATATAATGAGATATGTCGTATTGGACATGAGGTCAATACGCCGTATCACCCTAAAGTGATACGCCGTATCATAATCACCCAATATGCCGTATCCAATATAATGGATGCGCCGTATCAGGCCATCTGAGACAGAATATCAGCCGGGAAACCTGCATAAACTCCACACACATCACAACCCACTTGAACACCATTTCCATGTTATAACCATTACCAAACATCGTCTGTTTATCATACAAACCATAACCATTCATATTATAATGCATTAGACATCATTTGACGTTTCAACCCAAAATGGATAAATATAAGCATTAACCCAAACACCCCTTTAAACATTACACATGCACGTTAATTATATCCACAATACCCCAATTGACATCCAAATTACTTCAACGACCATGACATGAACCTTGACACTCGACAGCATATATATATCCAATTAAAGACTCATGGGGGTACAACGTTAACATAGAGCTCGGTATATACCTAAGCTCCTACTTCCTTACCAAAACCTTCTAATCCTCTGCATATCAAATAGTTAATCCATAATCCAAGCCATAGTGTCATCTCATGATCATCTACAAAACATTGGTAACTTAAACCGTAAGCGATAACGCTTAGTAAGTAATACGATCATAACATACCATTATACTTCAAACAACATATAAGCATCACATATATCCAAGCACTTACTTCACGGGCCTTATACCTTAAGTCTCACTTAAGCACCTAACATCAACTTCTCTATAACACCATAGCATCACTTAAATCGCATTCATCGCAACACTTAAGCTTATCTTAAGTCTCCTATTACTTAGCACATAACATACATAACACATATACGTTAGGAATTTATATAAAAACATACCATTGTCATCTTACTTACCTTAGCTCCAAGCTAAGCATATCAAGGTGTCATCATCATCATCAACACCTATAATCTCCATATAAGCATACTAAGTGAAATCACCATAACAAAAACACTTAACACATTACCAAATAATTATAACAATGGTTTATACAACCATATCTCACCTCTAAAAACTACCAATCATCATATAATCATATCTTTGATGATCAACCTCATATATCATTAACTTAACCTCTTAATTAAACTTAAAACACCATTTACCCAATCCTTCCCAAATTATGGTTCATAAACCCTAACTCTTAAATTATCAATTAACCACTAATTAAACAACATACCTTATGTAGGAAATAAGCTAGCTACATCCCTTGAATCATGACACTTAAACCACCACCAATCAGCATCACTAGCTCCTTTTCTCTTCTTTCTTTCTTTCTAGCTCGACACCACAGGAACAAACAAGAAATGTGTGTAAATGTCATGGATATAAGCCGCGTTACTATAACCAATATATAAACAAGCTAAAAGGGCATTTTCACCATTTCTACTTAATTTAGGCCGATACGCCGTATCCATTCTCATGGATATAAGCCGCGTTACTATAACCAATACGTCGTATTGGTCTAGAACAAGTCGGTTCTAATATTTCTTTCAACTCAATACGTCGTATTCCCTATCCTAGATACGTCGCATCCATGCTAATACCATACCAACACTTATACCATACAACCATATCTCTTTAGTCAACCATGTTTAGACCCGGTCAATTCCCTCCAGGGTGGGGCCTATTGTACTCGAGAAACGGGTGTAACAAATACTCTATATATTTATGCATATTTTAGGTAGATGGTGATATCTTATTTGGTTTCTTGTATATTTAATATTATGAATGTTACACTCTTAATAGACTCATAAAGAAGCGAAAAGAATGTGGGATTTTAAATGCCCTTTCTTTAACGAGCTTAAGTTGGTGTATGGAAGAGATGGAGCTACAAGTGGGGTTGTTGAAGAATTTGGTTATGCAATTCACAACATGGAAGCTGAACGGAATGTTGAAACTGGAGGTGAGAATGTTAGTGAATACTTTGTTACATTAAGTGATGGATAAAGGGATGATGCACAAAAAATTTCATCTGCCTCGAACACTTCCAATGCAAGAAACATGGTGGAAATAAAAAAAATACAGTTAAGGGAGACAAAGTTGCAAAGAAAAAGAAGACATCGTCATCACAAGATGTTGAGGCACGTTTAGAAGGAATTGATCATAGTTTTACAATGTTTATGAAAGGATTTAATGGTAATTTTGCAACATTAGCCAATGTTATGACAATGACAACATTCGCCAAATGGTTGCTTCTAAAAAATTAAAAGACGTGCTTGATGTTGTTGATATATTCTCTGCAAATGAGAAGATAGATGTGTTTTTCAATCTTTTTTATGAACTCGAATCACCTACATAATGAAGCTAACGGGTTTTGGGTTCCAGGTAACTAAATATTATGATCCTTACAACATTTTGTTCTTGAGAATTGGTATTTCTCAGGTGATTTAACTAGTATATTGACATAGTCGTACATTGGTAAAACATTTTGTTCTCGGGAAGGTCTAGTCCTCGAGTGATCATAATGTACGTGTATGTTAGTGCAAATATTACAATATTCAATATATATGGTCTTGTTTTCTGATTGATGACAAATATGTAACTTGTAATACATAAAATAAAATGTAAAAGTTACTCATAATCATATTTTGTCTCAACATATATTCAACACCTCTCGACGTCTCGAGTCCTCGTATGCTACAACACTAGTTTGTACATGTTTGTTATGTTGTGTTATGATCAAACCCCTAACAAACCTTTAAGAATATTTAAAAAATACTTGTTAGAGTCATTTAAACATATTTGTTTCTAAAACCTTTTTAGTATGCTACTTACACAAGGGTAACTACACAAATCATTTTTGCAAGTGTCTACATGACAAGAAACATTTTTAGAAAGATTAATATACTTTCATTTTTACATTTGTTAAAAATCATCTTTAATTTAATTAAAAAAAAGTTGACTTTTGTGATATGTCACTTCAAGTATGTTACATATCTAAAAAAAATATTTTGAATATTTGCATCGGACTTTGGAAGATTTGAAAGATTTTCGTAGCTAAATCCAGATGTAGTTTATCAGGAGCCGGATCCCTTGATTAATCCTGGTCGGATCCCTTTTGGAAGGGATCCGTCGGATCCATGGACGCTTCTCATTTTTGCCTATAAATAGAAGGCTATTTATCTCATCTTTATCATCCCTTCACGCACACATTCTCTCTACATTTCCATTAATTTAGATCAGTAGGAAAACACATAAAACACTCTCATTTTCACATGATCATAATGCTTTTAATATTCATTTTGTTGTAAGCATACTTTTATGATGATCCACCAAAGCAAGCCTAGATATCTTGTCCTTTCATCCACCACAGAGCATACACATACGAAGATCTACAGGATTGGTGATCTTATCCTTTTCATCCATTTGAAGGCTTCCCTCTCAATGGAAGTTCATTAGGCATTCAAATCCGTTAGACATTTGTGTCTTGGATCATCATCGTACACATCATTGTATCATCACCATATATACACCTTTGTAGAGTAGAGACGGTTAGATCTTAGGTTGGTTCTACCTCGAACTCGGTATTTAGCTTTGTACCGAAAAAAGTGTAAACAACGTTAGGTTGGCTCTACCTCGAACTAGGACCCGGTATTTAGCTTTGTACCGGATAAAGTGTAAGCAACGCTGTGTAAGTTTCTTCTCCGTCGAGAAGGGAGCTTGTTTCTCTAGTGAAGTAACTCGAGTTGGGTACTCGGGGAGTGGAGTAGGACGAAGAGGAGCTTCGTGACCGAACCACTATAAATCATCGTGTTGGTTTGCACTTTCTTTTACTTATCCCTATACTTTAATACTTACACAATATTATTGCTTGTGTTGTGGCTTGATGTTTTTTCTTGTGTTATGACAACATGGTTTACTCTATGCTTTGTACTATCCATATATTGATAGACTATGATTGGCACTTTTTATAGCACGTCACACTTGAACGGCAATTTGATACAAAAGTTTTAAGTTTTAAACGGAAACGTATTCACCCCTCCTACGGTTTCCACAGTGTATGTTAATAGTGTTATGATAACTCTTTGTTATTTGTTAGGATTTAGAAAATCCAGTATTAAAGTGTCGGTCACCTCAAGTATATGTAATCGTTAGAAAGCTCGTAGTCGTAGTTATTTAATGTTAAGTAGTATTTAGTTAGGTAACACCGTGGAGGACGGACGGGTCTTTACCCACCGTATGCCCGATCCACACCCATCACCCGTCAGTATGCTTTTATTGTAAGACTATAAATACTCTACCTCCCAAGGTAGAGAGTTGGAGCTCATAATAAGATTTTTCTTTCTCTCACTAAAGTTCCCAAACCTCTAACTTTCTCTCTAGAAATCATCTTGTACGCCTAATATGTTAGTGATTTGATGTGTATGTGAAACCAATATGTTACAAATGGTATCAAGAGCCATGGTTAGATCATCTTACATATCCTTGGATTTCTAGTGGTTTTAGATGGTTTTGAGTTTGAAAAGTTTAGTGGTTTTGCATCATTTGGTTCATTTCTAGTGTTAAAGTTTGAATTTTGGGTGTACTTTTGTGTTTAGGATCATTGTATGTGCTTGGGTTTTGATTTGGTAAGCTTGAATCACCGTGGTTGAGCTTGTTTTGGATTGAAAAGTGTGTTTTAAAGTTTTTCTTGGTAGCGACTTGGCTCTCGGAGTGAATTTCTTGGTAGCGACTTGCTTCAAAGAAAAGGTAGCGAGTTGTAGTGAGTTTTGTAGCGACTTGGTCATAGCGACTTGCCTTTTGAGACAAGCCGACAAACAAGACACTTAGTGGATTCTCCACTACGGTAGCGACTTGGTAAGGTAGCGACTTGCTTTCAATTTTGATAGCGACTTGTTCTTCAAGTTTCTTAGCGACTTGGTCTTAGCGATTTGGACATTAGCGAGTTGCTATTTAGCGACTTGATTTCTTAGCGACTTGGTGCTTAGCGATTTGCTGTCAAAATTCGTAGCGATTTGGATCTTAGCGACTTGTCTTCTTAATACTTAGCAACTTGGTTCTTAGCGACTTAGTTCAAGGATTCTTAGCGACTTGGGTGACTTTTGTTTGTAATACGGTTTCTCTTGATTTAGTAAAACCCGTGAAAGAATCTATTTCCGTTTAATCATTGAGTTATAAAATCCGTGTAATCTTTAAACATGTCTACCAACGCATCTACAATCATCTCCATCGCTGTCGAGGATGTTCAAGCAAATGGTTCAGATACTGTCCACCCATGCTTGATGTAATCGACTACGACTCTTGGGCTCAAAGAATCGATTGTACTGCCTTGGAAAGGAAAATGGGGTCAACATTCTCAAATCGATTGATGAAGGACCTTATCGATTGAGACTACAAGAGACTTAATTGATACAAATTGCAGATGGAACAATGATCTATGGAATAGATGCACCAAAGACATATGATGAGCTCAATGATAAGGAGAAAAGAGATTCGATGTCGATATCGTGGCTTCTAACATCATACTTCAAGGTCTTCCAAAAGATATCTACAAGTCGATCAATCACAACACCAAGCCAAGGCAAGTGGGATAATGTCAAGATGCTTCTTCTCGTTCTCGAATTAACTATGGAAGACAGAGAATCACAACTCTATGATGAATTTGAGCACTTCAAGATGAAACCGATGAGAGTGTCTATGAGTATTACGTGAGATTCCACAAGCTTGTTAATGACATGAGGAACATCGAATGACTATGCCAAACATTCATTGAACTCAAAGTTTGTGAACAACATGAATCCCGAATGGCACAAGTTTGTCACCCGTGAAGCTAACCAAAGGATTGAAGAATACAAACTATGAGCAACTCTATGCCTTCCTTCTTCGTAATGAGAGACATGCTATGTTTGAAAAAGGATTCTTGATCGCTCAAAACAAACCAGTGGAGAAACAAGTTCATCAAATGATTCAACCGCCTTCTACACAAACATTGGAATTACAACCAAAGCATCTCAAGTCATACCCATGGGTAATGGTAATCACAAACTCATTCCCGATCCAATGTTCAAACAAGTCGATGCCGATGCACACGCTGGAAACTTCATTAATCAACGGCTCTCATGATTAGTCAAAACATGAACTCTCTCCCACACACCAACAACAATCTCGTAATCGCATCCAATCCACACAATCAAGCTTTGGTCGAGATGGAAGGTTATGGTACCAACCGGCTCAAGAAAGGCAATATGAACAAGGAAGAGGTGGAGTTGGTAGAGGATATGTGGCAAATCGAATAGGGAAGGAATGGAAATCAAGGACAAGCAAAGCCGATCAAGTGTTACAACCGTGGTGGTGAGGACATATTGCAAGGAACCGCACATCGCCAAAACGCCTCGTAATGCGAGTACTTGTGGATAAGATGTTGCTTGTGCAAGCTCGTGATAATGGTGCGCTTTGGATGAAGAGGAGTTGTTGTTTCTTGTCGAGGAAATGCTAAGACATATGATGCGATGTGGATGAGCAACCAATTCAGAGATAGGCCACAATCATCGAATGCCTTTCAAGTCGCCGATTGTGATGCATACGACTGACGTTGATGATGAACCCATCGCACAAACAATTTTCATGGCTAGCATTTCTCCAATGGTCCCTCTAAAGTCTCTTCATCACCACAAACTGGTCCATCCAAAGACAAAATCATTTCGAGGTATTAAAACTATACGATGATGTCGATGTGCAAAAGATGCATGACAAAGTACAATCAATCGAAACTATTGAGTCGATATTGAAAATATGGGTAATATCAATGTTGTCCCATATGATCAATATGTGAAACAAAGTGAAAGTGAGATTGTACCAAGTGATGCATCTTCTGCATCAATGATGACTATGTTTTGATGAATACACCGCATGTGCCCTCGATGATTCTCGTTATCTCTCGAACTTAATGCCTATAAAGAACGAGTGGCCATTTATGAACAACGCTAAGTTCGAGCTAACCACCCGTGAAAGGTGAAATGGATGACCAAATGCGCATAACTATTAGAAAAGTAAGTTTAGAGAAGAAGTATTAAAACAAGAGTTAAACTCCTTACAAGAAAAGCTTTCTAAAACGCTAAGCAAAACAAGAACTTCAAGAAAATGTTAAAATGCTTAAGCAAGAATTCGTGCTAAGGAATCAAAACTTTGAATGATTTTTCTAATCTAAAACCTTGAAAACAAGCTCGAAAATAAGTTGTACGCACAAGGAATACAATTCAGATCGCTCACATGATCACGAAGCATAGAGTTCTCAACGATAAGCATAGTATCCCCATTATAAAGGAATCCAACCCCGAGTATGGTAAGATAGCAAAAGTCGCTCAAAATGTAATCTATGATGGCAATGAGATTCTTAAACCTAGATGACACCTAGTTGCATTGAGTGCATCGAGGAAGATAGAAAATTAGATGATGCATCTAGGAGAAAATGAATAAGAAGCTAGAAGATCCCGAATGTAAAAAGAATAACATAACGATCAAACCCCATGATTACAAGAAGGAAAACTGGATTTCCTTGAACAAGTTTAAGCCTCAAACGTTGTTAACTCCCGAACAAGTGTTCGGAAAAGGATTTAGATAAGCAAAAGCAGAGAATCTTGTTGTAACAAACCCTCCCTTAGGAAAATGCTCGCAATGATCGTGTATCCTCCAAATACACCAATGCATTTAGTTCCTAGAACTATTGCCACTAAGAGCAAGACCTTAATCACCAATATGTTATATTTCAATTATTTGTTGACTTTGAGAAAACTTGTAAGAAAAGGATCACACCCATCGGGATAATCAAGGGAAAGGGTTTTGAGCAAACAAAAGAATGTTACTTAACCGAGGTCATGCCTTTCTTTAAACAACTAAAAGATCAATTTGAGAGTCTTAAAAGGGATAGATACGATATTAAAGGAATGGAAAAGGAATTTGATGCAATGATTGTTGAGGTTAGTGACTATGAGCGAGCATTAAAATATAATGAAATTGAGAGGAAGAACTTGCATACCTTAAATGAGAATCGATTTCGATTGTATTTCTCAAGATGTGTTCTATATCGCCACTAATTGTTCTATTATCGCTTCTCAATTTCATGAATTATCTGTTGCTTTGAAAGTCTCCCATGATCGTGTCATTGAGCTTGAAATCAAAAACGCTAAACTAAGTGAGAAAATTGAACAGATGATCACGATAATTTGGTAAAACATTTTTCTAAACTAGAAGTTGAACATTTTGATTTACAACTAAAATATCAACATCTCAAAGAAAATGTTAAAACCTCAAACATCAAGATATCCTCGATGTTCCGAGTTTGATGCGCTTTTGAAATAAACAAACGTGATGAATGATTCAAGCTCACCGTAACACGATCGTAAAGTTGAAAGCCCAAATTCTCAATTAAAGGGTGAAATGAACAATGTGACTGGCTCCCAAATGCCTCCTCCTTTAGATTCTCGAATTCTCAAAATTTTCATCTTCAAAACTTGGTTAATGCTTTACAAAAGGAAAATGAGAGTTTTCTAGAAGAAAATGAAAAGGTTAAACGTCATTTCAATGAGTTATTTGAGTCAATAAAAGTCACTCAGAATAAAAATAATGAAAAATAACTTCATTGCAAAAGGAAATTGAGAATCAAGAGTCGTAAAAGGAAAATGCCAATGACAAATGGGGAGAATGGTGCTTCAAAGGTGCATGTCTGTAATAAATATGCTTTGTCTCGTGAAATATGTTCCTCCTCATCTTAGGAATAACAAACTTGCTATTCAAACATATTTCTCATACCTTAAGGACAGCCTAGAATGTCTCCGTGAGATTGTAGAAGAGGATAAGTTAGAGAAACCACTTGATAATGCAATTGGCCATGCATGCTTATATGCCAAACGATCTCAAGAACTTCTAGAATGCTTAATTACAATATGCCCTAAAACCTTAGGTGAGCAAGTCAATCCCTTGATACCTTGTTCTATGCCTAGTGCCAAGTATACAACTCATTCAATGCCCAATGTTATGAATGTGAACTCTAGTATGCCTTCAAGTAGTTCAGATCCCAGAGCACATCTAAACAGGAAATGCAAAAAGTAGCAAAACCAACTAATGTTCCCATTCCTCTACAGAGTAATCATGACATTAAAGCGAGGTGTCAAAGTCTCAAGGCAATACAAGGAATGATAGGACCTTGCAAGCTAAGAATGTGCATTGGAAAAGAGTAGAAGATCACCCTAGGAACACTATGTTTGAGTTGAATAAAACGAATCGTGTTGATTCTAGTATTAGCTATAAGCGCATCGTAATTAATTCAATTCGCTACTACTTGCAAAACATGTAATGAATGCTTGATTTCGGTACTAATCATGAATGTGTTGTGAATGGGTTGTCTAATGCTATCAATTGCCCGCTTAAAATTGTTAATGCTAAAAATCATGCTAAGAAGGCTAAAAGGCAAAGACGAAGAAAGCTAGAAAACAGTGGAAACCCACAGAAGAACATTTAGAAAGATAGGTTATCAATGGATACCTTTTGGCTAAGACAATGCCCACTAGAAAATGGATGCCATCGGTAGAACTATTCCTTAAGAAGTGAACATACTTTGAATAGGTCAAATACGGATACTAGAATACATCTATTCCTAATGATTCCATTGCTTCTATTTCGATATGGGTGTTTCTATTTCGATGTGGGAGTTCCAATCATCGTTATTAACCAAATGGAACCCATTCTTGCATGGGGATCCCAATTATCCGCTTATCCATTCTTGTCTCGTGTTCAACCGCAGATCGCTCAAATCGCTCGTGGTACCGGACTCAGTCGCTCCAAGCATATGACCGAGACCGGTCATGCTCATGAACTTCGTGAGTAAATTCATCGGATCGTTAGATTCGGAACCACCATTTTGGAGCAATTATGGGTTATGGTGATTATGTAGTC
Source organism: Chrysanthemum lavandulifolium (assembly GCA_022545495.1). Lineage (NCBI taxonomy): Eukaryota > Viridiplantae > Streptophyta > Magnoliopsida > Asterales > Asteraceae > Chrysanthemum > Chrysanthemum lavandulifolium. Next base: position 233,707,471 of record CM040241.1, on the reverse strand, counting down.
GGAAAAGTGTAATCTCCGTGGTATATTATGTGGAAGGTCTTGGTCATAATTTGTTCTCTGTTGGTCAATTCGTGATTCCGATCTAGAGGTGGCCTTTAGAAAACATACTTGCTTCGTTAGAGAACTTGATGGTGTGGAATTATTAAGAGGTACTCGTGGTTCTAACCTATACACCATCTCTATCGAAGACATGATGAAGTCTTCTCCAACTCGCTTGTTGTCAAAGGCTTCTAAAACAAAGTCATGGTTATGGCATCGTCGCCTCAATCACTTGAACTTCGGCACCATTAATAACCTTTCCGTAAAGGATCTTGTCGAGGCTTACCCAGATTAAAATATGAAAAGATCATCTTTGTTCACTTGCCAATTGGGTAAAAGCACGAAATATGCCCACAAACCAAAACCCACAAATTCAAGAATGGAAGTTCTTCATACCCTTCATATGGATCCGTGCGGACCAATGAGAGTGCAAACGATAAATGGGAAGAAATACATTCTAGTAGTTGTTGATGACTACTCGATTTACTTGGGTAAAGTTTTTGAGGACAAAGGATGAAACCCGATGTCATCATCAAACTAATCAAACAAACTTCGTGTTCGACTCAACAATACAATGTAATTGTTCGAATGCACAATGGCACGTAGTTTGTTAACAAAGACTTAATTCGCTTTTATGAAAGTGTTGGAATCACCATCAAAGAAGTGTTCCACGAACTCCTCAATGTAACGGTGTAGTTGAAAGACTAAATCGAACTCTTGTGGAAGCCGCAAGAACAATGCTAATTTATTCAAAGGTTCCAATGTTTCTATGGGTCAAGCCATTGCCACCGCTTGCTACACCCAAAATCGCTCCCTTATACACACCTCTCATGGAAAACTCCATATGAACTTGTTCATAAACGAAAACCCGATCTCTCCTACCTTCGTGTGTTTGGTGCCTTGTGCTATCCAACGAATGACGGTCAAGACTTAGGAAAATTAAGAGCAAAGGCAGATATTGGAGTTTTTGTTGGTTATGCACCAAACAAGAAGGGTTACGAATCTACAACAAGAGAACCCGAAATATCATGGAAACAATTCACGTTACGCTCGATGAGTCGACGGTCAAATGGCTCCGGACAATCCAGCCTCGGACCCGCAACACAATTCTCATCTAGTAGTCCTATCGTTCTACTCTTGTGTCTAATCATCTCCAAAGAACTCCTTATGTACCTCCATCAAGATGATTTGAAGAAATTGTTTAATCCTATGTTTGATGAACACTTTGAGCCAAGTGCTATTGATATGTCAATTCCATCAACAGAGGTCGCTTCTATCCCCGCCAATGAAGTCAATCCTTCGCCTCAATGTCATTAAGTCAAGAAGTCGCCGATCACTCTATCTCATCAACAAACCTTCAATCATCGAATGTACATCATGGAATTGTTTCGATTCAATGATGAAGTTAATCCCTTTGCTACCCCAAGATGCTCCATTTGAAAACATATTTGCTCCTCGAATCATCATCGAACCATCTTCATCAGAGACATCGACTCTGCTACTTCGGCCCACAACAACAACCACATGAACACCTTAGAAAATGGACACATGATCACCCATTGGACAACATCATTGGAAACCCTTCGCCCCGTATCCACTGTAAACAACTTGCTACCGATGCCTTATGGTGCTTCTTCAACTCCGTACTCTAAGATCGAACCTAAAGATGTTAAACCGCTATGAATGAAGACAAATGGTTCAATGCCATGCAAGAAGAAATTCATGAGTTTGATCGATTAGATGTATGGGAATTAGTACCGCTCCAGATCGTGCTATGATCATTGCTCTAAAGTGGATCTTCAAAGTGAAGCTTGATGAGCATGGTGATGTGTTGAAAAATAAGGCTAGGTTAGTGGCTAAAGGATATCGTCAAGAAGAAGGTATTGACTTTGAGGAATCTTTTGCTCTCGTTGCTCGTATCGAAGCTATCGTAATCTTCTTGGCTAATGCGGCTAGTAAGAACATGATCGATATCGATGGATGTGAAACCGCTTTCTTAATGGTGATTTGAAAGAGGTGGTTTACGCCACCACCGTAGGGTTTTGTGAATCCGAGCATCCTACTCATGTCTATCGCTTGAAAAAGGCCCTTTACGGTTTGAAGCAAGCTCCTAGAGCATGGTATGATACGTCAAAGTTTCTTCTATCTACCGGATTCAAAGAAGGAGCAGCTTGATCCGACATTGTTCACCGTAAAGTCGTGCAAACATTTAATTCACGCTCGATTTATGTTGATGATATTATCTTTGCCTCGATCGACCCCAATGAATGTGATCGTTTTCAAAAGAAATGGGTTCCAAATTTCAAATGTCAATGATGGGACAAATGTCATTTTTCTTGGGATTACAAATTTCACAAAGTCCCGAGGCATTTTTATAAATCAATCTAAATATGCAAATGAGATCTTAAAGAAATTTGGATTTGTTTCATGTGACACCGCTGACACTCCCATGATTGAGCGTACCAAGTCGGATGAGGACCACTCTGTGGATCATGGTAGATCAAACGAAATATCGTAGTATGATTGGATCCCCGATGTACCTCACGCCTAGTAGACCGACATCTTGTTCGTTGTGTGCATGTGTGCTAGATATCGTGCTAAGCCTACTAAAAGCACCTTGAAGCGGTTAAACGGGTCTTCGGTATTCCAAGGAACCATCAATATGGGACTATGGTACCAAGGACACCGGTATGTCACTAAATACCCTATGCAGATGCCGATCATGCAGATGTCAAGATACACGTCAAGCACATCCGAGGTGCTCGCTTTTGGGTGATAAGCTTGTGAGTTGGTCGTCAAAGAAGCAAATGAGTACTTCTATTTCCTCTACAGAGGTTGAATACATAGCCATGTCATCGTGTTGTGCTCAAATCCTATGGATGAGATCCCAATTATCCGACTATGGCTTTGAATTCAACAAAATCCCTCCGCATCGTGATAATAAAAGTGCTATTGCTCTCTCATGCAACAATGTTCAACACTCAAGAGCAAAGCACATCGACATTCGACATCATTTCATCCGGAGCAAGTGGAAAACGGTGTGGTGGAACTCTATTTTGTGAAGTCGTAATACCGCTAGCGACATCTTCACCAAAGCTCTTCCAAGAGAACGTTTTGAGTTTATTCTTCCACGACTTGGCTTGAAAAGCCTTCAACCGTAAACACTCAAACGCCTTCGTGGAGGAAGTCGAGGAGTAAAGGTCTTTCTTCATCCATCTCTTGTACATATTTATTCAAAAGCAAAATACAAAATTACAAAACCTACAAAAAGCAAATAGAAAAATATAAAATCTTTCATAAAATCCATAAAAAAAAAAAAAACTCGAAAAATCTCAAAAATATTGTCTTTTGTCATATCTTTCTTGATTCGATTAATATCTACGGTCTTTGTGTTGTCACCAAAGAGTGACACGGGTCTTTAGATGTTGGTCGAATATACATATTCAAAAAAAAATCAAAAAAAAAATTTTTGGGAGAAAGTGAAACAATGGTTTATTGTCATTTCAGCAAGAACTCCGCTTTTCAAAGAAAGAACAGAGCCATGCTTTATCTTGCTTTTTCAAATCTCATGCTCGATTCTATAAACAATTGCTTTCAATCTAATGAAAACTAATTGCTTTGAAAAATAACTCGTACTCTATTTTTGTAAATCATCCGGACTTAACTTTTGTCAAAATATCTATCTCTCAATCAACAACTTATGTCATTGATTGAGGGGAGAATGATTTCAATTAAATCAAAAGGTTATTTGTCATACAATTGTTTTCAAAAGAAAATCATGCATGTTTAATCTATGGAGTTTAAAGTCTCAAAATCCGATCCTTATCGCTTAAAACTTTTTTCATAATTAAGTCACAATTCTCCTTAAAGCTTTCAAAATCAATTTAAATTACAAGAGATCACAAATCTCAAATGATTTGATAATTGTGATCGGGGAGAATTTGTGATTTAAATTGGATTTAAACCGATAATTCGATAAATGGGTTCATAAGTGTTTAGCAAGTTTTCCTCCCGCATGTGACAAACGATTTCAAATTTTCCATGCACATGTTGAGGGGAGCATCTACTTTAAACCTTAAATTATTGAAACGTGATTGAATTGTCTCTAGTGTGTTCCTCTAATATGTGCAAAACTCTTTCAAACTTCGAGGCACATATTGAGGGGAGCAAACTTTGAAAACCTCATCCTTCCTCAAAATGTTTTATCTACTCAAATTGATTGGGAAGTGATGATGATCATTTTAGAAAATGTTAATCAAAAGATTGGACCTTTCATTCTTAATCTAACGATTTCAAAGATCTCTTGCCTCCATGTGCTAAACAATTTCGAATTTTATGCATATGTTGAGGGGAGCATTTCTAAAATATCAAAACAATTAAGATACAAAATACTTTGATTTTATATCACAAGTATCTTGATTGATTTTCAAATGGTTTTCAATTGGTTTCAAGGCGGAAGAACTATTTCAAAAGACCGACCAACTTTACTTTATGCATGGTGATATAAGGATGATAAGGTTAGGTTGAGGTCCCATGATCCGCCGTAATCGGAGGGATCTACCCAGGACAATCCACTAGATAGTGTAGAGTCCTTAGGTATATTGAAAAAGGAGAAAAATGAGATATGGGAAGAGTGCGGATCGAAACCGAGCTAGTATCGAATAAACCCAACAAGGTTCTAGTTATGAAGTTTCGTAAGCAATCAAGGGGTTGAAGAATGAAAAGAATTGAATGTGAAAAGGGTGAAAAGAAATAGCCTCCATTTATTCAACCTTAGGCGTAAACCGGTTCAATTCATATGCTACCGGTGGTTACCAAGGTAACATCGGTATTGAAGACAAGACGTCATGGACCCAAAGGACGACCGCACTACAACTTCCCAAACCACTCAAGTTCCTCTTAAAAGGACTTGTTTCATTCTCACGGGAACCGACATAATCTATCGACTTTCTTAGAGATTGTTGATATTGAAGAAGGAGACCCTCCCTAGTCTCCCAGATAGGAACCAAATATGCACAATTGAGTCTAGAGCCACGAGATCATCTATAAATCTCTTTAGGACACTTTCAATGAAGACTCTCTGTTTCACACAATGTGGAAAGAGAGATTATATCTTATGAGTCCCACGATTATCCTTGTGGTATTGCCGTAACATCCGAGTAGTATGCCAACATACTCACAATGAAGATGGAAAGCCTCTCGAGCCAACATCAAACAAGCTCCGGTGGGTGGCATGTGAGATCTATTCAATAGATCAACCATGTGACAACCGAATGTAAACAATGGGGCGATTCAATCTTTGAATCAATCTCGTTCAGTTATGGATTGACGGATACCTTTGAAAACCGTCGTTGTGCTTAAAAACTCTTTTCCTTAGCACATCGATCGTGTACTAATTTTTCAAAATAAAAGGTGTTTATGATTGATAATTGATTTTCATTAAAACCTTCGTTGTATTGCAAAACAATTTCTATTGAGCAATACACGATTGTTTTTCAAATCTCTTTTCATCAATCGCTGAATCTCAATTACGGTTCACTCACTCCGTGTTGTCTTCTTTGAGACGTTCCGTTTGAGAACAACTAGAGCAACCGCGAAACCTCGTCAAGGAAATTCTTCGAATTATACCGATCACAGCAAGATTTGTATCGATCAACGGGAACCGTGGGTCGTGTACCTCAATTCAACAAAAGTGATCAAAGACACTCTTGTGCGCTTTATTGCTAATCGCTTTATGCAGAACACCCGACGCTTGTAATGATCGTAATGAAGCGGTCAATCCATAGCCGCATGCTCACACAACACATTCATTTCCAAAGAAATCATGATTAGTGCATCAATGACTCGATATTATCACTCCATGCTTCGCTACGCCGCCAATATCATGAATCAACGAAAGCTTCCGCTACTCGATAAGAATATATCATGATCCGTAATGTGAGCATGTCGGTCCAAATGTCACTACATCACATAATACCAACACCACAATGGATGAGTCGAGATTTATCGTGGTCGATGATCTCAAAGTCGGCTCAAAACTCAAGATCACGTGGATCGCTTAAAGACCTCCACCTGATTATCCAAACATGCAAAATAAAGAATCAAAGACTACGAGCTACGTAACAAAGAACATGAACAAGAATCCAAGAACAATTTCAATGTAATATCTGTTTGTATTCTATGTAATTGTAATGTGTGTTTGAGGTGACCTCCTTGGGGAGATTGTTAGGATTTAGAAAATCCAGTATTAAAGTGTCGGTCACCTCAAGTATATGTATCCGTTAGAAAGCTCGTAGTCGTAGTTATTTAATGTTAAGTAGTATTTAGTTAGGTAACACCGTGGAGGACGGACGGGTCTTTACCCACCGTATGCCTGATCCACAGCCCGTCAGTGGCGTTTTATTGTAAGACTATAAATACTCTACCTCCCAAGGTAGAGAGTTGGAGCTCATAATAAGATTTTTCTTTCTCTCACTAAAGTTCCCAAACCTCTAACTCTTTCTCTCTAGAAATCATCTTGTACGCCTAATATGTTAGTGATTTGATGTGTATGTGAAATCCAATATGTTACATTTGTTTTCATAGCAAAGAAAGTACATTGTAACAATGGTGGTTGTTTAATGACTTATCATAATCATGAATAGGGGTCTTCTTGTCGGTGGATACGATGGTATGATCACGAAATATGTGCTCGCTCAATAATGATCATACTAGGCCTTTTGAGGGGGATAAATGAGCTTGAGGTAAGATTAGTAGCTGCTCAAGGTGATGTGTAGAAGTGGAAGATTTACCTGATGCTCAGTTGAATATTGTTCTTGATTGTTTATGCATTGGGATAACTTTTTAGCTTTTATGTAATGAGGCGAGATGGTTAATGTTCATTATCTTGAATTGTAGTAACGTTGTATCCCAGAAGGTTATGAATCTTGTTATTATGATCGGTTTACCGTATGTTTATGGCTTTATGCACATGGTTAAGATTAATGTTGACTTTTAATTGTCAACATTGTTATGAAGTATCCAGTTTGGTTTGTTTTTTACTTTCAATGCCTTATGGGTATGCAGATGGTTAGCAATTTCTTTAGGTTTTACTTTTAATTGTCAACATTCTTATGAGGTTCTTTTTAATACAAATAAGTCGTAAAAACGTTTATTTATATTTTACGATCTTCTAATGTTTTGTCGATAACAAACGTAAAATCATTTTAAAGAAACAAATAAAATACGTAAATGGTTTGAACTAATAGTTTCTAACATATTCACATTTTCACATAAAACACTAAAACAAGTATAAGTGATTTTATGATTTAATATTACATATGTACAAACAACTAGTGTTTACATATTTGGGTAAAATATACACATAACTAGTATGTAGTATATTGGCTAATATAAATGGGTAGAAACTTAAGTATCATAACCCATTGACCAAATACATTGAATGTAGTTGGGTACCACCCAAAGCCCATGACCCATGGAGCTTGATCCATAACCCATTGCATGACATCATGCTTATATCATATATGGATAATATCCATAACCCATGGTATTGACCCATACCCATGTGACTAGGTGCATTGCACTCAAGAGATACATTGTATCTAGCTTAAGACCCATGGATCAACCCATGACCCATAACCAAAATACCCATGGGTAAAGAGGAGCGTCACACGGATCCCTAGCTTTACGCTAGATGGATCCCTTGTGGGAGGGATCCGTGGGATCCGGGGAACAGTGAACTTTATCCTCTATAAATAGTGAGCCATTTCTTCCTTTTGGCTCACCCCTTTCCAACATACTTTCCCATTGAGTTAAAAACTCTCTAACCTCAGATCCAAGAGATCTATGTTTGTAGTTTTGTTTTTGTGTGATCTTCTAGGTTTCTCTTAAAGGCGATATCACTACATTTGAAGTCGAGCAAGCTCAAGTCCATGAGTTGCCATGCTTCCTCATCATCAAGACTCATCAAGTCTTCTTGTTGATGATTGTTTTCTTTTCCTAAAGTGTTGAAGACATTTGTGAAAGGTGTCTCAAGTGTCAAGACGAAGATATTAGTGAAGGGTATCTATCGTACATATCATAAGCACTTGTGGTGGGTGCATAGAAGTCAAGACTAGAAGCATTAGTGAAGGGTGCTTAGAAGTCAAGACTCAAGACATTAGTGAAGGGTGTCTTGAAGATCTAGTTAAAGGCATTAGTGAAAGGTGCCTTAGATGTACATTCGATATGGTGTATTTCGATGTACAAGATAGATTAGTACTAGATCCAAGGATATTGATATCCTTGATGATGTTGTAAAAAGGAGTTGATCTCCTTTGGGATTAGTCGTTGGTGTAGTGTTGGGTAGTAGTTCCTCCATTGCAATGGAACTAGGTGCTTGGCCTAGTACCTAATAAAGGGTAGGCGATGTTGTGTAGGTGTGGTTCACTTTAGTGTGAAAGAACTAGGTACTTAGCCTAGTACCTAATAAAGGGTAGGCGACGTTGTGTAGGTATGGTTCACCTTGGAGTGAAAGAACCCGGTGGTTAGCCTAGCACCGAAAAAAGGGTTGGCGACGTTGTGAAGGCTTCTCCGCCATAAGGAGTTGGTGTAGTGATTACGAACTCTCGAGTAGGTGACTCGGGGAGTGGAGTAGGGCAAGGAAGGTGTCCTTGTAGCCGAACCACTATAAATACTCGCGTTGTAGTTTTGTGCTTCTTACTCTTATCTTTTCATTACATACTTTTATATGCTTGTTTAGAAAAAATTACACGTTTGGTCCCCATAGTTTGCCCAAAATAACAAACTTTAGTCCCTAAGTCGTTTTAATACACCAAAGAAGATCTAATTTTGAAACTATGCACGCTTTTGGTCCCTATTTTGGATGGGCGTTAGTTAAGTCCGTTAAGTATTTTTGTCGTTAGTCCTTCGTTAATAATTTTTGCACCGTTAGTTCTTATTTTTAAAATATAGTTTTCCCGCTAGTCCCTCCGTTAATAATAGTTATCGCCGTTTTTACGTTTTGTCCGTTTTATTCGTTTTGTTCGTTTTATCCGCTTTCCCCGTCTTTTTTTTTCGTTTTCGCCGTCCGTTTTACGTTTTATCCCTTCTCGTCTGTTTTTATATGTTTTCGTCCGTTTTACGTTTTTATCGCTTTTATCCGCTTTTGTCAATTTTATCCGTTTGATCGCTTTTTACGCTTTAACTGCCGTCCGTTTTCATCCGTTTTACGCCGCATGTTTTTACATTTTGTCTGTTTTTATCCGCTGTTCGTTGTTTATTCATTTCGCCGCTTTTTTTCACAAAAATTTCGAAAAAAAATTGGAACTTTTACAAATTTGAAAAAAAATTTCCAAAAATTTTGAAAAAATAAATTGGGAAAAAATATTTTCGAAAAAAATAAAAAATTTGAATAAAAATAATGAAAAAACGGACATATTTTTTAAAGATTTTTTTAACAAAAAATATTTGAATTTTTTTTTTCAAAAATTTTTTTTGAAACTTTTTATTCAATTTTTTTTTTGAAATTAGATTTTTTTTCAAATTTTTTTTCTTTTTGGGAAAAATTTTCAATATGTTGAAATAGTACAAAAACGAAAGAAAAACGGACAAAATGTAAGAAAAACAGACAAAAACGGATGAAAACGAAAAGAACTGGCGAAAAGATTAAAAACGAACTAAAACGGATAAAAGCAGATAAAACGCAAAAAAAGCGGAAACGGATAAAACGAACGCAAAAGGAAAAAACATACAAAACGTAAAACAACGGTAAAACGAATAAACAACGAACGAAAACGGAAAAAAGCGGCGAAACGAATAAACAACGAACGAAAACGGATAAAAGCAGATAAAACGTAAAAATGGCGCGAAACGTAAAAAACGGACGAAAACGGATTAAGACGAAAAATAGTCGAAAACGGATAAAAATTTGACAAAACGGATAAAAGCAGACAAAAACGTAAAAATACGGACGAAAACATATAAAAGCAGTATTTAAAAGGGATAAAACGTAAAAACGGATTTAAAACGAAAAAAACGGGGAAAAGGATAAAACGAACTAAAACGGATAAAAACGGACAAAAACGTAAAAAACGGGCGATAACTATTATTAACGGAGGGTCTAACTGGGAAAACTATATTTTTAAAAATAAGGACTAACGGTGCAAAATTAATAACGAAGGACTAACAAGCCAAAATACTTAACGGACTTAACTAACGCCCATCCAAAATAGGGACCAAAAGCGTGCATAGTTTCAAAATTAGATCTTCTTGGTGTAACAAAAACGACTTAGGGACTAAAGTTGTTATTTTGGGCAAACCATAGGGACCAAACGTGTAATTTTTTCGCTTGTTTATCAACATCCAACACACACATCCAAATAGATTGACATAAGTCGATCTAAATATTTAATAAGGAAGTTTTAATTGGTAAAACTATTCAACCCCCCCCCCCTTCTAGTTTTTCACAGTTCTGTTTACCTTTGGTTACTTTTGATGCAAATTATTCACACATCAAGCTTAGTCAATCTATAAAAATATACAATAATGACATGGTTCCATAGTTAATGCAAATGGATATAATTCCAAATGCATAAAATTGCATACTTTTCAAAGCATGAGAACTACAGTTAGACACACACACATATGTTTTTAGAGTACATAACTTGTCCATAGGAAATAAACTAGATGAAACATTGTTTAGCTAATTAGCATAATGTAATTGACCTATGGTGGGGCCATCATTCTTTCCAGCGACTGCGCTAGTCATTCTTCGTAGCGGTCGGGTTGAAGCGTAAACCGCTTGCACATCACTTGACCGCGGTGAGAATCGATCGTGATTGATCATGTTGTTGGGATTGACTTTGGGATTGCTCATGCATTTGGGATCGACAATTGCTTCATCTTGATGTTCTTTGGGATTGAGTGGGATTCATCTTGTATCATGGGATCTTCTGCTGCTTCATCTTGATGTTCTTGGGATTGAGACAGGATGCATCATGTATGATGGGATCTTGATTGCTTGTTCTTGATTTTCGATTGAACACCACTTCCTTGAACCGCACTAACTTGACTTTCAACAACACCTGTACCTTTAGGATGTGTCTTTTTGTCGCTACTTTGTTACCTTTAGGATGTGTCTTTTTGTGCAGCCTTTTGTAGGCACTTGTTTGACATTTCCCTTATTGCGATTCGACTACTTTCACTCCACCATAACCTAGACATGTTTTCGGTTGTGTCCAAAGAATGCCACAAATACTAAACTTAACACTCTTCCAAGCCCTTGATACTTACCATTCTTCACAATCTCTTCACTTTCGTGAGCTATCCTAACTCTTTTCTACCTCTTGAGCTAGGCGGCTTTGTTTGGATTTCGTGGAACAATTGTTGTTGGCACAATTGATTTTTCCCAATGTTCGCCGCTAGTTATAGGCTCGACATGGTGATGGTAGGTTGCCTCCCAGTGAGAAGATAGTAACAAGGATGAGCCCATGTTTCTCTGACTCCTACTTGTTGCCCATTTAAAGCCATATTCAATTTGGTAGCAACAACATGTTTACATGGTAAACTCGTTATCTCCCATCTTTCGCAAGTACAAGACTTCTACAACATTAACTACACATTGGTCACCCCATGGTCCACTAACCTGAAACTTAGTTCCCCTATTCCATAAAACATTATACTTAACAACCTCTTTCTTAATACCCTCTAGCATGTTTTGTGCAGTTGGTGTTAGTGGCCCATCACACTTCTCAAGCACCACAAGAACATGCATTATCCTCTTCATACAATATTCCCTGATGTATTCTAAGGCTGTAATAATTGGTTTGTATAAACCCTCAATTATTTTGTCATAAAACACTTGACACATGTTATTAAGTAACACATCGGAAGTAGCTCTCCCTAAAGATAAACAGTAATACACATGTATTAATTATAATTGTTTATACTGCATTAACAAATACAAATTAACTGAAACAGATAGATGACTTACATGAAATATGTGACCTTGACCAATGGATCGGTGGTATCTTACTTAACCAATCATGGGTGGTTGATTAAATTTCTTGAAATCGACCATAGCTTTTAAACTGCACCTGTGATTGAGGTCATTGCACATTTCCACGATGCTATTTGTAGGCCCTACCATTCTATTGAAGTTTCATTTTCTCATGAATGCTTCTAATATAGAATCTGTGTTCTGCATCTGAAAAAGCATCTCCTAAAGCTCTATGATAAGGATTTAAAACGTACACTTTTAAGGCGTCTCATGTACGAGTGGGACTTTAATCTTAATAAAGCGTTATGATAAGGATTTAAAACATGTATGAGTGGGACTTTAATCTTAATAAAGCGTCTCATGGATAGGAGTTATATGACTAGCACAAAAACCGTTTACCACTCAAATTACACCCCAAAAATGTGAGGTTCGCCCCTAGATCTATAGGAATTAAAGCATTTACCTTTAATGCTTCGAGAGTGTACCGGTAGTATAATAGATTCTAGAACTTATTTTGTGATGCATCCCGAGATCGCTAGTGAGACTACACTTGTGTAGTTAGGAATAACTAAATGATAAGAGACATTAGGATAACCCTTGTTTGATACTCGTATTATGATTACTTCTTACACATCGGTTGAGTAATTACCCCACACCCTTGCGATGTACTCATCTTTAGTACACGATACCCCTAGTTAACCCCTCAGAGTCTATCCTTTTCGCGGTTCTCGTGATATTTCGGTTTTCCGGAATATCAATGAAGAGCATTGTTTACAATCCAACCCCAAATGTACACCCAAATCGCCTTAGCCTACCTTGTATGCACTCACCTTTAGTGCATTATTGTTATCATACTAAACCCATAGTTCAATTATCTAGTTACTTGCATGGTTGCTAAGTCGAGTCATATCTTTTGTACACATTTTTGGGATGATTGGGACTCATGGGTAAAGTAAAATTTTATGGAGTGACGGGAAAGAACGTTAAATTCAAATTCCCTTTATTTACGTAATTAAATACTCCAAGTGTTTTGATCTTTTCAAATCGGGTCAAATTAGTGTTATAGTAATAAAAACTCAAGTGTAGGGATGCTCCTATAAATCCCTTATATTTTGATGTTATCGTAGAGGATGGTAGAGTAAAAGTGTATGAAAAAAAAAATCGAAAAAAAAGAAAAAAAAGAGTGTTGAAAAAAAAAGAAAAAAAAGGGCTACCATCCAACATCTATATTTATATTTATGTTTTTTTGTTTCAAAGTATCTAGAGTTTAGTGAGTCGAGTCTTGGCTTAGCAACGCCATTCTTTTCATGCTTGTGACATAAGATTTTTGATTTGCCACCACTAAATCGCCTATCCAACCAAACCCTTTGTTTCCTTACCGTAAGCCTAACTTTACAACCCTTTTAAAGACCTCTTAGATAATTGTTCCTAGGTGCTTACGCCAAAGCGGTGGAGGTTTGATCTAGTCTCAAGCCTATGGTAATCTATGTACTATGACCAGGTAATTAGTGTTTATCTTCCATTTCCATTTACTATATTTCATATACACCCGCGAGATGAGAGAATCCAAACACCCCTTGTGAGGTGCTAGTATATAATTTCCGTGCTTGTTATGACTATTGCGATGCTTTTATTTGTTGTGAATTATGTTAAACCAATGTTTCATGTCCCCTAAATTATACTGATTGGCCAAAAGCACATTTGCTTGAGGACAAGCAAATACCAAGTGTAGGGATATTTGACAAGGATTTAAAACGTACACTTTTAAGGGTCATTTAAGCCCTTAATCGTCCACTTTTATATCAATTCTCGCTAATTTCGTACCTTTTCACTTTTACGTCTCTTGGAAGCAAAATGCTGGAATGATACATATTTGGACAAAAAGGAGTGAATATATGAAGAAAATGTCTAAGCCAAGATCGAAAACACTCAAGCTGCTGGAATTGCACGCGACGGCGTCCCAATCAAAAGGCGACGCTTCCTTTATACGAATTAAAATCTCGGCGACTCAAGAGACTTTTGCTAAAATACACCGACGCGCGGGGCTTTGAAGGAAGGGCGTCACGAAGACTTTTCATCTCGACGGCCTAGATCTAGAATCGATTTAGCGTCATCTCTTGAAGCCCGACGGCGTCACAACTACAACGTGACGCCATCCCAACGATTATTTGGCCAGGACGAAAACCCTAATGATGGTGATCTGACGGCGTCCCACCTATAGGCGACGCCGTCGCAAGTGTAAAATTATATATAGAAATCGAATTTTCAGAATTTTAGGAGGTAGACTTGTGGAGTAAAAACTCCAAACGTTTGTAGTCCGACTTGGACAGTATCTTAGGGTTCTCAAACCCTACTTTACATCAAGATAAGTGTTTTACTTCATTGATTTGATTATGTCTTCCATTGAATGTGTGAATGCTTGCGTGTTTAACATGTCTGGCTAAATTTCTTGTGTGTTTGCTTAGATCTATGAAACCTAGTTATTAGTTATTGGTTGGTTGTCTCTTATCTTAATTGTAATTGTGTTTAAATGCTTGAGTAATCTTTGTGAACCTTAGTTTATGAATCACTTAGCGGATTTGTAGTCTAAACATCCAAAGATAACCCTAGAGTTAGTTTATGATTTATCTCGAGATTTCCTAGGCAATAACCTTAAGGTAGGCTCAAAGAGTTAGGGAAAAAGGCACACCCTACGACCTTAGAAAACACAACGCGTTAAGAATAAGTACGTGACAATTAAACCACTAATAAAAGATAACTAGGGAGTAATAGTATCTAGGTAAGCACATTTTAATCATCATACGAGCACACATCGGAGACATAAGACTACCCATAGTTAGATAATTAGATAGTAGAAGTAATCGGTGAAGTACCACCCCCAAATCGAACCCCAGAGTTTACCCTTAGCTTTCTAAAAATATAAAAGATAAAAATAATCTTCCTCAACCTCAACCTCAACCTCGGTAGTACACTTCTTACTAGCATTCATATTCCCTAGAGAACGATATCAATACCCGAGGCTTACCCAATACTACACTACAACGATTAGGTTCATCGCTGGGGTGTTGAAAAACTTGCTCGATTTAAAAGGAAGTTACTTTGACCCGAACGCGCCTTGTACGCGAATCAAGTTTTTGCGCCACCTTTGGGAATAGAATAGCTAGTTAGATTTCTATCTCATTTAGGTTCCTGTCGGATTCCTATCAAGTAAGATTTTTTCTCATTTTTAGCTTCCTCGTAGTCTATCTCCCTTCTTCGTGACTTTGTTAGTAATCCCATCACTTTTCATCATGGAAGGTGATAACCCGCCACCACATCCACCACTTCCCATCGACCCACCAATCATTGACCCACCAAGAGGCCGTACTCTTGGTGAATACTCTAGACCAAGCCACCAAGGCTATAGGAACACCATTGAGCTCCTCGATCAAGCTCAAACTACGACCCTACGATCCGACACCATCCGGTTGGTGCAAAACGGATGTGCATTCCTTGGACTTCGGTCCGAAGATCCTAATCAGCATCTCAAGGACTTCCTTAAAATCGTTTATTCCATCGACCTTGATGCTACCACACAGGAGACAACGCGCTTGCGTCTCTTCCAATTCTCTCTACGGGGACCAAGCTAGTAATTGGCTTGAGCGACTTACCGCCGGATCCATCTCAAGTTGGGATGAACTCACTACTTGTTTCCTTGCCCAATTTTTCCCACCGGGGAGAACTACTAAACTTAGGAATGAAATCTTGATGTTCCAACAATGTCAAGGTGAATCTTCCTACGAGGCATGGGCTCGATTCAAGGACTTGCTCCATAAAGTCCCTCATCACGGCATCGATCTTTGGCTTCAAGTCCAAATATTTTATGATCATGTCAACTTCTCAACTAAGCAGTCCATTGACCAAGCGGCCGGCGGCAAACTTAGTGATCTCACCGCGGAAGAATCATGGGGTACAATAGAAGACCTTGCCCTCTATGACAACGAAAGTTGGAATGACCCCCGTGAGTTTCCCAAAACCGTCAAGGCAATCTCCTTGCCTCCCATTGATTCACAAACTTCCAATCGTAGGATGCTAGAACTTGAAGATCAAGTCAAATTCCTAACGAGCTCCTACGAGAATCCTAAGTCTTCACGCCAAGTGAACAAAGTCTCTTCCTTGTGTGAGCTATGCGGTGGTCCCCACGACACTCGTGCTTGCGAGACTCCCGAACAAGCACATTGACTACGCATCCTTGCGTACCAATGGAATGGGAGGGAGATTCCCCACAACACCCGGACCTAAGACTTTCAATGATGCCCGAGAAGCATGGAGGGGCAAACTCGACTACAATTGGGGACAAACCACATAATTCACCTCTAATGATTCCCCATGGTCCCACGGACTTAACCAACAAAATATAGAAGGGATGTTGCAACACCTAGTTACATCCCAAGAAGCTCAAATAGCCAAGCTTTCGGACCGCTTTAACCAACAACAAGCTGAGATGGATAGGAAGATAAATAACCTTTTGAAAGCCATGACCAATAGTGATAGGAAGACCACCGAAAAGGTTAATGCCATCTCGACTCATTCTCCGAAGCTTCCTGTGTGAAAATTAAGGACCCAAGTAAGTTATCCAAGCACATTTAATTCGTCAATGCCATCACCTTAGCGAAACCAAATAGGACTAGTGACGAAGCAAACCATGAGACTATGCTTGAGGTTAGTGAAACTCCTAAGGAAGAATCAACTGATGAAGTAGACGAAGTAGGTGATGAATACTTCAATAAGTTTCCTACGGAAGAGGAACTTTCACGCCACCCACACTTAGTACTCGACCTTCGTCACATGTATGTTAGGAGAAGCCCTCGAATAAAATTTGGAAATCCTTGGAATCTCAAAATACCATGTTGCATAAGACATCTTTTCGTGGCAAAGACCTACATTGATCGCAAATCCCCAATAAACATCATGACTAGCACATACTATAATTGGGTAATGAAGAAACCTATCCCAAATAGGCAAGACCCCGATGATCCTAGAGTTAGTTGTAATTTCCTTGATAGAGTTAAGGGATTGCCCGTCTATGTAGGTAGTTTCACGTACCCTACGGATTTCATAATTGTGGAGGATATTAGTACAGCCATAGATCCTAGCTTGTCCTACGTAATTCTAGGAAAGCCTTTCATAGAAAACACCAGGATGACTTATGATCCGTCATTAGGGATAGTTAGATTCAAGGATGATACCGATGACGTAGCTTACCAAATGCCATTTAAGATTGAGAAATTTTCATCACTATCCAATGATGAAAAGGAACTTAAGCTATCGGTCTACTATAGGAATGAGGAAGATAAAGAGAAAGGAGTAGATTATGTGATGAATAAGATTTTTGGGTTCTATAAGGATAGTTTGAAACTAGGACCGGAATATAGAACCGATTGGGGGGGGGGGGAATGACTTTTTAGAAAGATGCATAATAGGACATTACTATAACATGGAAAACCCCAATAGAGATCGTCACGAGGAAGAAGGTAACGGCAATGAAGTCACGTAGGAGCACGACTTCAAGTCTAGCTACAAGACTCAATAATAAAGAAAAGCGCTTCGTGGGAGGCAACCCATGCTTAATTGTTTGCTTGTTTGTGTGTCATATATCTTTTCATTATTGTATGTTCTCATGTTTGAATTTGTGAAAATGCTTTATTTTGTCTTTAACCTTGTCTTAATTACATATAAAGGTATTTTACAAAAAGGATAAGTGTAGGGAAGATTACACACATTTTTAATAGAACGTGAACATGAGAACTACGATTATTGAAATTGATATATATATATATATGTGTTTGTTAGAGTCAAATGCTTGTATCGAGTCATAATGGATGTTTTGCAGGAATTTTCCATTTTAAAGGTGTAATTTTTCCGAAGTTTTCCAGAAAGCGCAAAGATACCGCTTTTTGTCGGGATAACCTAACGATTGTCGATTAGAACTGACGTCGGGAGGAGCGAAACAACTTATAAAATTTTCTCATTTTCGTGCTATTTATATTTTGGAAATTCTCATGTCTTAATTTTCTAGAAAATCGCAAACATCAATTCCACAAGCATTATATCATAGTGTAGTTGAGTCATATATAGTTTTACCAACGATTTTACGCGAATGTTTCGTCTATTTTCTTAAAGTTTGCAGGTTTTATTTATCAAGAAGAAGAAACATAATATTGGATGAAGCTTATCACGCATACATTTTTCTTGGGAAAGAATTTAACCACTACTTTACACGGATCCTACCGAGCTGATCAGGGGAGTAGTAGTTTCTTTCTCTTTTAATTACCTTCCGTTATCATAACTATGATACTTTCGGGGAACATTGGGGACAATGCTTGTAATAAGATTTTTGACTTACCACCACTAAATCGCCTATCCAACTAAACCCTTTGTTTCCCTACCGTAAGCCAAACGTTACAACCCTTTTAAAGACCTCTTAGATAGTTGTTCATAGGTGCTTACGCCAAAGCCGTGGAGGTTTGATCTAGTCTCAAGCCTATGGTAATCTATGTACCATGACCAGGTAATGGGTGTTTATCTTCCATTTCCATTTACTATATTTCATATACACCCGAGAGATGAGAGAATCCAAACACCCCTTGTGAGGTGCTAGTATATAATTTCCGTGCTTGTTATGACTATTGCGGTGATTTAACTTGTTGTGAATTATGTTAAACCAATGCTTCATGCCCCTAACTTATAAATTGATTATTAAAGCACATTTGCTTGAGGACAAGCAAATACCAAGTGTAGGGATATTTGATAAGGATTTAAAATGTACACTTTTAAGGGGTCATTTAAGCCCTTAATCGCCCACTTTTATATCCGTTACTACTTAATTTCATTCCTTTTCACTTTTTAGGTCTCTTGGAAGTAAAATGCTGGAATGATGCATATTTGGACCAAAAGGAGTGAATGTATGAAGAAAATGGCTAAGTCAAGATCGAAGACACTCAAGCTGCTGGAATTGCACCTCACGGCGTCTCAATCAAAGACGCCGTCCATTTATACGAATTAAAATCTCGATGGCTCGATAGACTTTTGCTAAAATACACCGACGGTCGGGGCTTTGAAGAAGAAGCGCCACGAAGACTTTTCATCTCGGGCGCCTAGATCCGTAATCGACGACATCATTCTTTGAAGCTCGACGGCCACACAACTACAACGTGTGCCGTCCCAACGATTACTTGGCCAAGATGAAAACCCTAATGACGCATGCCGATCGGCGGTGTCCCACCTATAAAGTTTACGTCGCAAGTGTAAAATTAAATATAGAAATCGAATTTTACGGAATTTAGGAGGTAGACTTATGGACTAAAAACCCTAAACGTTTGTAGTCCGACTTGGAAAGTATCTTAGGGTTCTCAAACCCTATTTTACATCAAGATAAGTATTTTACTTCATTGATTTCATTATGTCTTCCATTGAATGTGTGTATGCTTGCGTGTTTAACATGTCCGGCTAAATTTCTTGTGTGTTTGCTTAGATCTATGAAACCTAGTTATTAATTATTGATTGATTGTCTCTTATCTTAATTGTAATTGGCTTAGGAGTGCGATTACACCATCGTTGTGTTTAAATGCTTGAGTAATCTTTGTGAACCTTAGTTTATGAATCACTTAGCGGAGTTGTAGTCTAAACATTTAAAGATAACCTTAGAGTTAGTTTATGATTTATCTAAAGATTTCGTAGGCAATAACCTTAAGGTATTCTCAAAGAGTTAGGGAAAAAGGCACACCCTACGACCTTAGAAAACACAACGCGTTTAGAATAAGGACGTGACAATTCAACCACTAATAAAAGATAACTAGGGAGTAATAGTATCTAGGTAAGCACATTTTTAATCATTATACGAGCACACATCAATAGATATAAGACTACCCATAGTTAGATAATTAGATAGTAGAAGTAATTTGTAGAAGTACCACCGCCAAATCCAAACCCCGAGATTTTACCCTTAGCTTTCTAAAAAATATAAAAAGATAAAAAAAAAATCTTCCTCAACCTCAACCTTAGTGTAGTACACTTCTTACTAGCATTCCTATTCCCCTAGAGAACGATATCATTACCCGAGGCTTACCCAATACTACACTATAACGATTAGGTTCACTGCCTAGGGTGTTGAAAAACTTGCTCTACGAAAAGGAAGTTCCTTTGACCCCGAACGCGCCTTGTACGCGCATCACTCTACTTATATCCTGCACAAAATCAAATATGTTTACTGTCTGTTTCAAAACAGAGAGACTTAAATTCATGAACAGATTAAGGGAGTACCTTTTGCATCTCAGTAATAAAAGTGATGCTTGAGATTGGCTCAAGTGCTATATCATCGGATAAACAATGAAGAAACCAAGTCCATGATCCTATGTTTTATGATTCAACAAAAGCATAAGCTAAAGGGTACATACCATTGTTGCTATCAATTCCCACATCTGTCATCAGTTGACCATTCAAAGGACGACGAATTGGAAAAGCAACCAGCCCCAACAACGACCTCCCACACGCTTTAAAACCTTCTGATACGCGTACAACGCTCATTCGAGGTCAAAGGAAACTTCCTTTTCTTCGAGCAAGTTTTTCAACCACCTAGGCAGTGAACCTAATCATTGTAGTGTAGTATTAGGGTAAGCCTCGGGATTGATATCGTTCTCTAGGGGAATAGGAATGCTAGTGAAAAGTTACTGCGCTAAGGTTGGGGTTGAGGAAGATTATTTTTTTATCTTTTTTATATTTTTTAGAAAATTGAAATTACAAATCTCGGGATATTGGATTTGGGGGGTTGGTATTTCTACCGATTACTCTACTATTCTAATTATCTAATTAACTAAGCTAAGGGGTAGTCTATGTCTAATTGATGTGTGCTCGTATGATGATTAAAGATGTGTTTACGTAGATGCTTTTTTCTTAACGCGTTATGTCTTCTAAGGTCGTAGGGTATGCTTTTTTCCCTAACTATTTGAGACTACCTTAAGGTTATTGCCTACGAAATCTCTAGGATTCATAAACTAACTCTAAGGTTATCTTTGGATTTTTAGCCTACAACAACTCTAGGCGATTATAAACTAATGTTCACAAAGATTACTCAAGCATTAAAAACACAACGAATGACCTATCGCAATCCTAGGTCAATTACAATTAAGATAAGAGACAACCAATCAATGTTCAATACCTAGGTTTCATAGATCTAAGCAAACACACAAGTAAATTAGCCGGACATGGAAAACATGCAAGTATACACACATACAATTGAAGACATAATTAAATCAATGAAGTAAATTACTTATCTTGTTGAAAAATAGGGTATGAGAACCCTAAGATACTGCCCAAGACAGCCAAAAATCGTTATTAGGTTTTACTCCACAAAACTACCTCCTTAAAAGTCTGAAAATTCGAATTCTATATATAGAGTTACAACTTGCGACGACGTCACTCTTTAAATGTGACGTCGTCAGATCGCCGTCATTAGGGTTTTGTCTTGACCACGTCAACCTTGTGACAGAGTCACCTTATGGTTGTGATGTCGTCGGCTTCATCTTCTGACGCCGTCGGGATCTGAATCTAGGTCGTCTGAGTTGTGACGCCCTACTCTTTAAAACCTGACGCCGTCGGGTACAAATTAGCAATTTCGCTACTGAGCCGTCACAAATTTGGAGCACGTTGTGATGACGTCACCCTCTAACTGTGACGCCGTCACCTTCAATTCCAGCAGCTTGAGTGTCTTGATCTTGACTTGGCCATTTTCTTCATATATTCACGCTTTTTCGTCCGAATAAGTGTCATTCCAACAATTTGCCTTCAAGAGACCTAAAAAGTGAAAAGGAACGAAATTAAGCAGTAACGGATATAGAAGTGGTCGATTAAGGGCTTAAATGACCCCTCAAAAGTGTACATTTTAAATCCTTATCAAATATTCCTACACTTGGTATTTTCTTGTCCTCAAGCAAATGTTTTGGCCAATTAATTTATAAGTTGGGGTCATGAAGCATTAGTTTAGAACAATTCACAACAAGTATAAGCCCATAAAAGTCTTAACAAGCACGAAAATTACATACTAGCACCTAACAAGTGGTGTTTGGATACTTTCATCTCTCGGTGTATATGAAATTTATCAAATTGAAATGGAAGATAAACACTCATTAACGGTCCTAGTACATAGATTACCATAGGCTTGAGACCGGATCAAACCTCCATCGCTTTGGCGTAAGCACCTAGGAAAAACTATCCAAGAGGTCTTTTAAAGGGTTGTAATGTTAGCTTACGGTAGGGAAACAAAGGGTTTGGTTGGATAGGCGATTTAGTGGTGGCAAGTCAAAATCTTTATGTTACAAGCATGAGAAGCATGTCGTTGCTAAGCCAAGACTCGACACTCTAAACTCTAGATAACTTTGAAACAAACAAACATAAATTTAAAGATAGATGTAGGATAGTAGCCCGTATGTTTTTTTTTTTTTTTTTTTTTTTTTTTTTTCGGACTTTTTTCGATTTTTTTCCATACATTTTACTCTACCATCCTCTACGATAACATCAAAATAATAGGGATTTATAAGCACATCCCTACACTTGAGTTTTTATTATTCTAACACTAATTTGACCCGAATTGAAAAGATCAAAACACTTGGAGTACATTATTACGTAAATAAAGGGAATTTGAATTTAACGTTCCTTCCCGTCATTTCATAAAATTTAACTTTTCCCATGAGTCCCAATCTTCCCAAAAGTGTGTACAAAGGATATGACTAGACTTAGCAACTTATGTAAGCAACTAGATAACTGAACTAAGGGTTTAGTATGATAACAATAATGCACTAAAAGTGAGTGCATACAAGGTAGGCTAAGGCGATTTGGGTGTACATTTTGGGGTGGATTGTAAACAATGCTCTTCATTGATATTCCGGAAAACCAAAACATCACGAGAACCGCGAAAAGGATAGGCTATGAGGGGTTAACTAGGGGTATCGTGTACTAAAGATGAGTACAACGCAAGGGTGTGGGGGAATTACTCAACCGGTGTGGAAGAAGTAATTATAATACGGGTATCAAATAAGGGTTATCCTAATGCCTCTTATCATTTAGTTATTCCTAACTACACAAGTGCAGTCTCACTAGCAATCTCGGAATGCATCACAAAACAAGTTCTAGAATCTATTATACAACCGGTACACTCTCGAAGCATTAAAGATGAATGCTTTAATTCCTACAAATCTAAGGGCGATCCTCACATTTTGGGGTGGAATTTGAGTGGTAAAGGGTTTTGTGCTAGTCATATAACTTCCTATCCATGAGATGCTTTATTAAGACTAATGGCCCACTCCTACATGTCATGAAAAAATTTAAATTTGGTGCCAAAATTACCCTAACCGATATTTCTCATGGTTTATTACACAAATGATATTGGACAAGGCAAATAGTCAAGAATAAGCATAGTTTCAAAGTTCCCGTTTTATTTTCCCTCCCTACACTTAAACTAAACATTGTCCCCAATGTTCCCTGAAAGTATCATAGTTATGATAATGGAATGTAATTAAAAATGAAAGAAACTAATACTCCCCTGATTAGCTCGGTAGGATCCGTGTGAAGTAGTGGTTAAATTCTTCTTCAAGAAGAATGTATGCGTGAAAAGCTCCTTCCAATCTTATGTATCTTCTTCTTGATAAATAAAACCCGCACACTTTAAGAAAACAAACGAAACCTTGGCGTAAAATCGGCGGTAACACTATATATGACTCTAATAAACTAGGATATAATGCTTGTGGAATGGATGTTTCTGATTTTACGAAAAATTAAGACCTGAGAAATTCCAAAATTTATAAGTAGCACGTAAAACGAGAAAAAGTTATAAGTCGTTGCGCTCCTCCCGACACCGTCAGTTGCGATCTGACGACGTCAGTTATCCTGACAAACCGATATGCGATTTTCGGAAAAAACTGAAATTTTGTATCTTTAGAATCTGGAAAAATTTCTGCAAAACATCCATTATGACTCGATACAAGCATTTGACTCTAACAAACACACATGTATATCTTTTTTAATAATCGTAATTCTCATGTTCACGTTCTTTTTGAAAACGTGTGTAATCCTCCCTACACTTATCCATTTTGTAAAATACCTTTATATGTAATTAAGACGAGGTTAAAGACAAAATAAAGCATTTTCACAAATTCAAATATGAGAATAAACAATCAATAAAAAAAATATACGACACACAAATAAGCAAACAATTAAGCATGGGTTAACTCCCACAAAGTGCTTTTCTTTATTTATGAGTCTTGTAGCTAGACTCGAAGTCGTGCCCCTACGTGACTTCATTACCGTCACCTTCTTCCTCATGACGGTCTCTATTGGGGTTTTCCATATTATAGTAATGCCCTATTATGCATCTTTCTAAGAAGTCATCTTCTCCCCAATCGGTTCTATATTCCGGTCCTAGTTTTAAGCAACCCTTATAGAAACCGAAAATCTTATCCATCACATAATCTACTCCTTATCCTCCTCATTCCTATAGTAGACCGATAGCTTAAGTTCCTTTTCATCATTGGATAGTGATGAAAATTTCTCAATCTTAAATGGCATTTGATAAGCTACGTCATCGGTCTCATCTTTGAATCTAACTATCCCTAACGACGGATCATAAGTCATCCCGGTGTTTTCTATGAAAGGTTTTCCTAGAATAACGTGGGACAAGCTAGGATCTATGGCCGTACTAATATCATTCACAACTATGAAATCCGTAGGATACGTGAAACTACCTACATAGACGGGCAATCCCTTAACTCTACCAAGGAAATTACAACTAATCCTAGGATTATCGGGATCTTGCCTAGTTGGGATAGGCTTCTTCATTACCCAATTATAGTAGGTGCTAGTCATTATATTTATCGGGAACTTGCGATCAATGTAGGCTTTTGGCACAAAAAGATGTCCTATGCAACAAGGTATGTTAAGATTCCAAGGGTTCCCAAACTTGATCCTATGGCTTCTCCTAACATACATGTGAAGGAGGTCTCGTACTAAGTGTGGGTGGCGAGAGAGTTCCTCTTCCGTAGGAAACATATTGAAATAGTCATTGCCTACTTCATCTATTTCATCGGTCGATTCATTCTTAGTAGTCTCACTAACCTCAAGTACCATCTCATGGTTCACTTCGTCATTTGTCCTATTAGGTTTCACTAAGGTGATGGTATTGATGAATTGAACGTGCTTGGCTCACTTACTTGGGTCCTTAATTTCTACACCTGAAGCTTCGGGAGTTGAGATAGCATTAACCTTCCTATCACTATTGGTCATGGCTTTCAAAAGGTTATCTATCTTCCTATCCATCTCGGCTTATTGTTGGTTAAAGCAGTCCGAGAGCTTAGCTATTTGAGCTTCTTGGGATGTAACTAGGTGTTACAACATCCCTTCTATGTTTTTTTGGCTAGGGTCGAGAGAGGGGGGCCATGAGAAATCATTAGAGGTGAATTCTTTGGTTTGTCCCCAATAGAAGTCGGGTTTGCCCTTCCATGCTTCTCGGGCGTCATTGAAAGTCCTAGGTCCGGGTGTTGTAGGGAATCTTCCTCCGTTCCATTGGTACGCGAGGATGCTTAGTCAACGGAAGCTTGTTCGGGGGAGTCTTGTGCAAGTGCGAGTGTAATGAGGACCACTACATAGCTCACAAAAGGAAGAAACTTTGTTCACTTGGCGTGAAGACTTAGGATTTTCGTAGGAGCTCATTAGGAATTTAACTTGATCTTCAAGCTCGAGCATCCTATGGTCGGAAGGCTGTGAGTCAATGGAAGGCAAGGATATTGCCTTTACGGTTTTGAGCAACTCACGGGGGTCATTCCAACTTTCGTTGTCATAGAGAACAAGGTACTCTATTATACCCCACGATTCTTCCGCGGTGAGATCACTAAGTTTACCACCGGCCGCTTGGTCAATGGATCACTTAGTTGGGAAGTTGACATGATCATAAAAGAGTTAGACTTAAAGCCAAAGATCAATGCCGTGATGAGGGACTCTATGGAGTAATTCCTTGAATTGAGTCCATGCTTCGTAGAGAGATTCACCTTGATATTGTTGGAACATCAAGATTTCATTCCTAAGCTTAGTAGTTCTCCCCGATGGGAAAAATTAGGCAAGGAAATGAGAGGTGATATCATCCCAACTTGAGATGGAGCCGGCGGGAAGTCGCTCAAGCCAATTACTAGCTTGGTCCCGTAGAGAGAATTGGAAGAGACGCAGGCGTGTGGTATCCCGATTAGTAGCATCGAGGTCGATGGAATCGACGATTTTAAGGAAATCCTTAAGATGCTGATTAGGATCTTCGGAACGAAGTCCATGGAATGCACATCCGTTTTGCACCAACCGGATGGTGTCGGATCAAAGGGCCGTAGTTTGGGCTTGGTCGGGAAGCTCAATGGTGTTCCTATAGCCTAGGTGGCTTGGTCTTGAGTATTCACCAAGAGTACGGCCTCTTGGTGGGTCATTTGGTGGTGGGTTGATGAGTGGGGGTTAATTATCACCTTCCATGATGAAGAGTGGTAGGATTACAAACAAAGGTCACGGAGAATGGGGATAGACTACGAGGAAGCTAAAATGAGAAAAATCTTACTTGATAGGAATCAAGCAAGGGGACCTAAACGAGGTGGAAATCTAACTAGCTATTCTATTCCCCAAAGCAGCTAAAAACTTGATACGCTGCACAACGCGTTGGGGTCAAAGGAAACTTCCTTTTCTTGAGCAAGTTTTCAACCACCCAGGCGATGAACCTAATCGTTGTAGTGTAGTATTAGGGTAAGCCTCGTGATTGATATCGCTCTCTAGGGAATAGGAATGCTAGTGAGAAGTTCTTGCGCTAAGGTTGGGGTTGAGGAAGATTATTTTTATCTTTTTATATTTTTAGAAAATTGAAATTACGAATCTCGGGATATTAGATTTGGGGGGTTGGTATTTCTACCGATTACTCTACTATTCTAATTATCTAATTAACTAAGCTAAGGGGTAGTCTATGTCTAATTGATGTATGCTCGTATGATGATTAAAGATGTGTTTACCTAGATGCTATTACTCCCTAGTTATCTCCTATTGATGGTTGAATTGTCATGTCCTTATTCTTAACGCGTTGTGTCTTCTAAGGTCGTAGGGTATGCTTTCTTCCTTAACTCTTTGAGACTACCTTAAGGTTATTGCCTACGAAATCTCTAGGATTCATAAACTAACTCTAAGGTTATCTTTGGATTTTTAGCCTACAACAACTCTAGATGATTATAAACTAATGTTCACAAAGATTACTCAAGCATTAAAAACACAACGAATGACCTATCACAATCCTAGGTCAATTACAATTAAGATAAGAGACAACCAATCAATATTCAATACCTAGGTTTCATAGATCTAAGCAAACACACATGTAAATTAGCCGGACATAGAAAACATGCAAGCATACACACATACAATTAAAGACATAATTGAATCAATGAAGTAAATTACTTATCTTGTTGTAAAATAGGGTATGAGAACCCTAAGATACTGCCCAAGACAGCCAAAAATCGTTATTAGGTTTTACTCCACAAAACTACCTCCTTAAAAGTCTAAAAATTCGAATTATATATATAGAGTTACAACTTGCGATGGCGTCACTTTTTAAATGTGACGCCGTCGGATCGCCGCCATTAGGGTTTCGTCTTGACCACGTCAACCTTGTGACGGCGTCACCTTATGGTTGTGACGTCGACGACTTCTTCTTCGACGCCGTCGGATGCGAATCTAGGCCTTCCGAGTTGTGACGCCTACTCTTTAAAACCCGCCGTCGGTACAAATTAGCAATTTCGCTCTTGAGCCATCACAAATTTGAGCACGTTGCGATGGCGCCGCCTCTAAGTGTTATGCGTCACCTTCAATTCCAAAGATTTGAGTGTCTTGATCTTGACTTGGCCATTTTAAAACCTGACGCCATCGGGTACAAATTAGCAATTTCGCTACTGAGCCGTCACAAATTTGGAGCATGTTGCGATGGCTTCGCCCTCTAAGTGTTATGCCGTCACCTTCAATTCCAGCAGCTTGAGTGTCTTGATCTTGACTTGGCCATTTTCTTCATATATTCACGCCTTTTCGTCCGAATAAGTGTCATTCCAGCAATTTGCCTTCAAGAGACCTAAAAAGTGAAAAGGAACGAAATTAAGCAGTAACGGATATAAAAGTGGTCGATTAAGCGCTTAAATGACCCCTCAAAATTGTACCTTTTAAATCCTTATCACCTTCCTTCAGTGCACCTAAACAAACATACACTCTCTTGAATTCTCTCGTTGGAAGAGCCTCATTTGCAGGTCGTTCCACATTCATCACAACTGTTGTATTAGGGTTTGTCTTCGCAACTCTTGAACTTAATCTCTCAACATGGTAAATTGTAGCTTGAATTGACCCACGATGGTGTTATTGCTATGTTTTTGGCCCTTAAACCTTCTGCAGGACACTTGAAGCTCGTATTGGTTGGTAAGTTGATTATGCACAGACTTGACAGAACGGTGGATTGGTTTCAATTTGTGCTATAATTTTCTTTGAGATATAGTTAAGGTCAAAAGCTCGAGTGCCCTTGATTGCAAACAAGTGTGTTGCTCATTATATGTTACGACCGACCATGTACTGCCTCACCATTCCCGCCGACAAACAATAGCCATGGGCGAGTATTTGTGAAGGGTCCTTTTGCCGAAAGCAATGCATTTATACGCCTTCTGGTTAATGGACTTCTAGATGGGCCTATATCCAGTCCAGGACCTTCACTTGGGCTTGAAAGTGGAACACAACCCTTACATCTGACCCTTATTCTTGTTTTGTCATTCTTCACAAAAAACAACTCCCTCCTAGTTTCTATTGAATGCTCTCTTACCTTAGTTTTGACATCCATTGCAATAGGAAACTCCTGAACAGAATAGAAGAATGTGGTATAGACTCCATTTGCTAAGTCTTCCTGTCGAAAAGAAACATACTCACTGCAAAAGACATCATCAACCATCACAGGTAAATCATTTTCCAAATGCATGTCATCACTTATATTATTGGTTGTTCCTGCTTGACCTAACTCATTACTCTGACCTACTTGGACCATCGCAATTTGTGCATCATTCTACTGACAAGTATTCTCTTCATTTGCTTGAATTGAATCATCAACTGCATTGCCTAAGTCACTAGTGTCACTCACTTGTAACAGAGTAACATCAACAACTGGATCCTGTTCCATGTTATTGTCATAAAAAGATGCGCATCCTACAAAATGATTATCCTAAGTCAATTGAAACAGAGTTACATCCATATTAGGCTCCTCAAACCTGTTATTGACATCATTTAGTGCTCTTCTTACTTTCTCTAAGTGCTTCCCCTGAGTCAATTGAAACAGATTTACATCAACGGGTGCCTCAAACCGTTATTGACATCAACTAGTGCTCTTCCTACTTTCTCTAAGTGCTTCCCGAGTCACTCGAATGAGTTAACCTCAAGATTATCAGGCTCTTTAATAGCATTGTCCTCATCAATAAGTACTAAAGCATGCTCACTGTTATGAACAGGTTGGCTAGAAAACGATGTGTCTAGGGTGGAAAATACATGCTCAATGTTTGGCAAATTGCTAGATTCACCAATATCATTGAGGTCCATAGGCACTTGTGTAAGTTGAATAAAAGGATCTAGTGCAGGTTAATTATCAAGATCATCTAACACCAATCGTCTACAACAAGACTGTCACACCCTCGCCGGAGGCGGAAATCTGAGTGTAACCAAGGAACATAAGCACAAGATAATAGAACATACCAACGTTAAGATTAAAAGAAATAATACACCATTACAATACTAGTTTAGCCGTCATCGGCAAATATATTACAAAGGTTAGTTCCCAAAATATTATGTTCTATTACATAATGATTTGTAGTAACAAGTGAAAACTTCATTATGCAAGACACAGTAGAAAAAGCTTACTAACGATCACGAAATGCATGAGAGAAAGCGGTCAACTATGAAAATAGTTGGTGAGTAAACATGTTTAGCAAAATAAGATAACTCGTAATATATATTCAAAGCTTTGGTCAACGAAAATAGTCCACAAAGCAAAGGCATTGTAAATCCACTCGACCCAAGTTCCGCCCATACAAAACTTGCAACTGTGTATTCACAACCCATTGCACAAAATATAGCGTATGAAGTAGTCAAGTATAATCGGTCATAATAGTTCACAATATAGTACCACTAATATAATAATTCTGTAGGCTACCGATGAAACCAAATTAAGTTGGGTGCCACTACCCAAAGTTATGTTGGGTGCCTCTTCCCAAAGATATCTTGGGTGCCTCTTCCCAAAGATATCTTGGGTGCCTCTTCCCAAAGATATACTCCGAACATAGAGTCTTTATAGTGATGCTCGAACATGGGAGACTTTATAGTGATGTTCCAACATAGGAGACTTTATAGTGATGCTCGAACATGGGAGACTTTAGGTCAAGGTCATAACATGTACGGTTCAATAAGTTCAAGTAAGGCATTATTTCATAATTAAGTTCAAAGATTTGATTCGAATTCACAAGTTCTAGTCAAACAAGTTAATAAAAGTAGTGATCAATTTAGCTCAAGAAAGGTTCATGCATTTCGCCCCAAAATATAGTAAAAACGGAAAAAGGGGGTTTGTGATTACTCACTTGATGAATAGATGCGATGACAAAAGTGGTTACACCGAAATGTAGCGTAAATCTCGAAACTGACCTATTATGAATGATATGATATGCAATGAGTTGCAATGTAATGTTATGCATGCATTTCGTATGTTATTTATACCATTTGTGAGTTTTGAAAAAAAAATAATACTTATAGTCGAAAAATACTCTTTTGACGTCTTGACCAATCATAAATCACTTTACAAGTATTTACGTCAAAATGTCATCCTACAATGGTTTCGTAATGATTTATAGTGAAATTATCACTTTCGTCAGAAATCATGTCGCCGGAAATTTCATGAAAGTGACAAAATGGCGTTGAAAAACTAGTCGTAATGGTGTACGCCGATCGTTAGGAAACGAACTCGACGGTTTTGGAAGGCTTGTATCAAAATCTAAAAGTTTCGATTCAGAGTTTTCGACATAAAGGTCTCGAACATAAAGATAATAAGGGTTAAAGATGGTGATTTTGTCTAATTGTTGTGTAAAAAGTGAGTTTCGGAAAGTTTTAACAACCGTAATTAATTTATTACAACCCCGCCTATACAAACGGTTGATCGTTTTAGAAAATATGCTTGGTGATCTTGATTTTACTAGAAGACATTTCATTCCAAAAAGTTCTACCTCATAGTTAAAAACAGCCTCAAACATGGTCGTTTTAGTTACCGTAACACTTGTCTCGAAAAATAATATAGTTTTTCTAAAAATAATAGTTACGCAATTTTATGAAAACGGGCATATTTTTGTCGCTTCAAATCCGCTGACGATAATACGCCCTTAGCTTCGATCAAGTATACTAATATATTTTTGATAAGTCGAAATAATTTGTGAAGCTTAGGACTCGTTTTGACTCGTACAACATAAAATAGTATGTTGAAATTTCGAAAATTATATATTTCGTCAAACTTTAAAAATTCATAACTTCTTCGTTATAACTCCGCTTTTATCCGCTCAAGCGCCACGGATTCGTTTTAAAGTATATTTTCTAAATATCAAGGCCAAAAGTCGTGCCTACAGTCGGATTTTCCAGAAAATCAAAACAAGGACAGAACATATTTTATAATGACGAAAATAGTTTTTCTCGTACTAAACCTATTCTAATCCCTTCAAATCAACTCCAAAGCTAATCTAATCCTACCATACACCTTCTTAGGGTGTCATGGGTTCCTAGACATCATCAAGACCAACATATACCAAGGGGATAATTATAGGATGACCTTATATATATATATATATCTAAAAATCATGTAAAATTGGTATAAACAACACAAATCATGCATGCTTGCTCCAAAAATGAAGAGATACTAATGAAATGAAAAGGAGATATGAAAAATATAAATGATATGCTTACAAGTTAATATGATGAGGTGCAAGGAACAAGGTTTAACTTAAACACTCTTGGTTTTTATTTCAAAACCTTATAAAGAGTGTTATCTAGATTGTTAATAACTTGAGCTTGAAAAATTTTGAGGATCCCTTTGAAAACCCTTGAATGGCCGGTTCTATGGAGTATGAGCAAGAGAGAAGAAAATTTTTATGAACTTGTGAATTATTTGTGGTTGGATGAATGAATAAATGTCTTAGAGTACATATCTATACTTGCAATATTTTCACCAACTTAATAAATGAAATCACCCTCCCCCATTGGCCGGATTTTGAGGAGAGTGTCTCTCAATTTTTTTTTTTTTTTTTTTTTTTTTTTTTGTAATATTTGATAAAATGTATAAGTAAAATGTGTAGGTAAAATGTTAATATTAATAACTTGTAAGGTAAATGGTAGCTTTTAGGTACAAGTAAATTTTAATAGATCAAAATAGAGTATAATGATATTATAAAATTGTAAAATACATTCCTTGTGAAATTTGAGTGATAAAATAATTATCGAGTAGTTTTTAAGAAAACGTCAGTAATAATTTAACTTTAACGATTTATATACAAAATAAATTTAAAACACTAGGAAAACTCAAAATTTAGTTTTACAACTAAACGTAAGTTTAAAAATATGCCGGATCATTTTGAAAGTAACGGATTAAATATTCAAAATAATAACTCACGCGATAACGTTTATTTAATATAACATTCACGCGTTAAATGTGAAATGTAAAATCACGAATGAACTAATATGATGCAAATGATGTTAATGAAATGACCGGAAATTGAGAATTGTGACATTCTTCCCATGTCAGCGGAATCACGTCCTCGTGATTCGATTAACGATACTATGGTCCGAATCTCGACAAGAGTTCTAAAAGTTCATGCTCGCATTTAATAGTCTAAGTGATCATGTCAATGCTCATGCATAAGGGTTCCTCATCCAACTAATTACCCGCCCGTGATTTGATTTGATGGGGTAAACTTACCCAACATCGAACGTGGCCCTCAAAAGACCTTTAGGTAGTTGATTCTAATTTAATCTCACAACTCATCAAACAAGAACTGTCATGAGATTAAACTAAACCGACTTGAATAAACTTGTCTCTTAGCTTGATTTTCGCAACTCATCAAACAAGAGCGTCACTAGATCAAGCTAGGAAACAAGTTGTTAGAAAGATAGGATTCAACATCCTTGAATGAAGTCTTTTGAAAGATTCGCCGATATTGGATTTGCTTACACAAATCGATCAAATCAACAAAATATATAACAACTAAGGTCGATATCAATAGGTCTCAAATTAATCAATGTCGTGAACGTGGTAAGAATTGGAAGGAAGTTATGCGCCAAAAATCATGTTGTACTGAGAAATAAAGTGGTTGCTCAAAAGAATGTACCGTTACGGCGTTGGCTTCCCTGCACCGGATAGAATGCTCGACCACGCATGGAGGAATTTCAATGTTCGATCTTGTGGGCCTTCTATTGCCAACGCCAGTTTGGACGATTACCTCCTTGATTGGGAGTTCTTTCGACTTTGGGATGTATTGCGAAGGTGATCTAGACTTCCACACTCGTAACACGCCTTTCTCATCCTTGATTTCCACCCTGCTTGAGCAATTCGCTGAAGTGGCCCGTCTCATCCACATTTGTCGCACCTAGGCGCCTCCTAAGTGATGATAATTACATCGAGTGCACAAAGGATGTGGACTGATATCCTTTGCGCCCCGGTAGTCGCCCATAGTTCCGGGTTATTCGCGCCTCTTGTTTTGCCGATTACGGTCTCGGTTTCGGTGATCCTCCTGCCGCTTTCGTCCATTGTCGCTTGCTTTTGTTAGTTCTCCGCACGATCACATCATTTGTCAAGCGATACGCCATACCACACCGGCTTCAGAGTGGTTGGTTTCGACAGTGACATCCTCCTAATTTCGTATCAATCCCCATATATCGGTCAATCAACTTCTCCACAGTGGAAACCATGTGAGGAACCATCCTAGTTAACTCGTGGAACCGGATCGTACTTGTCGATCTCTACTCCTACCATCAAGTGGTTCCAAAATTCTTCTTCCGTTCAGACTTCATCTTTTCTCGCAGACTCATCGCTTAGTAGTTTCTTGAATGCTTCCCAAGATAATGCATTTGCAGCCCTCTTCCTCGATCAGTAGTTGGTTGTTCCACTGGTCAAAGTCGTCTCGTAGTAGGCCAACAGAGAACTCAACCTTATTTTCTTCAAAGACATTTCGTGATACTAAGCTTCGACTCAACATTCTCGAACCAGTTAGCGATTCAATGGCACCCCCGCACCATGAAATTCCATTGGCTTACATGTCATGAAAGTTTTGTATCGCATCCTTGACCGCGTTTGAAGTACCTTCTCCGTTGTTGGTTCGTCTAGCATCGAGATGTGTTATAATTTGGGTGAGTAGATCCGCTATTCCAGCAGCCGTTGTTGTTTGGATCGTCATTGTTGTTTGGGTTGCCGTTGTTGTTACCTCCTGACGCGTGTGTTCTTGCACCATGATCCTCTGAGGACCAAAACATCGGGTTGAGTAAACGACATTCTAACGAAGTCGATGAGGTGCGAACGGTGGTAATGTGTTATAGTGATCAAACATGACAGAACAGAGACATGCTATGTCTAACAAGTCGAAAGATGGAAAAGAGAAGATATGAACAAGGTGCGGTAATGTAGACGTGAACGTAAAAACATGCTATGCATACCCACCGACCAATGCAACTTCAGTGACCGCACTCAAAAGACTCGACTAAACATGATTTAAAACTACTATTTTATCATTGCATGGTTCTTCATAAATTAGACATAGTTGATCGTGCTATGTATAATTTATGATTAACGATGCAACGATAGGACTAGATGACCTCGGATGATGTTCAATGTTTAATAAAAATTTCGGTTATAGTGTGATTTTTATTTTTGAAAAATCGGCATTCTCTATAACCTTTGGCTCGATACTCAATCTGTCACACCTCACGGAGGCGAAATACGAGGTGTAACGGAGGAACATAAGCACAAGATAATAGAACATACCAACGTTAAGATTAAAAGAAATAATACACCATTACAATACTAGTTTAGCCGTCATCGGCAAATATATTACAAAGGTTAGTTCCCAAAATATTATGCTCTATTACATAATGATTTGTAGTAACAAGTGAAAACTTCATTATGCAAGACACAGTAGAAAAGCTTACTAACGATCACCGAAATGCATGAGAGAAAACGGTCAACTATGAAAATAGTTGGTGAGTAAACATGTTTAGCAAAATAAGATAACTCGTAATATATATTCAAAGCTTTGGTCAACGAAAATAGTCCACAGCAAAGGCATTGTAAATCCACTCACCCAAGTTCCGCCCATACAAAACTTGCAACCTTTGTGTATTCACAACCCATTGCACAAAATATAGCGTATGAAGTAGTCAAGTATAATCGGTCATAATAGTTCACAATATAGTACCACGAATATAATAATTCAGGTAGGCTACCGATGAAACCAAATTAAGTTGGGTGCCACTACCCAAAGTTATGTTGGGTGCCTCTTCCCAAAGGTATACTGGGTGCCTCTTCCCAAAGATATACTGGGTGCCTCTTCCCAAAGATATATTGGGTGCCTCTTCCCAAAGATATACTCCGAACATAGGAGTCTTTATAGTGATGTTCAACATGGGAGACTTTATAGTGATGCTCGAACATAGGAGACTTTATAGTGATGCTCCGAACATGGGAGACTTTAGGTCAAGGTCATAACATGTACGGTTCAATAAGTTCAAGTAAGGCATTATTTCATAATTAAGTTCAAAGATTTGATTCGAATTCACAAGTTCTAGTCAAACAAGTTAATAAAAGTAGTGATCAATTTAGCTCAAGAAAGGTTCATGCATTTCGCCCCAAAATATAGTAAAAACGGAAAAAGGGGGTTTGTGATTACTCACTTGATGAATAGATGCGATGACAAAAGTGGTTACACCGAAATGTAGCGTAAATCTCGAAACTGACCTATTATGAATGATATGATATGCAATGAGTTGCAATGTAATGTTATGCATGCATTTCAGATGTTATTTATACCATTTGTGAGTTTTGAAAAAAATAATACTTATAGTCGAAAAATACTCTTTTGACGCCTTGACCAATCATAAATCACTTTACAAGTATTTACGCCAAAATGTCATCCCACAATGGTTTCGTAATGATTTATAGTGAAATTATCACTTTTCGTCGTAAAATCATGTCGTCGGAAATTTCATGAAAGTGACAAAAATGGCGTTGAAAAACTAGTCGTAAAATGGTGTACGTCGATCGTTAGGAAACGAACTCGACGGTTTTGGAAGGCTTGTATCAAAATCTAAAAGTTTCAGTTCAGGAGTTTTCGACATAAAGGTCTCGAACATAAAGATAATAAGGGTTAAAGATGGTGATTTTGTCTAATTGTTGTGTAAAAAGTGAGTTTCGGCAAAGTTTAAACAACCGTAATTAATTTATTACAACCCCGCTATACAAACGGTTGATCGTTTTAGAAAATATGCTTGGTGATCTTGATTTTACTAGAAGACATTTCATTCCAAAAAGTTCTACCTCATAGTTAAAAACAGCCTCAAACATGGTCGTTTTAGTTACCGTAACACTTGTCTCGTAAAAATAATATAGTTTTTCTAAAAATAATAGTTACGGCAATTTTATGAAAACGGGCATATTTTTGTCGTTTCAAATCCGTTTTCGACGTATAATACGTCCTTAGCTTCAGATCAAGTATACTAATATATTTTGATAAGTCGAAATAATTTGTGAAGCTTAGGACTCGCTTTTTGACTCGTACAACATAAAAATAGTATTTGAAATTTAAAAATTATATTTCGTCGTCAAACTTTAAAAATTCATAACTTCTTCGTTATAACTCCGTTTTATCCGCTCAAGCGCCACGGATTCGCTTTTAAAGTATATTTTCTAAATATCAAGGCCAAAAGTTGTGTTTACAATCGGATTTTCCAGAAAATCAAAACAAGGACAGAACATATTTTATAATGATCGAAAATAGTTTTTCTCGTACTAAACCTATTCTAATCCCTTCAAATCAACTCCAAAGCTAATCTAATCCTACCATACACCTTCTTAGGGTGTCATGGGTTCCTAGACATCATCAAGACCAACATATACCAAGGGATAATTATAGGATGACCTTATATATATATATCTAAAAATCATGTAAAATTGGTATAAACAACACAAATCATGCATGCTTGCTCCAAAAATGAAGAGATACTAATGAAATGAAAAGGAGATATGAAAAATATAAATGATATGCTTACAAGTTAATATGATGAGGTGCAAGGAACAAGGTTTAACTTAAACACTCTTGGTTTTTATTTCAAAACCTTATAAAGAGTGTTATCTAGATTGTTAATAACTTGAGCTTGAAAAATTTTGAGGATCCCTTTGAAAACCCTTGAATGGACGGTTCTATGGAGTATGAGCAAGAGAGAAGAAAATTTTTATGAACTTGTGAATTATTTGTGGTTGGATGAATGAATAAATGTCTTAGAGTACATATCTATACTTGCAATATTTTCTTACCAACTTAATAAATGAAATCACCTCCCCATTGGCCGGATTTTGAGGAGAGTGTGTCTCAAATTTTTTTTTTTTTTTTTTTTTTTTTGTAATATTTGATAAAATGTATAAGTAAAATGTGTAGGTAAAATGTTAATATTAATAACTTGTAAGGTAAATGGTAGCTTTTAGGTACAAGTAAATTTTTAATAGATCAAAATAGAGTATAATGATATTATAAAAATTGTAAAAATACATTCCTTGTGAAATTTGAGTGATAAAATAATTATCGAGTAGTTTTTAAGAAAAACGTCGTAATAATTTAACTTTAACGATTTATATACAAAATAAATTTAAAACACTAGGAAAACTCAAAATTTAGTTTTTACAACTAAACGTAAGTTTAAAAATATGCCGGGATCATTTTTGAAAGTAACGGATTAAATATTCAAAATAATAACTCACGCGATAACGTTTATTTAATATAACATTCACGCGTTAAATGTGAAATGTAAAATCACGAATGAACTAATATGATGCAAATGATGTTAATGAAATGACCGGAAATTGAGAATTGTGACAAAGACTGAATAGCAACAATAGCAACTTTTCTCCTATTTTCATCCATCTCCCAAAAGACAGTCTTAATAGATTGTGGGGACATTTCAGACAACTCTAATCTTGTCTTACCTATTTCCACATACACATCTATCAACTTATGGTCTTTGACAACATCTTTCAACAACTCAACATTAGCACTTCACGCAAACTAAACAATCCGTCGTCCAATGTACAAACTGTGCTTAAGAAAGTAGAAATAATTGGTTTGTCCAATCTCATAACCGATTTGGGTCGGTAGGAGCATCCATTTCATCAACTGATACCTCTTTTATTTCCACATGATCAACAAGGCATTTCTTGCCTCCTTGATATATTATACCGAAAGTATTTGAATGTACCTTCATAATGGAACCTCATGCTAAAGGATCCCGTTGACCAACAGATAAAAATGTACAAAAACAATGTTACGATAAAGTTACCTAAAAGGGGAATAACTTAAACAATCGTACTAACATATGATTGTAATAAACTATAACCATAAAACACTTACAATATCTCCTGATTGCAGCTTTTTCCTCAATTACATGGTCATCAAAGAAATGATATTCTATAATTCGCCATAGAGTAAATCCAAGGTTGGTGTTTGTTATTTTCTTACTTAGATTATTTGATTTGATGATTGACTTTGCATTAGGGTTTTTTGGGTAGGCTTCCAAAACAAGTTTGGGGATGAGAAATGAGTACACAGCTTTGTTATATTCTACATAATGGCGGGAAATTAGACAAGACATCTGCTATAGTACATCAAGGTAATAAGAATATTCTACCCTCAACGGTAAAAGGATAACGGGATTTTCTGGAGTATAACGGAACGTTGACATCGGCGTTAATGGTCAAGGGACGAGTTTGGCATATAAACCCCATGTTTTGGACCTCCAGCGATGATAACGCCCAACTTTGTCCCATCGCGATGCGCAGTAACAAGTTTAGGGATCAACGGTGTATTTTAGTCTAAATTTTACTTTTTTTTTTCATTTCATTGTTACTAACCATTTTTTATTTTTAGAGCTTACCAATTGTTCATTATTCTCAAGTCACTAAAACCGTATTTTGCCAGGCTATTAATGACCGTTTTGTGTGTTTTATCTACTAATGATGGACAAATGTTTAGATTTCAAAGAGCAGTGGCGGAGCTTGAGCATATCAATTGGGGGCCGAAATATTTAGCATAAAATGTTGTTTCTATATAAAATTTCGAAAAAGACTTTCTTAAGTAGTATCATTGATTAAGAACTTAAGAAAGAGCATTTATATGGTTCATTCAACTTTAAACAAGACCACGGCCCAGTCAAAGACTACAACCCATATCACGTCACAAAGATGCCAAAAAACAAAATAAGCTTGACCCACCATGTGTTAGTCCAGAGGGAACAAACCATATTTTATATTTATTGGCACCAAATATGACATACCAGGAAATCACCACTGACTAGACCTAAACTTTCACAGCTGCATAAACTAACAGACACGCTGAAGTAACATACTTTTACTGAAACTTGGTATTACTTCTGAGAATTTTAGGGGGGGCTACCACCCCTCCCTGCCCCTATTATCCTCCGCCTCTGTCAAAGAGGCAAAACAAGATAAGAACCCGTCAATCACTTTGCCCAATCATCAACATTGGATAGATCCTTACCAACGGGTAGACCAGGGTAGATAAACATGATTTCACCGTAGCTACAATTAACGGACTCGGCCCATAATATCGCATGGATTTCGCCCAGCTCTTCACATTCATCCAGAATTTCTCCTAGCACTCACCTATCATTCGCCTAGCATATCGCCTAGCATTCGCATGTCAAATTTCAATAAATTCACTCGCCTACAGGTTCGCCGGGAGACACGTGTATGGTTAAAAAGTAATCTAATAATCAATCTAACGGATAATATTTAAAAGTTCATTTTGAAAAAAAAATATATGCGAGATCCGACTTCGTAAACTACTAGTAAAAACGGGTCATTTAAAAAAATATATCTTTAAATAATCTATGGGAAAATTCGTTATGTCTAGTATGGAACCCTTTGATTAGGCGCAAACTAAGTGTTGCTTGTCATCCATTTGGATTTGTAAGACTTGGATTTGGTTTCGATGCCATAACATAAGATTGTGGGTATACCTTTATCTTTTTATATAATAAAACAAAACTTTTAGTAGGAATTTTTCATTTAAAAAAAATTTATTCATACCTTATTTGATAATATTTTATTTATTTATTATTATTTTAAGTTTAAAATATTTCCTGAAAAAAGTCAAATATTCCGGATTTGGCAATAGTTAAAAAAAACGTTCTTATATATAGTTAAGAAAAGAAAAAAACCATAAAAGTTTAAGTGTCAAAAGTATAAAGAAAAACTTAGTAAAAGGGGGAGTGATTTTAAAAATATTTGTGTCTAATGTAAAAAAAAAAAAAAAATCACCCGCACATACATTCACCTTCCAACCTATGTGTAAATTTAATATTAAAAGGCTACTCACACTTATTGCCTTACATCGACACACGAAAAAAGAAAAAAAAAACAAAAAAACCCTTAATTAATATAATTAGATTAATTATAAGGTTTCTATATTAACAATTCACAAATCTATATAAAATAAATAAATTACTAATCAATTATTAAAAAAATACAATATATAAAAACCCGCGCACGGGTATTATAACTAGCGTAAACATAATGGCGATGCAAAATTTTTATTTATGTACTCCATGAAGACAAATTCTTGGAATGAGATTCATCTGCCAACTACATTTTATTACGAGAACGAGTGTTTTGGAATCAGAACCTTACATTGGGTAGTCAAGCGTGAATCAAATAACATAGGTGAGCATCATTATATAGAGCAATGATATAGATGATCTGATATAGCTTCAAAGATACGCTAATCAATTCATTACTTGACACGTATATCCATTTTCTCTCCATTATCTTCACCATCGATCTCGACAATGTTACAATCTTACTATTAAAAGATATCTTTTAGACGTTTATTAGCACGCAAATCATTTTCCCATTATATATTGACATTCAATTTGAGTACTCATGTTTTAGACATTCAATTTGAGTACTCATGTTTTAGAGCACAAGGTATGCAAGATACCAATAACACGTTATTGGTATGTCATTTCAGCGTCACATCATACACCTCCAAATAACACATCAATAACTCAAACACCCCTCCTTCATAACACACCACTAACATATTATTAGATCCCACTTTTTTTCATTTCATTTTATTTAAAAACAAAGACACTTTCCAATAACTTTTACACAGTAACAATTAATTTACAGAGTAACAATTAAAATAAGATACTGTAACAAATTCAAGTTACAATCTAGTCGTTTTAAGAAAAAGTTAACTTTCCCATTCATTATTTTTTTTATAGTTTATACTCCTCGGTACTAACAAATTATAGTATTTATTATTAAATCTTTTATATACTCTAAGAGCACACGGTATCGGCTTGTCGTTGGGGCTCGTCGTCCACGGTGGCGCCTCGCCGTCCCCCGCCGTGACACCGACCCCCCTCGCGGTCGGTTACCTCATCGTGGTGACGACGGGCAGGTTTTCTGACAAGCATCCACATAAATATTTTCTTTTATCTTCTTTTTTCAATATATATTGCGTATGTGTATGTGTGTGTGTTAATATGTGTGTGCAGAAAAAATGAAGAAGACAACACTTTTTCATTTTTTTCATTTTTTTTTTTGGACTAGGTTGGAAACTTGGAATTGGGCTGGGTTGGACTAGATAATATTGGGGTGGTATGTTTTCATATATTGTGTATAAGTTTTAATTGTTATTTATTTTTTTTAAATTTATAAAAAAAAATGTTATTTATAACTTTTATAAAAAATGACTAGTAAAATGTTTAGGTTTCTTATTATTAGTATGCGTTGTATTTTTTTTTCTCGTATCGTTTTTTTTTTACGTATCGTATTTTTTTCTTTTCTTATTATTGTGTTGTTAATGTATTTTAATTATTAATGAAATAAATTTAGTTTATATGAAAATTGAATAAAAAAATAAAGTGGTAGTGGTAGGCCTCAAATGAAGAGGTTGACGTTTGTTATGAGTGAGGAGGGGGTTTGTTGTGGTTAGTTGTGGAAAAGTTGGATGCTGATGTGGCGCTAAGGTGGCACGACGAAGAGGCTAAGCCTTGTCGTGACACCTAGTGCTCTAAGAGACAACTTTCCCACTTCCCAAGTCATCATCTTCATCATCTTTTCTCACCTACAAAAGAAAGAAAAAAGATATACAACTACATCTTCTTCCTTGCTTTCCTTCTCCATCAGCCCATCACAACCAAAAAAAGAAAAAAAGAAAGAAAAAAGAAACTCAACCACAAAATTAAAAAGAAAAAAAGATACAAGATTGGCGTGAGCCACTCAATTGGCTCAAATCTCTTTGGCGAAAAACTGGCGTGTTGCACGGTATGATGTTTGGCGCGCCAACGGTGGTTCTGTTTAGTTTATGATATATAAAATACAATAAAACATAAAGACATCAAGAGTACACAGCGGAAGACTTAAAGATCATAACAAATAAATAATTAACTGAAAAGTATGTGTAACGTACCTCTTGCGAATGTCAAATCCCTCGAGCAAAGCAAAACAACCCTCGAGCAAAGCAAAACAAAGAAGCACTTATTGGTGTAAGAATAATGTCTTACAACCACGCCTTGTACACACGAATTAACCAAACGAATCAAGCGATTGCTAGATCTAACACAAGTCCTCGCTTAAGAAAACGAAACCAAACTCCCTTACTTATGGGGTGTTCGGCGAATATTAGACTAGAGAGAGAGAGAGAGATCTAGGGTTAATTCATGCGACAAGTGTATGAAACCCTAGAACCTAACCCTCTTTATATACTAGTAGGGAAACTTTGGGAACAAGATATGATTTAGGGCTTGGGAAGCCCCTAGGCCGCCATGTAGAAAGCCCAAGGAAAACCCATAACTTTTCCAAGTTTTCCATTTCTAGTCCGTTCTCTTTCATTTAACGTCGTTAGTCATTTTTCTCATAAATACTTAACGATCGTTAACGGACTTAATGTGCAATAATTAATCGTAAACATAAACATTAATTGTTAACTTTAATTCTCATTCGCTAATGTGAGCAATCCCGTGGTCACGAGTTCGAATCCGGACATTCACATGTTTGTAAATATATACATTTCCAACAGACTCCCACTTGGATATGTTTACAAAACGTGAAATGACCTTGGTTAGCGATCAAGCAACACGCCAATGCCCCCAGTACAACTCGTGTATGGTTTTCTAGAAAAACCAAGTTTGATAATTCATCATCATATTCATCCTTTTGTTTCTAATACCATGTTAATAAGAATATGGATCTCACTCATTTCTTAATTAACTATTATGTTTCTCGCTTTATATGATTGAATAAGATTATCAATTCTTCCGAACATATTCCGAAGACCTTGGGCATGGCCATGCAAACATCTTAACAACCCTACGAGGGCCAAGAGAGTATTATACTTCAAAATAAATTAAGGAAACAAATCTATTTTGACTACAAGGATTCATAAATTTCAGAACACTTCGAAAACAACCCTTATAACTACCGATTCGTGTAGCGTTAGATTGCTTCACAAAAATGCACTACATCCATGACATATCTCTTGTATCT
The DNA here is from genome assembly GCA_022545495.1 of Chrysanthemum lavandulifolium. Classification (NCBI taxonomy): domain Eukaryota; kingdom Viridiplantae; phylum Streptophyta; class Magnoliopsida; order Asterales; family Asteraceae; genus Chrysanthemum; species Chrysanthemum lavandulifolium. Next base: position 233,663,543 of record CM040241.1, on the reverse strand, counting down.
CAAGTCATAGGATAAATATCCATGATATACTTAATGACAAAGATCCATAAAGTATTATCATGCGGGTGGGATAAGTCCTATATTCAATTCATTGAATATCATCTGAAATTAGTCATGCTACGCATCAATATACTTTCAAGTATATTCTAACTAATACTTAGATTTGTCTTAATTCAATATCATTCCCATGTTATTGATTGACAACGAACTATTTAGAATAACTTAAGTTATTCAAGGATTTAAACATGCAAATACATGACACAATATTATAAATGAAATTAAACGTATACCGTATTTTAATTCATTATAAATAATAATTGTTTAACATCCTTTATCCAAATACTAAATAGATCAATGCATGATGATTCTCAGTTAATGAATTTTTCCACAAGTCATGCAACTCATACTTGTTGACAAGGCATAATTTCAACTAACTTTGATCTACAAGAATTTTGAGAATACTTATTTCAAAAATTCAATAATTGAATTTCTTGTATGTGTTTACACATATCTTGATATTGTCATATCATTCCATAAGGTGCGTGATAACCTGAACCACCTTTATATGACAATCATCTTTCAAAACTTTTAAAGTTTTAAAGTATTCTTCATTCTTTAATGTATAATGCAACTATGCTCTTAGTTGAGCATAACTAGTCAACATGGTCATTATCAAGGATACCATGACTAGAATCGAGTGTCATCTCAATTATACCAAGATCATTGTGTACAACAATATATTCTTTAAACATCCGTGAAACTTAAGCAGTTATAGTGTAATGTTGGTGCCACCAAAACTCAAGTTTGTTGGCAATGACAATTATGAAATAATTGCCATATTTTGGTCCATAGAATCTAGGAGCATATCCGCATCAGGAATGTGATTCTAAATCCAAACATATTCCTTTTAAAATATTTATTACACTAACAACTTTCAATGTTGTCAAATCATCTTGTAACCAAGCATGACACAACAATCTTATACACAACATGATGTACATGATGAATCTTCAAGTTAAACTTTAAGATCTCATTCATATTATATCTTGTTAAAGATATGTATTTATCATGTTTTATTAGACTCATTTATTTTACCGCATATGTTTATAAACATATATTCCAGGTTGTATGTCTTATTTCCAAATCTTACAAACAAAGTTTCATTCCCAATTAAAACTTAATTTAGGTGGAATGTAGTTGCCCATACAACATATAAGATTTAAGAAAATAATACTCCCACTAGCTTTCGTGAATACTTATGAGCTATCTTATTTTAATTTATTAAATCAAACATGGATTTAATATTAAACATAAGAAACATCTCTTAGATGCTTGCATATATCCATTCATAGATTCTTGCAGTTTGTACATATCCAAGGATTATTTGAATTCATAAAACTTCTTTGTATTACTCATCGTCCTCGCAAAAGTAATTCCACAACAAAGAGTTTTGACATTCATTGTCAAAATTTCATATCAATGAAACTAAGTATGACAATTATAATCTTTATACTTCTATTTAATGTATCTAGAGAGAATATTCAATCATAGTTAATTGCTTAAATATGATTAATATTATTATCACTAGACATGCATTAAATATGTATACAATATTGTCCATATGATTCCTACACAAAGATTTAAACCACTAGGGTTTCCATTCTTTGAAGAAACTCATTAAGATAAACCAAATATCTAAAGTTGATTATCTCTATAGACAAAGATCTCTACATTCATAGTATGATTGATTTACCACAATTCAACATTTGGTAAAATTCATCATTATGATTAACAAGCTTACCATGATCCCAGTATCTCATATTCCTCAAAGATATTAAATATCTCGAGATATCCTTACGGATCTATGAATGACAATTCCATCATATTAAGGTCTATCATTTACATGTTTAGCCTCATCATGATATTTGCTAGTGTATTTTAGAAGATTATGTATTTTGTAATTCAATCTTTCAAGATCTAAATAAAACTCCCACTTGTCTTTTAAAAATTTAAAGATTACCTTTAAATAGTTTAGCAAGTGAGAGCAACAATACATTGTTCTCTTTTGGGATATTACAAAAACATTGACAGCTTCCTAACATTAGTTTGTTACAACTCACTCTATAAGTAGTTTAACAAATTCAGAACTTCATTTATAAGACTTAATGTGATTCATCACATTCCATAAACAAATGGTGTCTTATCAATCTTCTAGGTTGGAGTCTTATTGAGTATATTCAATCTATACTCAATCTACTAACCTTGATAACTTTTGGAAGAAACTATAGTTATCTTGAATCAAACATGCCAATAGATTTTGATTCTTCTAACTGAACATACCATAAAACTATGGTATTAATATTGTAAGATTAATCTAACAATATTTAAGATAACCATCTACTCTTTGGTTTATCATATTTACCAACAAAGTAAAACTTAATGGTACAATAGAATTACCAAGTCAATTGCATGTATTATAACACAAGTATTCTCACCAAGTTAAAAGACATACCGGTTATAATCCCACTATCGTTATTAGTCATTGATCAACTCATTGACTTCATGCATATGTCTTAAAACATAGCAAGTTAACGCCTTACTTTATATTGTAAGTCTTGTATTAAAAGACTTCATGTTTGTGACTTTACAAAATCATAAACATTTATAATTAAAGTAATTATGAACACCACCTCGTGTTTCAATTAATATTTCAAGTTAATATTTACTACATATATTTAAGTCATTCAAGAATACTTAAATTCAAAGTAGTATTAGATTACTTCATTTAATTATGTTATTCCATGAAATGTTCAACGAAGAAAGCGCAAAATCATCCATGCTCGTTCTCACGACACGTGGATATTTTACCTTGGGCTACAATCTAGTTCACGCTCTCGCAACATAAATTGTAACTACAAGTGTTTCTTAAATATTGAATAACATAAATATTTAAAATAAAGTAGTCTTTGTTATCATCTTGAGACATGTTCTTAATAAGGCAATCATACATATTTAAATGTATACTTCCTATTAGAACGTTATTCTCTTACTTTACAGTCAAGAGAATTCATTTAAATCATATTAATATGTGTTGTACCTTGCACACAATAAAGATTTCTCCCACTTGTGCATGGAACAACATCATGTAGCGATAAACAACACGATACACGCTCGCTTATTTGATTAATATGATTTGTGTCGTGATATAACAAGTAGATGTAGGACTATATTGATTAGTAAGGAAATACACATGACTCTCCTTAAAAACATAAGTTCTTACAATTGGAAAGTAATTATCTTTGAAGATAATCGGATTACTACACGTGAAATAAGGCTTGTAGCTCCCATTGAATTAGAAATCAATAAAACAACTTTATTCAAGAATGCAACACAAATGCTCCCACCGAATCGACAACATTGTAAGTGTTGCATAACCAATGAAAACAACTTGCTTGCTTTGTACTTTCCTACACCTTTAAAGAACCATACGTAATCATTACTAAGGTACTAAAAGGTGTATTCTACTCTATAAATGATGGGTTATCCATCAATGCTATTAACTCGAAAAATTGGGTATGCAATTTCTTCCTTAACAGGCCTACCATGCCCATACTGGTATGTAGCACCTTTAAAGGCTAAAGCAAAACAACTAGATAAAATATGCTAGTTTGCCTTTACCAATTTTCATGTAATTAGTCTAGTTTAATTTAGTAACTCACATACATATTTTCCAGTTAACCAACATTCATGTTGTTACAAAAGGATTCATTCACCAAATGAAGGTAATGAAATCTATATGGAAAATAAGATGTGCAATTCATTGCTATGAGTTACATTTATAATTTAGACAATTCAAATGTTCCTATTATACCTTTCTCATTCATGAAAAGGAATAGGATTGAGTCTCATGCTTCTCCCATGGAAAAGCGACTTCGTTTGTCTTTTCGGTAAATTATTCTTGATCAAACATTTGTTTGAAAGCAGAATGGATCAATTTACTAATCAAAGACTAAACCTTGTTTACGGTTAAATGTTGCATTTATACATTCAAAAGAATTACAAAATTCAATTTTAGTATTTTTGATAATTTTCCTTTTCAATAAACAATTAAATACCCAAGGTTCATATTCATATAACCAATTAATATTTATTGAAAACTAGGATCCAAATTGTCATAATCTCATCACGTCAGTTGATCTGCTAGTAATGAACCTTATACAAAATGGTAGAGCTTTTGCTCAATTGCCAATTTCAATTGCAATTCCTAGATTTATGGGATTTACATATAGCCAATTTCAATTGCCATGTAAACATGTTTTATCCCATCTTATGCCTTGAGTTGCCGGTTCACCACAAAGCTCAATTAAGTTATCTTAAAAACTACAAAATCGTCCATGCCCGTTCTCACGACACGTGGACATTTTACCCTTGATTAAGATCTAAGTCACGTTCTCACAAATAGAAAGTAATCTTAGGTGTTTCTGTTTCGCTGGATGGCATATAACTTAAATTAAAGGGTAATAGTTTTGATGTTAATCAAATATGTACAAAATGTCATGCATTCATCTTTGTAGCATAGTTTTATTAAAACATTTATATCTTGTTTTAATGTATAAGCTTTTCATCATCAAACTTTAATTGAGGTATCGATTCACCAATCAAGGAATTTAGTGTTAATTATCATCCATTATACCGCACTTTTGCATAAGTGTAAACACTTAGTGTTTGGATAATTACCAACGAAGTGGCGCATGGAATTAAAACTAATTCGCCTTAAGATGAGCTTGCACATTTAATGGCTTACTAAGTAGCTCCACTCGAACTTCAGAGGGCAGAGGGACTGTGCACGCTAAAGCACAACCTTAGACATCATTTCGGTGCGACTGTATGCATTTCTTTAAACCCTTTTATTAGTTCATTCTCATGGGTGAGCCGTTTAGTCATTTGTACCAAAGTCATCAATCAATTAAACGATTATGATTACTATTCTTAAAATACATGTTTCACCATTGTTTAGGTCGGCTTTATTTTTCTTATAAAAATACCCTTGTTACAAAACACAAACAAGCAAGTATTTATAAAAATAAACAAATAAACAATGAATGCATAACAAATAAAGGTCATGCATATCAAATAGCCACATGCAAACGGTTTTGATAAATCCTATTAATAACCAATTAATAATGATTGAGGTCTTCCCCAATATTAGATCTATCACAATTTAGAGTATATCACTTAAACATGAAAGACATAATAAAAGCATATCCATGATAAAACATGCGATAATTATCATGGACATAAAATTACACTCTAACAATTAATGCAATTAAACGAGTTACGATATACACATAAAGTTGCATGCTTTTAGGGTTTCTAATCCAATTAAAACAATAGTTTACAAAACCCAATGAGGCACCAAATAAAACGTCCCCTCCAAAATTAGGGTTTAGGTTTTGCAAACCCTAGATCTAAGCATACAAATAATAACACATTCATGGTTATTTTAATTATGTGTTTCAAGAATTAATTACTTGTTATACAAGGCTCGTGATGCCACCGTTTAGTTTATGATATATAAAATACAATAAAACATAAAGACATCAAGAGTACACAATGAAGACTTAAAGATCATAACAAATAAATAATTAACGAAAAGTATGCGTAACGCACTCTTCGAATGTCAAATCCCTCGAGCAAAGCAAAACAACCTCGAGCAAAGCAAAACAAAGAAGTACTTATTGGTGTAAGAATAATGTCTTACAACCACGTTCTTTGTACACATTAACCAAACGAATCAGCGATTGCTAGATCTAACACAAGTCCTCGTTTAAGAAAAACGAAACCAAACTCCTTACTTATGGGGTGTTCGGCGAATATTAGACTAGAGAGAGGAGAGGAGAGATCTAGGGTTAATTCAACGCACGTGTATGTGAAACCCAGTAACCCAACCTCTTTATATACTAAGAGAAACTTTAACAAGATATGATTTAGGGCTTGGGAAGCCCCCTAGGCCGCCATGTAGAAAGCCCAAGGAAAACCCATAACTTTTCCAAGTTTTCCATTTCTAGTCCTTTCTCTTTTCATTTAACGATCGTTAGTCATTTTTCCGTTAAATACTTAACGATCGTTAACCGGACTTAATGTGCAATAATTAATCGTAAACATAAACATTAATTGTTAACTTTAATTCTCATTCGCTAATGTGTGCAATTCCGTGGTCACGAGTTCGAATCCGGACATTCACATGTTTGTAAATATATACATTTCCAACAGGTTCTAGGGTGCATTTGGCGTGTGAGATTCTACCATACCGTGTGCTCTTAGACATGATTGAGTTGCCGCAGCCTAGTTGGGCAATGATACAAGTAACAATCATCAAAGGTGGTTTAGCTGTAATTTCCAATGAAGGTCATGATAATTGGATTTGGGTGAGGAAAGAATATAAGAATGTCGCATCTTGGTCCAAGCCTTACAATTTCACGAGTCCTAAACGTGACGAAGTAGATGGTATTTTGATGATGGTGAGTGTGCATTCGACAACTAATGGAAACATGGTTTCAAATGTCAATAGTCTCTGTTTCAAATGTGTTGGAATGTGATTGTCTCAAAGTTATGAAAAATTTACAAGTTTTGTGTATTATAGGTCGTAGTGTCGCATCTCCTGTTCGTACAATCATTATCAATCTAACAAGAAGTTTAAGGCTAGAGACAAGAATGATACCACTTTACCCTTCTCTTTACCAAATTTTAATTAAAGCTGCTCTAATTTGAACTTTTAGTTCGTTCATGAGATATCATATGCAAGGAGCATGTAACAGAGGTGGCGCAATGGTTTTGACTCGGAAAATATATATCAGTAAGGGCTCGTTTGGTTTGAGGGGGTAGGGTTAGGATTTGGAGATGGTGGAAAAATATGGTGTTTGGTATGTTTTTGTGGGGCTCGCAAATAGGATTGAGTCCCATATATGAGGGTGTGTGCAAAAGTCACCATATTAGCCTACCTTGTGAAATACTTTCATTTTATGTGGGCCCAAGTATTATGTCCACCACTCATATTCTATTTTATTTTCATTTTACAATAATAACATATTTAAATTTATACATAATATTCATTTATATCATATATAATATATTATTTTATTATATTTTTCTCTCTCTTCATTTAATTCAAAACCTATATTAAATCTAAATACAAATTCAAATCCTAATCCTAATCTAAATCCAAATCTTAATCCTAAACCCATCTATAAAACAAACGGGCCTTAAGTTATAGGGCTAATTCCCAAAAGAAGACAAAAAGTTTCATAGTGATCACTTTGAGGGACAAAAGAAAGTCTCTTCCAAATTGGTGGTATGAACGATGTGTGCATGCGATTCCACTAAAATGTTGTCCAGGAATAAGACTTTTTCAATAATTAGCAAGATACAAATACTATCAACGCCTTGTTCGACTTTTTTATACAAATGTCGAAGCGGTGAACGCGCGAACGCGATTTGAACATAACTTTATTGGGAATGAACACATGTAAGGAATCAAATCTAACTTTTAAGGTACAAAATCTTTATTAAAATTTTAAAATATTCATTTAAATTATAACAATGTTACACTTGAACAAAGATTGCCAAATGGTTGTCATGTTTTAAATGCGCACATGCAACATATAATGTCAAGGCTCGATTTACGCTTTTTTTTAAACGTAATTTATTTTTAAATCGTAAAAACTTTTAATATCATATAAAAAAAAAAAAAAAAAAACGTAATTTTATTTTTAAATCGGAAAAACGTTTTAAAATCACATTAAAAATGTAATTTTTTTAAATCGGATTTTTTAAACGTAATTTTTAAACGTTTTTTAAATCGATTTAAAAGAAAGTTTTCCGATTAAAAAAATATAATTTTTTTAATTTGAATTTATAAAAAAATATGTTTTTTTTAATATGATTTCAAAAAGTTTTTTTTTTTTTTTTTTTTTTTTTTTTTAAAGTTATCAAATTGGACTAATCTTCTTTGAATTTGGTCCAGTTTGGGGGACCAAAAGTGTAATTTTTAATCAAATGTGACCTGTTAACCTGCTGCCAGCCGGTCATGTTAGTTAGATCGAAGATTATTTTAAAATATATTGTGTATTATCTAACTAACATGACGTTTTTTTTTTTAAATTCAAATTAAAAAAAATCGTATTTTTTTTAAAACGGAAAAAACTTTTTTTAAAATCAGATTAAAAAAACGTTTAAAAAATTACGTTTAAAAATTCGATTTAAAAAATTACATTTTTTTAATCGATTTTAAAACGTTTTTTCGATTTAAAATAAAAATTACGTTTTTTTTTTTTTTTGAATATGATTTTAAAAAGTTTTTTCGATTTAAAAAAAACACGATTAAAAAACGTAAATCGAGCCTTGACATTATATCTTGCATGTACGTACTTAAAACATGACAACCATTTGGCAATCTTTGTTCAAGAGTAACATTGTTATAATTTAAATGAATATTTTAAAATTTTAATAAAGATTTTGTACCTTAAAAGTTAGATTTGATTCCTTACATGTGTTCATTCCCAATAAAGTTATGTTCAAATCGCACATTCGCACATTCACCGTTCGCACATTTGTATAAAAAAGTCAAACAAAGCATTGATAGGATCAGTCTTGCTAATTATTGAAAGAAGACTTATTATCGGACACGTGTCAACATTTTAGTGGAATCGCATATCTGACATGACCAATTTAGGAAGAGACTTTATTTTGCACTCAAAGTCGATCACTATGGACCTTTTTGTCCTCTTTTGAGAATTAGCCCTAAGTTATATGTAAAAATTACAAGAATAAAGTAGTAGTACAACTTTTATATGTTCAACTAGACATGTAGATGCTCTTTGTTTATTAAGAGGATTTGAGTTTGAATCAGATTTACACATCTAAATCGTTGAAAAGTAGGAGTTTTTCATCTTAATATGAATAAGTGGTTAAAAAATCGAAATCCGACCGAAATAAAACTGTGTAAAACTACCGGTTATTACAATTTAAATATAAAACGCTTGCATTCACGGGAAAATAAACTTTTTTAAATTAAAAAAAAACAAATTTTATGTTATATTCAATTAAAAATAAAAAGTATTTTAAACATTCAATCTTATGTTTATTTGACAAAAATAAACGTGTCAGAGTTTAACTTGGACTTTTCGAAACAATTAACTAAATGGGTCGGATTAGAGTTGAGATATATGAGTCCGCTAAACCGAACTCTTCAATTTGAACAAAATACGAATTGTCACATAGTTGTTATCATTTTTTATATTCTTTATCTAACAAAGTATGCAATGATTCTATTTAAACATACTTTTAATACGAAAGTATGCAATGATTCTATTTAAACGTACTTTTAATACGAAAGATAAGGCTATGTTTGACACATGAGATTATGTTTATTTTTTCAAAAAATAAGTTACTTAAAAAATAATCTTTGTTTGGCAAACATAACTTATAGGAGATTATAGAAAAAAATAATCTTCCATAATCTATGAAAATAAAAGGTTACTTTATGTAGCTTATAAAAATAACATTTTTTTTAAATTTTTTCAAAGACGAGCATCAAGATCAAAGATCGTGAATATCACCAAGACAATCAATTTTTGCCTAACATACGGTTGAAACATAAAATTGCAAAACGAATTCATATGAGTTAAAGTTTATTTCCCCATATGAGTTAAAGTTCATATATAGTTGAGGGGGTAGTATGTATTTCTATAGAAACTTGTTAAAATTCACCATATACAAATTTATATATGATTCTCTCCATTTCTTCAGCTTCCATTTTTGATTGCTTCTTCATAGGTAAAACAATCCTTAAAATTTTCACTCCCAGTTTTTAATAATTCTATCTTTTTCTTGTATTTTTATGTGTGTGTACGTGTGAGCGCGTAGTTGTTCTTGTAAAATTTGGAACAAAGAAAAAAATGAGTTGCATATCAAGTGTTTGATAAAATGTCTCAAATGTAATATTCGACAATCGCAAAATGTTGTTTTCAGTCCTTGGTACAAATTTTGCATATCAAGTGTTTGATAAAATGCGGATACTGATGTATGATATCCTATCTAGCTATGTCAAATTATGTGTTCTACACTTATTTAATTTAGGGTTTTTGCAAACTTTGATAATGTGACTGAGATTGTTTGATTATCGATACTCGTATATGAGATCTTTTCTGGCTATGTCCTTTTAAATTGGTTTTTTGAGTGATTGTTGGTTGAACTTTAAAAGACACATCAGACATATTGCAGTTTTTATAACGCTCCTTCTTAAAAGAATTTAACATATATATGTACACGTGACAAGGGATGTAGCAACCAAGAGTAGAGAGTGATGGAACGACTTGGAGAGGATGAGATCTTCTCCATTTTTGAACGAATTACCAACCGAGTGGACAAAACATCATTTTCTAAAGTTTGCAAAAAGTTCTTGAAAGTTGCATCTTTTCATCTTTGTTCGTTATGCATTAAGTTTCCTGATTTGTTATATGATATGTTAATTGCTTCCCCAAAAATGGTCTCTTTGGAATGTCACGAACCACTGTCGAACAACCACATGAAACAGATAGCCGAGTCATGCCCCAATATCGAGCACCTAGATCTTTCTTTGTGGGAAAACATTGATCCTGAGGGTAAGTTGGAGTTTGATGATGTTGGCTTGTGTGCAATTGCGGAGGCTTGTGATCATTTGGTTTATGTATATCTTGGTGGGAGGTTACACTTAAAGGACTTAGGAATTGGCTCCCTTGTAAAATCATGCAAGAATTTAAGGGAATTAAATTTGGTAAAGTGTGTAAATGTCACTGACAAATCACTGAATATGATCGGAGCCGCAACTCGTTTAGAAAGGTTAAATTTGGATGGTTGTTGTTTGATTACTGATTTGGGTTTGAAGTATTTGGCGAATGGGGATTTAAAGTGTTCTTTGATAAAACTTCTTCTGAATAAATGTGATAGGATTATGTTGGCGTATGCCCCAACATACAAACTCCCCGGCATATTAGTAAAGTGCCGAGGAACCTAACTCTCCGGTCCTAATAAAAACTCCCCCGACACAACATGCAATCTTCCGGATAAAGCATTCCACCAACTTAGACCAAACGCAATTAGATCAAGATACACCGGAGGGTTAGGCATAACCCTCGCATAACGGATTCCCGACATCATCATGTATATGAGAAAGGAATCTTGGTCGTAACCACCTTGACCCTTTCCAGACGGAATCCAAACGAGTAAAGTCAACTCCGCCCGAAAGAGTCACTATCGCCCACGTGACCTTCGGGTGAGGACAAAAACTCATCATCTATAAAAGGAGCCAAGCTACAGCATTCAAGGTTAACAAATTCTAATCTTATTCTCACTTACATTTACTCTGACATATAACCATACTCATTCTCACGCCGGAGTTTGGTCTGGAGATAAAACCTCAGGCGAGGCTAATGATTCGGCTCCCAACAAGTGTGTTTTATTACACACGCCAACCACTTGTGAATGGTCAACCGTAATAAAAGTCGACAATTGAGAACGCAATGCAATTAAGTCCGTGAGAGTTTAGTGTTTCCGGTCGTTAAGTCCCAACGAGTCAGGCGATTGAAGCTAAACGCAGAGCGATCGTGATCGATATTGAACAGGAAAAGGGTAATGATGATACTAGATGACAAAGGAAAAATGAAAGAAAATTAAAAAGCTAAATTATATTAAATAAACGCTATCACTATTTTTAAAATTGGATTTTCTTGATTTTTCTTTTATAAATTTGAATTAAAAACTAATTTTAAACTTTAAAACTAAATTAAAATACTAAAAATTATGAAAATAAAGAGGAAAATTGTGAAACTATTTTTCAAAAATCTAAAATAACTAAAGAGAATTTTCAAAACTAATTTTGTATTTTTCTGATTTATATTCTAATTTCTATGATTTAAAAACTATTTAAAACTAATTAAATTGCTAAAAATTACTAATTAAACTAGGAAAATTAAGCTATAATTCAGTGAAAAGAACCTATATCAACTAGTCTACACCTCTAGATTACCAGCTACAAGCTTATGAATACAAAATCAAACTAGTGAAATCGCCTCGAGGAGTCGATTTCAAGCTTAAAAATAAGCTATCACCCTAGTCGAACTTAATACCGACATCATAGTCTCAAGTAGACCGGCAAGGAGCATATAAACCAAAATCGAGACCAAGACAAGCCTCATGAGCTTGTTGAGAGCTCTGACAAACACTGCACACTCAGGTGTAGCCGAGCATGTGCACAGGCACTTCGACCCATTGACAAGCCGACAGAGCTTATAGATTATGACTAAAATTTCACAAAATCGGCCTCAACTCTTGACCAACCGAACTTGTTAAGTCCAAAATTTCACTTGAATTGAACCAAAATTGAAGCTATGAAAAATCAACAAAGGTTGGTGAAAAACTGCTTTTCCATCTTTTGACTTTTGAAACAGAAATGAATTTTGACTAAACTGAGATTGAAGCTTAATTTATGAACTGATTATGATGTATTAAGCTAAAGTGAAACTAAAATAAGCTACTCTACTGAATTCTAAACACAAATCAAGCTTATGATTTTTAAAAATTCCAACAGATATGCAAATTAGAACTGATTGAAGGTGATTTTGACTATAGTGACTAATAGATGCTAACTGATGATCAAGTAGAGTATAATATACCTAGATTAGTCTAAATCAACCAAACTTATCCCATATACTATCCTTCAAAGCAGATTTGATCCTACTACCAAACACCAGTTAAAAAGTTGTATTGCAAACTTAAACTACTTAACTACTCTTTACTGAAACTTAATCTAAATCAAACCTATTAAATGACACCTAAAGTAATGAACTAATCTAACTCAGACCTCAGAATTCTCAACCAATATGCATATGCAGAATGTATCAGCTATGTAAATTCAAGGCATAAACACATGTTATTGACAACAATGATTTAAGATAGAAACTACAATTAAACAATTGATATTAAACTAAATGATAATAGATTTAAGACTAATTAAACTAAACTAACAATGATTATAAACTATATCAGATATAAGAGAGAACTTGTACTCTGTGGATGGTCCAACCACAATGGCTGTCTAAACAATAAAACACCACTATCCTAACTTATATCAACCCCAATTCTAACTCGTAATCAACCCAAATCAAGCTCGCAACACCCAATGTCATAACCATTTCCGATTAAGCTCTAGTTTGACTTTGTTGACCAAGTAACAAATTTGATGAATTGCTTAAAGCTCACCGAAAGCTATTAACACTTGATGGGCTTGTTTGAATTTAGAAATAAGCTCTTTCGAGCTTGAATTCAACACATTTAGAACTGAATAAATAAAAGGAAATCTAAAAGCAAGAAATTTGGATAAAACTTTGAATTGATGCTTGAATTTGATTACAAGTGATTAAACAACTTAAGTTTAGTACATAGAATCTGGAAATTACAATTTTAGGATTAAACTAAGACATTCATAATAAAAACGATTTGCAAGAAAATATAAAAATTAACTACTCTCTTTCTCTAGCTTCTCCTCTTCTATTTATTCAACAAAAGTGCTCCTACTTGTACTCGAGCATATCCCACCTCTTATCCGGGCCATTAGATTAGTCAAAGTGTTCCAAGTCGTAGATGGCATTTTTGGCGCCAAATGTATATAGAACCTGGGGGTTTGAAGTGCAAGGAGGGAAACATTAATTGTTTTTGTTTTGTTAGGTGAGATGGGTGATAAGGGTGGAGGTATACGAGTGGAAGCATGGTGATGGGGTGAGAGTTGCAGATAACAAGTAGGAAGGAGGAAAAGGAGGAAAAGGGGTTGACTTGGTTTGACCGGGTTGTATTATTAGATGGGGGTCAAGGTTGTTTTGGACCTGCTCAAGGTATATTCAAGTGGGGTCAGTGATTTTGTATTAATAACAAGGACCATTCTTGTAATTTGGCGTAACTTGAGGACCAAAATGGTAACTTTCCCAAACTTATCAAAAGGGCCAAACATGCCAAGTTTCATTAGTACAAGGACCATTAAAGATATTTTTAAACTTCCAAGGACTATTTTGCCAATTTTGAAACTCAAGGACCAAACTTGTAAATTCTCCAAACTTTTACCCAAGGATCATTTTTGATAAATTTTGATTTTGAAAGGACTTGGGTTGACTTTTATTCCAAAACAAATGCTCGTGGAATGATTTTGTCAAGATTTGAAAGTCGAGGGACCTGAAACCGCTAATTATGCAAACTTAGCTCGTTTTTCATCCGATTTTAAACATTTTGCATCCGAAACATATAAAATACAATTTTGGGATATTTTCAGATTTGATGCATTTCGCGTTTTAAATGTTTTGTCAGATTGACCAAAAATGATGAGTATTTACACACTCATCACCAACGCTGTTGTCTTTGTGTTAACAGATTCGAAGGGACTCAATCCGGAGAGCTCAGCCGATGGATTAGTCAAAGGATTAGCTTGTTCGGGTAACTACAGATTTTTACCTCAACAAATTGGCGCCATCCGTGGGACCGCTATTCTAACTACCAACACTAGAAAATGACAGGTCCCACCACCGAAACACCCCTGTGTACCTCCACGGAAACACCCCCCAGAGGCAACCCACCTAACTTAGAAGAACAAATATTAAACCACATATCGTCGCTAAAGGCCTTGATACAACAAAGATAACACCCAAGGAAAAGCCCGCTGCAACCCATACGGATAGACTTTGGAGATGAAGTCGAAGGACCCACCCGAGTAGAAAAGGAAAAAGATCTGAAAGGAAAACGAGTCGTGGAAGATCTACACAAACCATACAAAGATGCTCCCAGATCCCCATTCACGCGACGGATAGTAGAATTCGCCGAACCAAGACATGAGCTGCCTAAGAACATAAAACTCTACAACGGATCTTCAGACCCGGATGACCACGTTACTCGCTTCTCCGGGGCAGCAAAATATGGCGGCTGGCCGATGCCGATATGGTCTTTGGATGTTCCAAAGAAACTTTGACCGTCCAAAGAAGTAGATGGTTCGAGCGACACCAACGGCAAGATTGATACCGGGAGGAGCTCAGAGAGCTTCCTAGAAAGGTTCGGCCAGAGGAAGTGTCTAAAAGATCCGATGGAACTCACAAAGATCGTGCGGAAGGCTCATGAAACCCCGTTAGAGTTCAAGGAAAGATGGACCGACGAAGCTAGCCACATCCCCGTGTGCCGTAAATAATGCAGATATCCTCATTCACCAACGGAAGCAAATGTCCGAATTGGTAAAACGATTTCTACGTAATTCCCAAGACAACACGGAAATGATGAAGAGGGTAGACGATTTTGTACGATCGGAAGAAGCCTACAACACCACGGAACTCCCTAAAGGGGAATGGAACCGCAAGTTATACACAGGAAGTCAGCCAGATCGAACCATCCGAATGGCGAACCCCCCCCGACAAACGAAGAGGAGACCGAAGAACGGAACAAAAATCCCGAAGCCAATACAATCCCTACCACCCGACAAGGACTGATAACTACAGAAGCGACCACCGAAGCGATTACCAGAAGAACCATTACAGGAATGATACTCGCCCCATTGATTTGAGCTTTCTCTCAAAAGCACCCAAAGAAATTCTGGCAACGGAACTCCAACTGAAGTTACCGCCACCCGCACCGTTGAGGGGAGAACCAAGGAGAGAAAATTTAGATAAGTTCTGTGATTATCATGGTGAGAAAGGTCACCTCACCAATGATTGCTACCAACTCAAAGAACAAATAAGAGTAGCCTTGGAGACGGGCAAGTTGGATCATTTATTAAAGGAAGTGAAGCAAAGGGGAAGAAACCCCCCCAGAGATAATCAGCCCGGCAGAGGAAGGGTAATAAACATGGTATCCCACGGAGGAGACGATAGAAAAAGGAAGACAAGCAGCCGAGAGGAGGATTGGATGAACGTCCCTATAGCGTTCCCTTCCATTTTGCCCGGAGACATTTCCGAGGAGCCGCTGATAATCGAAGCAGACGTGGAAGGATATACTGTGAGGAGGGTTTATGTTGACCCAGGGGCAGCTGTGGAAGTAATGTACGAACACTGTTTTCAAAACTTATACCCAGAAATCAAAGCGAAGCTAAGAGAAACGAACACACCTCTAGTGGGATTCTCAGGCGAAGCAATAAAGCCCCTCGGGAAAATAGACCTAAACGCTTGTTTCAAAACGATGGCCTATATCACGAACCATAATGACGCATAAAGTAATAAGATCCCTCCCCATATAACATTATCCCGGACGATCGTGTATTAGGAATTAAGGCGATCCTCAACCATCCACTCCATGATAAAATTCCCAACACCAAGGGAGTGGCAACCTTGGTTACCGGATCAATAATCATCTCGTAATGTAGGAGGTTAGAAAATACTTCATGACAAAAGGGTTGGAAAGCAAGGGTAAAGAATACCCTTCGGAAGAAAGAGGGTCCGGCAACAAAACAGAGGAAGTAATGATAAACCCCCAATTCCCTGAGCAAATGATTACCATCAGGGGCAACTTTTCCAAAGAATGCAAGAGGCAGTTGGTAGAACCACCGAAAACAACAAGGATGTATTCGCATGGCAACCGCAGACATGACAGAGTCCCCGTCGAGTCATAGAGCACAAACCGAATGTCAACGTGAATGATGCACCAATAGCTCGTAAAAGAGAACCTTCTACCGAAAAGAATCAAGCAATCAACACCGATGTGGAAGAATGGTCGAAAGGTGAATAGTCCGGCAAAGGAAATATCCTACATGGATTTCTAATCCGGTGTTAGTAAAGAAACCGGACGGATCATAGAGAATGTGCATGGATTTCAAAAGCATCAATGCCTCATGCCAAGGACTACTACCCACCCCGTAGATCGATTGGAAAATAGAGTCCGTAATGGGTTACAAGTACAAGTGTTTTCTTGATGCATACAAGGGGTACCACCAAGTCCATATGGCCAAGGAGGACGAAGAGAAGACAGCCTTCTACACAGAACATGGAACCTTTTGCTACACCAAAATGCCCTTCGGTTTAAGGAATGTCGGGCGACTTATCAAAGGTCGGTAGATTCAAGTTTTAAGGAACAAATTGGGTGAATTTGGAAGTGTACGTCGACGATATGGTGATCAAAAGCGTAAGTTAAGTAGAATTGTTGGCGGACATGGCGTAAACGCTCGATAACCTTCAAGGATCAACATGAAGCTCAACCCTAAAAAGTGCTCTTTTGAGTGGAAGAAGGAAAATTCCTCGGTTATGTAGTAACATCCGAAGGAATAAGAGCCAATCCGAAGAAAACAAAGGCGATAGCCAACATGCAATCACCCCGAACACTCAAGGAAATGCAGAGCCTCAGCGAGAAGCTGGCAGCTATGAACAGATTCCTATCTCGATCGGCTGAAAAAGCTTTACCCTTCTTCAACACTTTAAAAGCGCCACGAAGACAACCAAAAGGAGTACCGTTGGAGCGAAGAGGTCAAGAGGCATTCCGTAAGATGAAGAGTGTGATCCTAGAGTTACCCAATTTAATGCCCCTGAAAGTGGGAGGATCTTTTGTGTACCTAGCGGCACCAAGAAGCCATAAGTTGCAGGTCGATGGTGATGTAAAAGGTAAACAAATGCCGGTGCACTATGTCAGCAGAACACTCCACGATGCCGAGCGAAACTATGCCCCTCTGGAGAAACTGGCTTTGGCCCTACGGCACTACTCCAGGAGACTCCGGAGGTATTTCGAAGCACACCACATCAAGGTGATCACTGACCAACCCATCCGTGACGTGTTAAGCAAGCCTGAATCTTCGGGGAAGCTGATGAAGTATGCGGTAGAGTTGGGAGCATACAAAATTACTTACATCCCTAGAAACGCCGTCAAGGGACAGGTCCTGGCAGATTTCATAAATGAGATACCGGTCAGCAAAGTAGGGAGAGAAGGGAAAAGCAAAGAAGTATGCAACATCTCTACAACAGAGGAGGAGGAATGGACACTGTTCACAGACGGAGCGTCTAACAAGAAAGGCTCCGGAGCAGGGTTGGTGTTGATAAGCCCTGACCAAACGGAGTACACTTATGCTCTTCGGCTCAATTTACCTAGCACGAATAACGAGGCAGAATATGAGGCATTGCTGGCCGGACTAAGGATAGCAAAGGACATGAAGATCCAAGTGCTAAGTGCTAAGGTAGACTCCAACCTGGTGTCAAGCCAAATCAATGGAGAGTTCACCACTTACAAGGAAAGCATGGCGAGATATTTAGCTAAGGCAAAAGAATACATTGGTTGTTTCAAACGGTTCTGAATACAAAATATCCCAGGCACGTAACCGTAAGGCCGATGTGTTAAGCAAGTTAGCATCCGTCGATTTGACCATTTGACCCAGGAAATACTTGTAGAAGTATTGGAGGCACCATCGACGGAAGAGAAGGTTATCGGAGCAATAGTGGAAGAAGAGGAGGAAAACTGGATGTCACCGATCATCCGGTGCATTACAGAAGGAAAATGGCCGAATGATGAAAACGAAGCAAGAACCCTGCGGATGAAGATACCCCATTATACAATGGAGGACGGGGTGCTATTCAAGAAGTCATATTTAGGTCCAATGTTGAGGTGCGTGGGTCCATTATGTGCCAATTACGTAATAAGGGAAGTGCACGGCGGGCATGTGGCATGCACTCCGCCCAAGATCCGTGGTGGCTAAACTAATCGCAGGATACCACCGCCAACCATGCATGTGGACGCCAGAGAGGTCATTCAGAAATGTGAGTCCTGCCAAATACACTTCCCGGTTCCCAAGTTACCAAAGACTCTTATGACTTCTATCATGTCTCCATGGCCGTTTTTCCAATGGGGAATGGATGTGCTGGGTCCCCTCCCTGAAGCGCCCGGGAAAGTAAAATATGTCATCGTGGCCATCGACTACTTTACAAAATGGATGGAGGCCAAGCCCCTGGCAAAGACCACAGGAAAAGAAGTCATAAAATTTGTATGGGATAACATCGTGTGTCGCTTCGGCTTGCCGCACATAATTGTAACTGACAACGGCAGCAACTTCATCCATGATCCCTTCAAGCGGTGGTGCGAAAAGCTCAATATCAAACAGATAAATGCTGCTGTGGCACACCCTCAAGCCAACGGTCTGGTAGAGCGGGCCAACAAAAGTTTGATGCACGGTTTCAAAACAAGACTAGGCAGAAGTAGGTCCGGATGGGTTGATGAGCTACCAAACGTTTTGTGGGCTCACCGGACGTCCTTGAAGACAAGCAACGGCGAAACACCGTTCAGTTTGACATACGGAAGCGAAGCCGTGATCCCCGCGGAAATTGGCATGCCCACCTTCCGAACTATGATGATGACCGAAGAAGGAAGCGAAGAGGAAAGGCGTTTAAACCTATATTTATTGGAAGAAAGAAGGACTCATGGGTGTTGAAGAAGCCGATACAAAAGAAGATGGAGCAAGATACAACCAAGAGTTAGAGGTGAAAACTCGTAGTAGGAGACTTCGCCTATAGGAAAATGAAGCCAAGAGCAAGAAGACCTAGGAAAGTTGGGACCCAACCGGAAGGCCCATACCAAGTGATAGAGGCATACGATAACGGCTCATACAAGTTGCAAACAGCCGAAGGAAAAGAAGTCCCCCGCACCTGGAACGCGGTGAACCTAAGGAAATGTTTCTTATAGGAAAAACTTTGTAACCGTAAAGCCCACGAGGCGATTGTTGACATATGTTATTAATGAAAAGATTAGCCCCCCGGATGTCGGAGGGGCAATTTTCCGCACATCTTGTCTTCCGAACATAATTAGTAAATGATCTCCCCGATAGGCTCGCGACCTCCGGGGAAAAATGATCAGTGTTCAAAGATGGTTTATATCCAAAAAGGATTGCCATAAAAATGCCGAACGGTTCATACCCAAAAAGGGTTGCCCAGGCGACATATTAAATGGTTCATATCCAAAAAGGATTGCCAAACGCCGAACGGTTTATACCCAAAAAGGGTTGCCCAGGTGACATTAAATGGTTCATATCCAAAAAGGATTGCCAAACGCCGAACGGTTTATACCCAAAAAGGGTTGCCCAGGTGACATATTAAATGGTTCATATCCAAAAAGATTGCCAAACGCCGAACGGTTTATACCCAAAAAGGGTTGCCCAGGTGACATATTAAATGGTTCATATCCAAAAAGGATTGCCAAACGCCGAACGGTTTATACCCAAAAAGGGTTGCCCAGGTGACATATCAAATGATTCATATCCAAAAGGAGATTGCCATATACCGAATGGGTACACCGAACGATTTATACCTTAATGAGGTGGCCGAAGTAAACGTAAAATGGTTCGTATCCAAAGACAGTCGAAAAAAAAATATACACACTGAGAGATATACTAAGAAGAACGACTAACGATTTCATTAAACAAATAAAGATTCCCAAAACAAATTTCCTTAAACATTACAAGCTTCAATGATAACATTGTTCGGCAACATATCCATTACTAAAGAGTCATCCAAAATAAAAGTAACTAAGCTTCACTTAGAGGAACACCGTCTCCCGTCCTTACCCTTATCATCTAACTCTTCCACAAAGGCACGCCCGGAGGTGGTCGCATCAAGGCCGAGATAAAAGCAAACGGACGGTGGCGTGCATTTCAACCTTGGCGACATAGGGATACTCCTTGACAAAAGTTCATCGACATAGCCAAATACTTGTTAGAGCATCCACGCCTAAATCCTCTCGTGTCGGCCAATATCTTCTTCACCTCCTCCTCCGAACGACCAATCGACACCCCGTCCAACCACCCAGCCATCCCACTCAAACTAAAGGGAGCGGCCAATGAAGCCTTATACTCATGACTTCCATGAAGACGAGCGACAAAAGTAGGGATGAAGTCCCTAACGAGATGTGACCGTTCGATCTCGAGATTCCCCGCCGCCACGGCTAACTCCTGACTTTGCTTCAACAGAGCAGCATTCTCTTCTTCCTCATTCTTCAGAGCCCCTTTAGTCTCCATTAACTCTTTCTCCAAACTGGATATCTTTTCGCTCTGAGCATGGGATAACTTAGACCATTCGGTTTTCTCGGCCTCCAGAGTACGCACCTGTTTTTTCAAAGACTCTTCTCGGGCGGAAGTCTCTCCGAGCTTATCCCTCGCCGTCTTCAACTCCCCCAAAGTTTTATCCAAAAAGGCGAAGTTGTCCTTGGCAGCCTTCTCGCATCCACTATGCTCTTCGGCCAACTCCCTATGGTCCAGATCGAGGCTCTCAAAACGGACAAGTAAATCAACAAAAGCAAGAGAACCCCGCCGAATAGCCCATGATCTCGGGCCGCCCTGTCCGATAAGGTTTGTATGTACCTCTTCAGCAGGAGGGGCAAATGAACCATCAAATCTCTATACTTCTCATACCCCTTAACCCGCTCATCCTTTTGATCGACCACCCCAAGACATAGGTAGCGCCAGAGAAGCACCTTCATCTTCATCGGCACCCTTACCTTCGCGGCGCGAAAGGAGGAGAAGTCGCTACAAAATACAAAATGAATGTTAAGTACACATGAATAAATAGCAACGGAAAAAACGATCCGAATAGAAGGAAACCACTCACCATCCTCCCGAGGAGCAGTCGCTCAACAAATTGAGAAACCTCAAGATTATGATCCTTCGGATCCGGGTTTCGATCTTGGGATCCACCCTAACGGTCAAATCAACACCGGCACAAGATTCTCTAACTCGTTGTCGGAGTGACCTCCAAATGCTCCTTCTCGACGGAGGGTGGATCATTCACTGTTGACCTCCCGTGAACGGTGTTCACCGTGGGATTCGTGAGGAATCCAAGTTGACCACGTGGGTGGGGATTTTCTTCCCACGCCTGGTTGCCTGCAGCCTCCTTCCCCAACTTGACGCTTGCTCGCTTATAACCCCGAGCTTTTGCCTCCGCACCTTTTCTTCTTATCCTTGGCCTCCAAAACCTTTGGGTCACCCACCGACCCTTTCATAGCCTCGCCTTGAGGAACCTTAGTGTCGGCCGGACTGGAATGGTAACAAGCATCAAATGAGCTTGTCCTCCCGACACTTATCCCCTGACATAGCCCCTTACTAAGTTTGGCTTGATGAGATAGTCGGACATAGTTAAAGCTGCAAAACATATGAAAATGTTAAAGTCACAAGAAAATATAAAATCTTAAACTAATAAAGAAAAAATATAGGCCAAGTACCATTCCCCTCGGCATCCTTTAGAGCCGCCCGGTAACCCGGATACTTCCATTTGGCAGACAACCCCACGGCATACAAAAAACCCGGCGGAATTTTATCAAGTCTATAACATTAGCGGACAGTAGATCCGCTTGAGGCATGGAAAATTCCCCGGTAGGAAAAGGGTCGGAGACATCTGAATCCGGATGCCTCCACGGCATAGCAAAAGGTACACCCGCGATCAATTAAAAGAATTGCCTTTTCCAACCCTTCAACGAAGACAAGATCTCTTGAAAACAAACCTCATACCGCTTACCATCCCGCTTTAGCGAAAGTAAACCGGTGCCTTGCTTATGCAACTTATAGAAGGCTCAAACAAAGAAGTCGGGAGTAATATGAAGGCTACACTATATACCTCAAAGAGTGTAACCCTATGTAAACCTATCGGCACTAATCGAGATATATGAACTTTATAATAATGAAGAACAACTAAAAGAAAACTAGAAAACGGACGGAAACCCCACCTTCAATAAAATATTCTAAGTACAATCCTATGGCGTCATCTCCCGCCTGTTCCATTGTAAAATCACCGTGAAGCCTCGGATGAAGATCGGAGGGTATCCCAAATTCTTCACGCCCATTTTAGTGATTCGGCATCATAATCGAGGTATATTTATCTAAGTCAAATTTAGGTTTTGATTGATGGACCTCTGAACCGCCTAGATCCCCGAGCGGATGAAGAGCCTGGACGGTTCGACTTTTAGCCGGAAGGAATGATCGCACCTTAAAACTAAAGAAGGAAAACTAGAATAGTACTTGGGTAGAAGACGAAGAGCAAATAAAATCGTCCGCCAAATAACGCAGAGGAGGCATGTGAATGAAAAATTTATCGTGGTAAAATGAGAGCAACAAGCGATTTATAAGCGAAAAAGGAGGTCTTGAGGCGCCCCGTCAGGTCGAGATGACGTGGCACTATCTTCACCACACAAAGACGCGCCCATTGCCACGCGCCCAACATCGAGGCATCACACCGCCACGCACTCACCGACGTGTCATAACTCGCAAAAAAAAAAAAAAAAAAAAAAAAAAGAGAGAAGTTTACTAGAGAAGAAAGAGGAACGGTCGGGGAAATACTCGCCGAGGATCACCACATACTCCCAATATCATATAATGAATGCATCCATTAACATGATACTGGGGGGGACATGTTGGCGTATGTCCCAACATACAAACTCCCCGGCATATTAGTAAAGTGCCGAGGAACCTAACTCTCCGGTCCTAATAAAACTCCCCAAGACAACATGCAATCTTCCTGATAAAGCATTCCACCAACTTAGACCAAACGCAATTAGATCAAGATACACCGGAGGTTAGGCATAACCTCGCATAACGGATTCCTCGACATCATCATGTATTTGAGGAAGGAATCTTGGTCAGAACCACTGACCCTTTCCAGACGGAATCCAAATAGAGCAAAGTCAACTCCCACCCGAAAGAGTCACTATCGCCCACGTGACCTTCGGAACTCCTCATCTAATAAAACTTTAGTGGTTGATTTTTTAAAAATTATATAGAGTTAAGTGTAATATTATAAACCTCCATGTTTTTTAATAATATTGGATTATAAACAAATACCCCCTTATACTTTATACACTTTAAATTTTATATCTTAAAAAATACAATATATATGTTGTTTTAAAATAACAACATATAAATTTACATAAGATTATAAGTATCGCTTTTTTTTACTATATACGCTCAATAAGGACTCATTTATTTCATTTTAAAATAACCTACGTGGACACGAGTTTACATTTTAAATACGGCTAAATTACGTAAAACGGAATATAACTATCACGTTTACTTTAATATAAAAATAAATATGCTGTGATTGTACTTATAACAATGATTCATGTAATTCTTATTTATTTATATAAGGCTATCTAGAAAAAACATTTTTATAAAACATCAACATTTTATCAACACTCATTATGTGCTATTAAATTTGCATCTGTGTACAACATAATATCAGTAGTGAAATTTAAATAACAATATCAACATCTTTGTCAGCTAAATAAAATTAAATCTTGAGTTACCTAACATAAATTTTTATGAG
Source organism: Chrysanthemum lavandulifolium (assembly GCA_022545495.1). Classification (NCBI taxonomy): domain Eukaryota; kingdom Viridiplantae; phylum Streptophyta; class Magnoliopsida; order Asterales; family Asteraceae; genus Chrysanthemum; species Chrysanthemum lavandulifolium. The sequence goes on along the minus strand of CM040241.1, from coordinate 233,639,211 downwards.
TAAACTCCGTGCGTGCACGAAACTTATGACTATATAATTATATGCAATTACCTTTAAAGACACAATATTCAATATTAATACATAATAATTTTTTTTTGTCAAAACCATGTGCGTGCACAGGTATTATAACTAGTTAATTGATAAAAGAATTACACTTTTATGAAAACCTACTAGTGATAAGTTAAAAATTTACCAACAAGTTATTTGGGTTTTTGCTAAAATAATATAACTTTTGTGATAATTGGGCCTTAATAGTTTACTACAAAAAGAGTCAAAGACTGTTAGGCCTCCTCTTCCATTTCGTTGTCGCCTCCAAAATATGACGCATCAGCAAGTAGCAAAAACACAAAATCAGTCGAGACAATAACACAAAACCAAATAAAAAACACAAAACTAGCCCCTCATTCTTTCTTCAAATAAGAGAAAAAAGAAAGGAAAAAAAAAGAATTTACCACCACGTGGGCTGGTCAAGACGGCGCGATGGCTGACCAGCCGAGACTCAGTATGAGGATGGCGCCATAGTAGCGAGCTGGTGCCATGGCACGAAGCCATCAACCATTGTACCATGAGCTCTAAAAGATAATATGATTGTAAAGCAAAATAGGTAAAAGAAAAACGGAATTTCACATGCTAGTTAGACTTCATATGGTGAGATGCGATCTAAGGAATCAACTTTAAAAAATCTAGAAAGCCTATGAGCTATTGTCACGTGTCCTCTACCTACTCATTTTATTTTATTTTATTTTTTCGGTTAGGGTTTTAACTTCTTTTTTAATATTCCACCCTAAACTTCAAACATAAATATTTTTTAAAAAACAATACATCTTTAGTGCATACAAATTGTTTGAACCACAATCACTGATAACGTCTAATGTACCTATAGATAAACAATGAGATGGGCATTTGAATGAGAATGAATATGTCCCATCACACTATTTTTTTTTATTTTTTTTTATTATTTTTTTTAACGGTAATTTTTTCACACATATACCCAGAGAAACCGTCAATCGTTAAGAAAAAAATATATACCATTGGGACAAGCATTTAAATATATTTCTACAGATATGTACTTTGATATACTTTTGACAATTTTTTTTCTTTTCTTTTTTTCATATTTTTTACATTTTTTTTTCATATTGTCTTTTTCTTTTTCCTTCGTTGTTGAAATATACATGCGAAATTACATGTAATTAAACACTAATTTGAATATTCTAATAAACACATGTGATTTTTCTCAAATGTGATCTTAATCACATGTGATTATCGAAGTTTTATAAATGAACTACTATAATCTATTATTTAAGTATAGTGTGTGTGATACGATTGGATAGCTAAGAATATACATTTCCCATTGCAAAAAATGAGATTTTTATTTATTTATAAACAAACACTTATGTCGATTTTAGTACGGATGTTTAGTGTTCGAACTTCGATATTAGTGGTAAATCACATGTGATATGTAATTCAAATTTCGGTACACCTAAGAAAACATGAAAAGAAAAACGATATTTTTTTTGAAAGTATATCAAAGTGTCCGTTTATAAAAAGATAATTAAATGTTGATCGTGACGATATAACTTGTTTTGTCTAACGATTAACGGTTCATGAGAAATTTAAATTATAAAAAATAAGTGTAAATGAATTTTAATTTAAATATTAATTAAGAACTTTTTTTTTCAACAAGAAAATGAGTAGTTGAGGTTAAGGGTGAGCATACGACCCGAACGGACCGGACCGACCGAGGCCGGACTGGACCGGACCGGACCGACCACATTCGGTCATGTCCGAGGTCTCTGCTTTTGGGCTAATTCGGTCATCGATCCGGTCCGGACAAAAACCGACGAATTTGAGCTAATTTAGCCTTGTTGGACCGGACCGACCACATTCGGTCCGGTCTCGGTCTAAGATTTTTGTCGAAATCGGATCTCGGTCCGGTTTTTGGACCGTGCACATCCCTAGTTGAGATGTATATCTTAATATGTGAGAAAATTTTGATATGAAAAAAGAAAACTTTCATCTTTTTCTATAAGTTATAAGGTGACGTTTGGTATGCGGTTTTAGGATAAAAAGATTGGACTCAAAATAAAAAGATATGTTTGTTTTGAATCTTAGAATTTTAAAATGGGATGCAGACCCTTCTGCAAGAGGTTGCAGAAAACCCAGCCAAGGTGCTTGGATTTATATTATCACTACCATGCTTTTTCGTCTTTTTGTGATTTTAATCCTTTCCAACTTCTTTTTGCTTGTCCTCATGTGACTATAATTCATTTCTATTTTTGTCTTCATGTATATATTATTATTTTTTTTATTATTATTTTTATTATAAAATTTATTTAATATAAATTATTTATTTCTCTTAAACCCTACCTCAAATCCAAATCCTAAACCAAATCCAAATATAATTCTAATCCCCGTCTACAAACCAAACGGACCCTAAGTACTTCCATCAAACAACTTTATTATTTTTAAGTTTTTAAAAAATAATAAAATGTGTTTTTTCATTATATCTAGTATAGTTTATGGAATTTACGTTATTAATAGCTATGCTTCAAAAAGATTTTTTTCTTAATGGCCCTGACATTTATGATAGAATGTCAGATTCTGAAAATTATCAGTAAATACATGTTCATTGACCAAAAAATTCAAAGTAATGATATATAAAATACAACTGAGGGATGAATTTTAGCTAAGATAAAAAGGAGGTACCTAATATGTCAAAATCTATAGTTATTTTGGATAGAAGTTATTTATAATCGAATATAATTCTGTTACCTTTATTTACGCAGAAAATATATCATCAGTTATTAGCAAAACCACCTTAATTAACTGCCTTCTTCACCCTTTTTTCTCACAAACACACCAGAACGATCAAAGTTGGGCTATCACGAAATTCGTAAGTTTATCTTATACAAATTAACTTTTCTTTTACATGATATAGTTGTTCTTTAATGTGCGTAGAATTGTTAATGGTGACTTATAGTGGCCAATTAGGGCCATGTGTGTATATGGCATATATGACGGTATCGAAACTCTTTATCGTTCACTTGTTAACCATGCAAAGTTATTGTTCTGAGTAGATATGTTTTTGATCATATATATGTATGTTTAATTTCTTTATTTTCTTTAGTTCATTTTAGTTTTATATTCAGTTCCAGTTATAGAATGAACTTTTTTTTGTGGGAAATGTTAACAATAGCTGGTATGGTTAACAACAAACTCATCTTTTTAGCTAAAAAGTTGTAGTTTCATCAGGAAATTAACTAATTAATAACAGCATCTAGCTTTTTCGCTTGTTAAACCAATGACAAGAGTGAATTGTAAATGTGTTTGATAAATAATAGTAGGAGATAATAACGAATTGATGGCTACTATGTTTGACATTGTATTCTTTTTGATTTAGAAGATATAAAGATAGTTGTCAAGTAAACCCTAAGTTTTGCTGTTGTTGGACCCTGTGTAATTCAAAAATGATAAAGCTAGTAATTATATCGTATTGGCCGGAACCATCAACTCAATTGATGAATCAAAACGGTTTTGTTTGATTTGGTCGGTTTAGTTTGGTTTTGATAATTTGATCCGAGTTTTAAAAATTATACCAAGTTCTTTCTTAAAAGTTATAAAATCTTGATTTTGGGCATTTTGATAATTATTGACTTTTAAAACAACTCTATTTGAATCACACATTATACAAGTCATATACACCTGTAAATTTCGCTTGAGTAGAAGAGTGTCGACAGAATGATACATGTTAAAAGAAACTTTGATGGAATTGAAGAACAAGAAGAATTAGCAATTTGCCGATGATGTAATTCATTGCATTCTCTCGTTCCTTGACATGAATTTTGTTGTTCAGACTAGTGCATTGTCGAGGAAATGGAAGAATGTTTGGACTTCAACGTCCCAAATTAGTTTAGATAGTCGCTTGTTCGGTAATTCAAAGAAGTTTGTTGAATTTGAAAAACACGCACTTCTCACCGCAACAATCCTAGTTCGGTTTTCTCTTGAACTTATATACACGGTGAGCAAAGGACCAAACTCATTGTTAAGAGTATTGTAGACTTTGCATACACTTATAGTACTAGCCTCATCGACTATCAAGTTGTTCACTACCAAACTGCTATAAATCCACAATACTTTTTATTTCTAAGACTTTAAACCTTTCCTTTCATTGAATGATAAATACACATGTCGCCGCATACAAAACTCAAATGGGATTTACCGTCATTGAAAACTTTGTATTTGACAAACATCTAAATTGTGAATGCGAGTGGTAAGATCATCACCATTTTGCCAATTGTGTGACCTTAAAGGACCTTACACTTAGTTGGATGGACTTGCATGGCTTAGATATCTTCAGATTTGTTCGCAACTCGTAATCTCATAATCAAAGATCCCTATGGATTTCGAAGGTTTTAAATGTGGCTTCTCCCCCTACTACTAATCCGACTAATCACCGTGGCTCCTACCAATGGAAACTTCTTGCTTTGATTTTCAGAGTTGTCCACACATGGATTCGCTTGTTCACAAACGTGAATCTCTCCATGTCATTCACTTACGAAGAAACCGCACATGTTCCTGACTACTCGATGGTTCCAACAACTTCACAAAACCAAATGTCTTATTCTTGATTTGAATATCGTTGAGGTATATCGATTGTGCAAACAGTCAAGTCAAACAGACTTGAAACAAATTTCGACACAAATACAATTAAGTCCTCGAGAATAGATTGAATTTCGGTCGCTTAGTCCCAAGGAGACTCAATGGTGTAAACCGATTCAGATGATGGGATGATCACTAAGGATAGTGATCAGAAGGTTATGATTAGAAATTACACTACCTGATTGATTGGAAAGGAATTGGACACGTAATTGGAAAGCACAACAACCAGATCAAAGAAACGTAAACGCGAGTTTAAAAACTACGCAGACGCACAAAATAAAAAGTGAAAACTAAGAAATAAAAGACCTAAAATATAAAATGACATTTTTGAATCCTAAAATAAAAGAAAATTATTAGAAAAGGAAAATAATTTTTAACACTATTTAATTAATTACTATTAATTAAAAACTATTTTAACTATTTAATAAATACCCTAAAATAGAAGAAAATAGGAAATAAGGCTAGAAAAATAAACTTATGATTCTGGAAAATCTAAAATACTATAAAACTAATTTTAAAACTAAAAATATATTTTTCACACTTTTTATCTAATTATTACTAATTAATAACTATTTAAAATACACTTAAATAATAGAAATTAGAAAATAAACTTGGAAAAATAAAATTTTAACTTTGAAAAATCTAAAATATGATAAAACTAATTTTAAAACAGAAAATATATTTTTAGACTTTTAATTATTTATTACTAATTATTTATTATTTATTAACTATTTAAAATTATAATAAATACTAAAAGATAGAGAAAATCAAACTTTTCTAAAAATCCTATATGATGACGAAACCTAAGAAAAAGAGAAAACAAGTTTTGCTTATTAAAAAGTTGAAAAGATAAATCAAAAAGCTAAAAAATCTTAAATAAACGCTTATCACTATTTTTATATTGATGTTTTTGTGATTTTTATTTTGAAAACTACTTATATACTAATATTATGAAACTTTAATAAAGACAAAAGATTTACAAAATTCAAATAAGCGCTTTGATAGGTAAAAGCCCAACGGTGGCTTATATAGCTTATTTGAGTGAAATAAGCTCAAACAAGCTCGATGTAAGAAACAAAAGCTTAAAATGATTCAAACAAGCTTAATGAGCAGATCCAAGCTAGAACATGCAAGAAAGCACATCGATAAGCTAAGAAATAGCAATAAGCACTTTGGCTTTTGAAACAGAAACGGGACAATATATAAGCTATGTGCAAAATTCTAGCTAACAAGCTCCAAACTGAAATCTAAGACTTGACAACTCAAGAAGACCAGTTGGCTTTCCAAAGAACCAAAGAACTCAAAGTTTGGACAAGTAATAAGTTTAATGCAAGCTTATCAAATGGGTACACTATCTCAGGTACGTAGCGGTTATGCAGTAATTGTGTACCAAGGATAAGCTATAAAATAAGCACTTTAAAAGCTAAAAACCAAGAACTAATATTTTTGTATTTTTATACACCAACTAGACTACAATACCTCCAAAGCTTATAATCTGAAACCTACTAATGAACCCTCAGTGGAATTCCCAAGTTAATTCAAAAACGACCTTTTGAGAATTTTGACTTTTTGAGAAAAAACAAAAGTTGACTAAGTTGGATTTTAATCTGATCTAGAGCACTTAATATGTTGTTTTAAAGTGAGATAAGACTAACTAGAGCAATATTATCAACTTTCTAACACAAAACAATGATTTTGGATCATGAACTGTCAACAGTGGCTGCAAAATTTAAGACCAAAGTGATTTTTGACTTTCTGCTATCAAGGACTTGTTTTCTTGACTAATATGAGTTGTTTAGACCTATTTAGACAGGTTTCCAACAAAACTAAGAACCAAAGACCCTTTAATCACAAAAAACAAACACCTCTTATGTTGATCAGATTGAAGCTTTTAGAGTAAAACACAATTTTAAACCATAAACTTGCTTACAGACCTTATATAATCTATTATTAGCACTAAAGGAACACAAATCAACAACACTAATCAACTGAAACCAAGATTCTAGACCTAAGCTTGTTTGACTGTCAAAATGAGATTTTTTCAAAACACAAATTTAAATTAACACCCTACTGATTTTAATGATCAAACACACTAAATTATGACTAGTAAACAAATATAAACAGAATTTAGAGCTAATACACTAGTGTAACAGTGAAATGCCAAATTGGCTAAAAATGCTTACAAGAGCTTCCAAGTTTTAAACTGAGAACCAGGACCTTAAACCAAATCCTATAGCTTCCCAAGAAGCACTATACCAAGGCCATCCAAGATACACCCTGCTCCAGCTTCTTGATCTTCTTCACCATGGATTTTTAATTTTTAACTATTTTCTTGCTATTTTGGTGATTTTTATTTTAACTTCTAAACTTGTTTTAGATGTATCTAAAAGCTTGAAATAGCTTTCAGAGCTTAAGTGACTTATACTAGTCCATATTAACAACTGAAAACAACATTTGGTACAACATGAAATTTTGCTTAAACATGAAAATTTGCATAATCAAATTTAACTTAATACTTGAATCAAAGGTTCACAAAAGCTTTATGATAACATAATAACTTGAAATACAAAGTTTAAGAACTAAAACATACATCGGATTTGAAAAGAAAATTAAAACGACATTAAAACTAAAAATTACACTAGATATTTCAATACATTGCATAACTCCTCTTCTTTATAGACTTATCATACTTCCCACGTGTCTCTGAGACTTTCCCACCACATCTAAGCCCTTGGATCACTCAGAATCATCAGAACCGTCCACATGTATTTTTGGCGCCAAAATTCTTCAAAGCAGGTTCTATCAATTAATGGATTTGGTTGTGTTAATTAAAGCTTTTGGAGTGTAGAGAAGGTGGGGGGAACATGGTATGGGAGGGCATGTTGAAAAAGTTGGAAAACCACTCTGGTTTTTGAATATCTGGGATGGGAGAGACATAGCTACAGTAGCTCTGGTTTTCTTGGGCGCGTTTTCTCATCTTTTGACTTTCCTTGACCGAAGTATTAATAACAAAGGGGGTTCAAAAGGAGTAGCGACCTGGGTCAAAGGTTGTGGACCTGAGGGTCAAGGTGCAAGGGTTCAAGGGCCAAGGATGATGGGCTTGTGTATTGGATTTGGATTGGGCCTTAGGATTAAAATAGGATCCGTTTGGTTTTAGTGGTAAACAAGGACCAAAAGTGAAATTTTGCCAAACCCAAGGATCGAAAGTGAACATTTCAAACTTCTCACAAGGACCAAATTTGCCAATTTTGATAATACAAGAACCCTTTTTCATAAAATCCATTTTTAAGGTCCAAGGACTATTTTGTAAATTTCCAAAGTTAAGGACCTTTTGCCAATTGACCAAAGAATCATTCAAGGATCATTTTAAACAACTTAGAATACTTGTGGACCTTGAATGATAAATTTCCACATTTTTGAATTTCAGGACTAGATTTGACAACTTTTAAAACTCGGGGACTAAAACGCCAATTTTGCAAACTTGATACATTTTTCATCCGATTTTGATATTTTTGCAATTAAAACACATAAAACACCGATTTGTGATAATTTGATCATTTTGATGTGTTTTGAGTGTTTTCAGATGATTTTGCAGTTTAGATTATGTAAAATGATGAGTATTGGAAACTCATCAATCCCCACATCGAGATATTGCTAGCCCCTAGCAATGATTTGAGAAAACTTTGATGGATTTGAAAACTCTTTACCAAAAGCCATCACTCGAGTAGCCAATTGTTTTGATTCAAGTAAGAATCTTGGTACAACGATAACCGGATGATTTATTGGCAAATCATAAACCATATAACGGATTTGATGTGTCTTTACCGTGTCGCACTTTCCGGACTAGCCAACTCTTAGATAAATTATCAAGATTATCTTTGGTGAGTGAATACCAATTATGGATTTTCCATCGCCTTTACCACAAGCCATAACCTTGTGGGCTAGCCAACTCATTATCTTTTGAGGATGATGGGAGTCGAGGAACCATACAATTTTGAGCAAATTGCAAGCCATATAAACGGATTTGAGCAATCTTTACCAAGAGCCGCTTGCTCTGGATTAGCTAATCCTTTTGTCTTACTGCATAAGGCGGATCGATAACCAAATGAGAAAGTGTAAACACTTACTCCAAAAAATTTTTGGCCAAAACGGGAATTGGGTAGATAATATATATGAAATTGTGAGAATTCCCCACACTTAGAAATGAATATTGCCCTCAATATTCAAAGTACCGCGGTTATGTCAAACAAAGAACGTTAAAGGGAAATATTACGCCATTTTATTTAAGAAGATTTTTTTTTTTTTTTTTTTTTTTTTTTTTATAGAAAGAATGAGAATATACAACAAATGGGAAAACTCCCCACACTGGGTGGTAGAAAGGGGATAAGAAGATGTAATTATGGGTGAAAACCCATATGGTGCATGCTAATGTTTTGATTACGAGTCACTAGCTTGACTCGATCCCCGCATTCATTGGTTCATGGGAAAGTTACGGACAACCAATCTCAATCGGACTTTCATTCACAATGTTAATAAACACATGAACATCGTAAAGTTCCACTCCGACAAGATATAACCGGTATTTTAATAGTAGAAACTATAAAGCATAATACTGGGGTCAAAATGGTGTCCTCATTCCCAAGAGAAAAGGGAAAGAGCAACCACACCATTCGTGAAGAATGGAATAAATATGTACATTACAATGCATGTCCATTCTTCATTAGAAAGAAGTAAATCACCATTTTAACGCTTTTAAGCTTAAACTTTAAGCTTGTATGGTGATTATCAAAGGAGTTTCGGAAGGGAGGATTGGGACGATTCTTCGCTTAATAAACTCTGCTAAGAAAAGGATGTCCCCTCAATCCAAGTAAGAATCATCAACCCTCGCTGGGATTGATTCATCACTAGAAAAGCATCGACTTCTTTCCAAAATTATCATCTTCCTCATCCGGATTGAGGAAGGAATGGAAAAGTCGGAAACAATAGGATCGAGGATATGAAATGGATGATTTATCTCCATAAAGCAACTTCTCAATGAGAAGTATGTCCCGCCGATATCAATTGGAGCGTGATCAATCTCCCAAGGAATGTAATCACTAGCCAAGTATGCATCAATCTCTTCCAAGATTGAGTCACTTCTCAAAAGGAGTGATAGAAGGAGTAGAATTGGCTATGATAGGTTGATTTTCAAATATGATTGGATCCTTGAAGAGAATTCACTTCATCCACGAGTTAACAAGCTCAATACGACAAACCGATTCTCGAGGTGGGACAAGTGGTGTGCTCTTAGAGCTAGCAGCTTCCACCACTTCCGGCGAAGTCTCCGAATCAAGATCATCATCATCAAGAATACTCATGACTCCTTTAGTACAACTTTCAAACCATTTGTTTGAACCGGGGTTGATTTTCATAGCTTTTAGCTCAAGACGCTTTTGGTGAACACTCTTAACTGTGAAATTAGAGTGTTGCATCGATTCTTTGGATTTTGATCGATTGTGGCAACACTATGTTTGTTCGAGGTTTGAGTTCCGCTGATATTCAACGCGAGTTCTTCGTTATCAACCCGAAGTCAACTCTTCAAATGAATACATCGATTAGAGCACGGCTCGTTCTCAAGAAAGCTCTCCCAAAATGAGGGAACTCTAGGATCCTGATCAAAGTTTACTACAACAAAGTCGGTGGAAAATGAAACTTCCTACTTTAACCACGACATCCTCGGCTATTCCAGTGGACGAGTTATGGTACGATCCGCTAGCTCGAGAGTCATACAAGTAGGAGTAAGTTCGGAGAGAAAGTTTCTTCCATACCGAGAGTGGCATGAGGTTAATGCTAGCGCCAAGATCGCCAAGCGGAGCATTGAACCATCCCAAGAAATCACATGGGATTAAAACTTGCTGTGGTCTTCAAGCTTTTCGAAGCTTTTAAGAAGGACCAATGAGCATTGCTCATTGAGAGGGTTTTAGCCATTTCGGATAACTTATCTTTGTTGCTTAGTAACCCTTTGAGAGTAGATGCAAATTTGGGCATGAGAACGAGAGCATCAACGAAGCTTATATCAAAGTGCAATTCATTGAAAATTTGGAAAATTTCTCCATTTGCTCTTTGTTTTGTCCTAAGCTTCTCATCATGCATTCTCGATGGGTAAGGAAGAGAAGTTTTGGATTGCTTTCAGCAGAGCTATGAGGTTCAAAACAACTCCTTGATTAGACCGGGGTTTCGGACAACTGAGGTTGGACTACCAAGGTTGGACGTGTCGGTACTTCGTGGGCTTGAATAATGCACCTTGTCCTTGGATCCTGGTGACTTGACTCATTGGCACAGTGGAGGTGGCATTGGAGTCGAGGTCCATTGTGTGTCCGAGGTTCACTCTACTACCTTAGGGAGAAGAAGAAGAAGAGGTAGTAGGAACAAGCAGTCCAGCAGTATGAAACACCACTGGTTGTGATCGCTTTGGCATCGCCCCTCGGGTTAGCGATCGTGTTGCTCGGTAAAGTACCGAGCCCGAGGGTCGATCATTTAAAGACTTCTTCGGATCGCTAATCGATCGACCAACAACCGGTTCATTTCATCTTGGGATTTCATGAACTGCTTCAAGAACTCATCGATGATGGTCCCGGAGGAGTAATGACGGAGGAGCCGGAGGGACAATTTGAGGTCGTATGTTTTGATTATGACCAAAATTCCCTTGATTAGGATTCATATTCCCATGAAATTGATTCCCTCGATTGAAATTGTTTTGATTAAGGTTCCCCTGATGTTGGAAACCTTGATTGGGTGCAGGATAGAAATTACCTTGGTTTTGATAACCTTGGTTCATTCTAGGTTGGTTTTGGTTCCGGTTTTGCATGTTATGATTTCGTTGAAACCGGTGGTGCTCGATTAGTGTTAGCACGGTAGTGTGGTTCAAAGATGTGGTCAGTATTGATTATGGCTTCACCAAGCCACGGGCTTGGTAAAAGGAAGCATCGGTTGATTGACAATCATAATACGCGTGGACCACTACAAGTTTCACACACCTTGTTTACGGCTTTGATCGCCTCAGCTTATGAATTTCGCTTTTGATTTCCTTAACATCCTTAATCATACAACGGATGGCATCCGTTAGAGCAGACCTATCGAGTCGCTAACTCGTAAGAGTTACCGATGAAGGAGCAGGAGTGTTAGGATTATTGACTTTGTTGCAGAAATAGGAACTTTTGATTTTGCTCGCAAATCTCAATCACATCTTTAGGTCTACGATTCAAGATATTGCCGCCGCTACTGCATTCAAGAATCTTGATCATTACCGCTCAACCCATTGTAAAAGATATTGACTTGTTGAAGCTCGTGAATTCATGATGGGGCATTTCCGAGGAGATCTTTGAATCTCTCCCATGCCTCTCCAAAGTTTTCATCGAAATTTTGACGAAATCCGAAATTTCATTTTAAGATTAGTCGTCTTTGATGGAGGAAAGAAGTAATTCACGAACTTTTGAACAAGATCCTCCAAGTTTCGATAGATCGAGGGGTTCTTTTTCCACCGGATCCGGTTGTCCCTCAAGAGAGAATGGAAAAGCATCAACTTGATGACTTTTTGTGGCACATCCTTGTAATTGATAGTTGAAGTCGGTTTGTTAAACCAACGGATGTGTGCATATGGGTCTTCACGATCAAACCCGTGGAATTGATTTGTAGACACAAGTTGGATCAAATGTGTCTTCAATTCAAGTGATCGAATTGATTACGGTAAAACGATGGCATCTCCATAACCCTCGGTGGGTGCTTGGAGCATTTCCGCCATAGTACGCTCGCCCCGCCATTTCGACAGGAGGTGGTGGTGGTAGACGCCTCGATCACTACCGTGAAGGAGCCGAACGTCCTCACGCCTTCGAGGAATCTTTCCAAGTTCGAAAATGGACTCAGAACTGGAAGAACGAAAAGCATGCACTATGTATAAAACCAATTTTCAAAACAAATGAGGCAAAACACAAGTGAACTTAACCAATAATCACAGATGAAATGGCTTTGAAAAGGTACACCAAATCACAAGTGACACAAAGGCAAGTTTTAAATCGATGTTCGGGAACTTATTAATGGTCGCACCCCCGCTAGGTAGTGCAACCGCCTTGATTTATGTGGTTGATTTTATGTATTCAATTAAGTACCACCGAAAAGACGAGGTAAGATCTGTGCAAATGGGTTCAAAAACTTTGGACAATATTTTGTTATCGTCCTGCTTAACCAAATCGTATCTCTTCAAGAATCACCTTAAAAGAGAATACAAAATAGAAAACGTTCGATTGTTTTGTTGTTTTATATTTTTGGTGTTTTAACACTTTAGGAAAAGTGTTAATGACTTTTTGGTTTTCTTATAACTTTACAAAACTTTTACAAATGGTGGGTATGTGCAACAATGGATCCGAAAATGGCTAAACACACGCTAAAGCCTCCCGGCAATGGCCTAAAATTTTGATTCGTGCCAAACAAATCAAGTCAAACAGACTTGAAACAATTTCGAACACAAATACAATTAAGTCCCGGAGAATAGATTGAATTCGGGTCGCTTAGTCCCAGGAGACTCAATGGTGTGTAAACCGATTCAGATGATGGGATGATCACTAAGGATAGTGATCTCAGAAGGTTATGATTAGAAATTACACCACTTGATTGATTGGAAAGGAATTGGACACGTAACTGGAAAGCACAACAACCGGATCAAAGAAACGTAACGTGAGTTTAAAAACTACGCAGACGCACAAAATAAAAAGTGAAAACTAAGAAATAAAAGACCTAAAATATAAAATGACATTTTGGAATCCTAAAAATAAAAGAAAATTCTTAGAAAAGGAAAATAATTTTTAACACTATTTAATTAATTACTATTAATTAAAAACTATTTTAACTATTTAATAAATACCCTAAAATAGAAGAAAATAGGAAATAAGGCTAGAAAAATAAACTTATGATTCTGGAAAATCTAAAATACTATAAAACTAATTTTAAAACTAAAAATATATTTTTCACACTTTTTATCTAATTATTACTAATTAATAACTATTTAAAATACACTTAAATAATAGAAATTAGAAAATAAACTTGGAAAAATAAAATTTTAACTTTGAAAAATCTAAAATATGATAAAACTAATTTTAAAACAGAAAATATATTTTTTAGACTTTTTAATTATTTATTACTAATTATTTATTATTTATTAACTATTTAAAATTATAATAAATACTAAAAAGATAGAGAAAAATCAAACTTTTTCTAAAAATCCTATATGATGACGAAACCTAAGAAAAGAGAAAACAAGTTTTGCTTATTAAAAAGTTGAAAAGATAAATCAAAAAGCTAAAAATCTTAAATAAACGCTATCACTATTTTTATATTGATGTTTTTGTGATTTTATTTTGAAAACTACTTATATACTAATATTATGAAACTTTAATAAAGACAAAAGATTTACAAAATTCAAATAAGCGCTTTGATAGGTAAAAGCCCAACAATATTTATATAGCTTATTTGAGTGAAATAAGCTCAAACAAGCTCGCGGAAGAAACAAAAGCTTAAAACAGATTCAAACAAGCTTAATGAGCAGATCAAGCTAGAACATGCAAGAAAGCACACCGATAAGCTAAGAAATAGCAATAAGCACTTTGGCTTTTGAAACAGAAATGGGACAATATATAAGCTATATGCAATTTAGCTAACAAGCTCCAAACTGAAATCTAAGACTTGACAACTCAAGAAGACCAGTTGGCTTTCCAAAGAACCAAAGAACTCAAAGTTTGGACAAGTAATAAGCTTAATGCAAGCTTATCAAATGGGTACACTATCCGTGTACGTGAGCGCTTATGCGAGCAATGTGTACCAAGGATAAGCTATAAAATAAGCACTTTAAAAGCTAAAAACCAAGAACTAATATTTTGTATTTTATACACCAACTAGACTACAATACCTCCAAAGCTTATAATCGAAACCTACTAATGAACCCTCGGAATTCCCAAGTTAATTCAAAACGACCTTCGAGAATTTTGACTTTTGAGAAAAACAAAAGTTGACTAAGTTGGATTTTAATCTGATCTAGAGCACTTAATATGTTGTTTTAAAGTGAGATAAGACTAACTAGAGCAATATTATCAACTTTCTAACACAAAACAATGATTTTGGATCATGAACTGTCAACAGTGGCTGCAAAATTTAAGACCAAAGTGATTTTTGACTTTCTGCTATCAAGGACTTGTTTTCTTGACTAATATGAGTTGTTTAGACCTATTTAGACAGGTTTCCAACAAAACTAAGAACCAAAGACCCTTTAATCACAAAAAAACAAACACCCTCTTATGTTGACTGTATTGAAGCTTTTTAGAGTAAAACACAATTTTAAACCATAAACTTGCTTACAGACCTTATATAATCTATTATTAGCACTAAAGGAACACAAATCAACAACACTAATCAACTGAAACCAAGATTCTAGACCTAAGCTTGTTTGACTGTCAAAATGAGATTTTTCAAACACAAATTTAAATTAACACCCTACTCGATTTTAATGATCAAACACACTAAATTATGACTAGTAAACAAATATAAATGAATTTAGAGCTAATACACTAGTGTAACGTTGAAATGCCAAATTGGCTAAAAATGCTTACAAGAGCTTCCAAGTTTTAAACCGAGAACCGTGACCTTAAACCAAATCCTATAGCTTCCCAAGAAGCACTATACCAAGGCCATCCAAGATACACCCTGCTCCAGCTTCTTGATCTTCTTCACCATGGATTTTTAATTTTTAACTATTTTCTTGCTATTTTTGGTGATTTTTTATTTTAACTTCTAAACTTGTTTTAGATGTATCTAAAAGCTTGAAATAGCTTTCTAGGAGCTTAAGTGACTTATACTAGTCCATATTAACAACTGAAAACAACATTTGGTACAACATGAAATTTTGCTTAAACATGAAAATTTGCATAATCTGAAATTTAACTTAATACTTGAATCAAAGGTTCACAAAAGCTTTATGATAACATAATAACTTGAAATACAAAGTTTAAGAACTAAAACATACACTGGATTTGAAAAGAAAATTAAAACGACATTAAAACTAAAAATTACACTAGATATTTCAATACATTGCATAACTCCTCTTCTTTATAGACTTATCATACTTCCCACGTGTCTCTGAGACTTTCCCACCACATCTAAGCCCTTGGATCACTCAGAATCATCAGAACTGTCCACATGTATTTTTGGCGCCAAAATTCTTCAAAGGTGTTCTATCAATTAATGGATTGGTTGTGTTAATTAAAGCTTTTGGAGTGTAGGCGCGGGGAACATGGTATGGGAGGCATGTTGAAAAGTTGGAAAACCACTGTTTTTGAATATCTCGATGGGGAGACATAGCTACAGTAGCTCTGGTTTTCTTGGGCGCGTTTTCTCATCTTTTGACTTTCCTTGACCGAAGTATTAATAACAAAGGGGGTTCAAAAAGGAGTAGTGACTGGGGTCAAAAGGTTGTGGACTGGAGGGGTCAAGGTGCAAGGGTTCAAGGGCCAAGGATGATGGGCTTGTGTATTGGATTTGGATTGGGCCTTAGGATTAAAATAGGATCCGGTTTGGTTTTAGTGGTAAACAAGGACCAAAAGTGAAATTTTGCCAAACTCCAAGGACTGAAAGTGAACATTTCCAAACTTCTCACAAGGACCAAATTTGCCAATTTTGATAATACAAGAACCCTTTTTTCATAAAATCCATTTTTTAAGGTCCAAGGACTATTTTTGTAAATTTCCAAAGTTAAGGGACCTTTCTTGCCAATTGACCAAAGAATCATTCAAGGATCATTTTAAACAACTTAGAATACTTCAGGGACCTTGAATGATAAATTTCCACATTTTTGAATTTCCAGGGACTAGATTTGACAACTTTTAAAACTCTGGGACTAAACCGCCAATTTTGCAAACTTGATACATTTTCATCGATTTTGATATTTTGCAATTAAAACACATAAAACACTGATTTGTGATAATTTGATCATTTTGATGTGTTTTTGAGTGTTTTCAGATGATTTTGCAGTTTAGATTATGTAAAAATGATGAGTATTTGGAAACTCATCATATACAAATATCAATTGTAATTCTTATCTCGTTATGGTTTACTGGCCATTATCCTTACTATTGTTGTTGCATATTACGACTAGTTAGTCTTTGTCTACGTTAATTGTTTTGTGGATAAAAGATGTAACCCTTCCACTAGAGTAGAGAATTTAGTTGTCTCAAGCCCCTTCCCAAAAGAAACTCGACAATATTTTTGGACATTGACTTAATTACACGACATTTATGTTACTTCACATATACAGAAACATACGAGTAAGTCACTCCAATCAACATTAAAAAATGCTTCTTATAAGTTCAGTAACCCAAGTAAACAAAATGAAAGTTCAGTACCTTAGGCGAACTTTTTTGGAAAGTTTAGTAACATATTTGTATATTAGCCCTAATATAAATTTGTTCTTCTACCTAAAACCTGTAGAAGGTCAAGTTATATTATTACTCGTATGAACAATAAAGTCAATGTCCAAAAATATTGTCGAGTTTCTTTTGGGAAGGGCTTAAGACAACAAAATTGCCACTTTAGTAGAAAAGTTACATCTTTATCCACAACACAATTAACGTAAGTCAATGTCCAAAATATTGTCGAGTTTCTTTTGGGAAGGGCTTAAGACAACTAAACTCTACTTGAGTGGAAGAGTTACATCTTTTATCCACAATACGCTTAACGAGATAAAGACTAACTAGTCGTAATATGCAACAAAGAATAGGACATTGAACGGTAAACCATAACGATAAGAATTGCAATTGATATTTGTATAACTCAACGATATTCATATCAAGAATAAGACATTTGGTTTTGTGAAGTTGTTGGAACAATCTGAGTCGTCCGGAAACTGTCTGCTTTCTTCATAACCGAATGACATGGAGAGATTCACGCTCAGATACAATTGAATCCAACCGTCGACAACTTCGTAAAATCAAAGCAAAAGTTTCCATGGTTGGAGCCCACTTGGTAAAAAGGTCGACGATCTTACCACTAGCATTCATAATTTGTATGTTTGTCAAATACAGAGTTTCCAAAGACAGTAAATCCCAATCAATTTTGTCTGCACAAGATATGTATTTATCATTGAGTGAAAGGGAAAGGTGTTCTAAAGTCTTAGAAATTAAAAATATTGTGGAATTATAACGGATTTGGTTGTGAACAACTTGATAGTCGATTGGCTAGTACTACAAGTGTATGCATACTCTACAATACTCTTAACAAAGTGTTTGGTTATTGCTCCTGTATACAATCTCAACAGAGGAAACCAAATTAGGATTGTTGCGGTGAGAAAGTGTGTTTTGCAAATTCAAAGAACTTCTTTGAATTACCGAAAGCGACTATCTAAACTAATTTGGGACGTTGTAGTCCAAATATTCTTCCATTTCCTCGACAATGCACTAGTCCGAAAACAAAATTCATGTCAAAGAACGCGAGAATGTTGAAAAAACACTTCAAAAGTCAAAACTGGACAATTAATATTGGATGAGGTCGAATCGTTAGAGTTTTCCACTTTACAAATCAAACGGCAATTTCGGATCCTAAGTTAATGTCACGATTCAACTCATTAAGCTAGAGACTTTCATCATAAATATGTTATTTTTAGTGACCACTTTTAGTATAGCCCATCTATGTTTCTAATCAAGATTAAAATGAGTTCTAATCTTCTTAGAAGCTTGATGTTAAATGATGAGAGGTTGTCATTGCTACTTCAAGTTGTCGATAGTTTACGGATTTGTTGCGTAAATCTTGTGAAGAGCCTCAAAATGTGATAAAAAAAACTTCTAAAAGTCGGGTGTCATTTTCTAAACTTTAAGGGTAAAACCTGGAATTTATCTCAATTGGAAAACTAGAAGGGGGGGGGGGTTGAATAGTTTTACCAATTTAAAACTTCCTTTTAAATATTTAGATCGATTATGTCAATCTATTTGGTTGTTTATGTTGGACGTTGATAGATAGATATATAAACGTGTAATGAAAGATAAGGAGTAAGAAGCACATCACCACGACACAAGTATTTATAGTGGTTCGCTACAAGGACACCTTCCTTTCCCTACTCCACCCCCGATTCACCTACTCGAGAGTTCAGAACACTACACCAACTCCTTATGGCGGAGAAGCCTTCACAACGCCGCTAACCTTTTGGGTACAAAGCTAAATACCGAGTTCTTTCACACCAAGGCGAACCACACCTAACACAACGTCGCCTACCCTTTATACTGTGCTAGGCTAACCACCGAGTTCTTTTACACCTTAGGAGAACTAATCCTTCATAACGTCGCCTACCCTTTATTAGGTACTAGGCTAAGTACCTAGTTCTTTCACACCTTAGGTGAACTACACCTTCACGACACAACACCTAATCTCAAGGAGATCTACTCTTGTTACAACACCAACAAGGATATCACCATCCTTGTATATAAACAAATACATATATGTATAACGATGCACCTCATCGATTATACGACCTAGGCATTCTTCCCAAATGCTACTTGATTTGATTCTTTGGCATCATTCACTAATGCTTTTGACACAATGCTTGGCACCCTTCACTAATGCCTTCGTCTTGACACCTTTAGCATCCTTCACTAATGCTTTGACACGGATGATGAGCACCTTTCACTAATGCTTTCATCTTGACACTTTCGGCATTCTTCACTAATGCCTTCAACCCAACATCTATGGAGAAAGGAAGAACTATCAACAAGAGAACCTTAGTAGTCTTGATGATGACGAAGCATGGCAATTCATGGACTTTGAGCTTGCACGTCTTCAAGGGGTGGTGATCTTTCCTTTAAGAGGAACCTAGTAGATCACACAAAAATAAAAGACAAACTACATAGATCACTTAGATCTGAGGTTAGAGGGTTAGAATACTTTGGGGAAGTATGTGTAAAAAGCACACCTAGAGAGGAAGAAATGGCTCTCTATTTATAGAGGAAATTCTTCTTTCCCGGATCCCACGGATCCCTACCACAAGGGATCCGGCTAGCACAACGCTAGGGATCCGTGGTCCGCTCCTCTTTGCCCATGGGTATTTTTGGTTATGGGTCATGGGTTATGGGTTGATCCATGATTTTCTTTCTAGATACAATGTATCTTAAGGATACAATGAACTTGGTTAAGTGGTATATATAAAACCATGGGTTATGGGTCAAAAACCATTTGCTAGTATTTACCCATTTAGTATATACTTGTATTTACCCAATTTAGCATACACTTAGTTTTTACCCATTTTAGTATACTTAGTTTAAGTATATGTTTAACCCAATATGTAAACACTAGTTGTTGTACATATGTATCTAAATCATAAAATCACGTATACTTGTTTTAGTGTTTTATGTGAAGGCGTAAGTGTGTTAGAAAACTATTAACTCAAACTATTTACGTATTCTATTAGTTTCGTTAAAATGATTTTATATTTGTTATCGACAAAACATTAGAAGATCGTAAAATATAAATAAACGTTTTCACGGCTTATTTGTATTAACACACTTCTTCAAAACCGCTTCATTTCATTTAGTTTTTACAACACATTTAATGACATACGCGTTATACAAATCATCCCAAAAATAAGTTACAATTTTTTTCTTATTATATCTCGAGTCCATACTAGTTTCATCTCAAACACACCACGATTCAGAAAACAAAATCACCAGCTTCATCTCAAGCCAGTTAAATTTAATCTTCTTTTTCCTCACGATTTTTGTGTTTTGTGAATTCAATATATAATCTTCTTTTTTCCTGACGATTTAACTTTAACTAATTAGGGATTTTAATAATTGGTAAGTAATGCGTTTTTTTCCGACCCAATTATAATACGTTTGTGATTTTTTTGTTTAAATTTATTTTTATACTAGATTACATTTATACTTTTTTTGTTACTTTTGTTTAATTATGTTTTGTTTTGAGTTCATTTTTTTATTATACAGGTTTACATTTTTTTTGTTTTGAGTTCATGTGTTTTAAGAAGGTAGTCTTTTATATATGGACTTTTTCGAATTTCAAAATTAATGAAAATATGATTTTAAGAGTTTTTTTGTATTTGTATAGGATTTTGTGATGCAGAAGTCTAAAAGGGAAATCAGGATGAAAATGAATAGTACAATTTGTTGTCGAGGAAGGTAAATTCCTTACAAATCGAATGAGAGATGGTTGTTTTGTATATGTGTGTTTGATGCACGAAGTATATTTGTTAAATTTGTGTTTGTTATGACCACAAACTGCTTGATGAAATGTATGTATGAGCAAATATGAATTGGATTCGCCCACTTTAGTTTGATGTTTTAGAAATCCAAGGTCATGTAATTGCATTTAATATATTGATTATTTGTTTATGGATAATTTTTTTTTATGAAAGATATTGTAGCATCTGAGAACATTGAGTCTATTCAAGAAGATATAGATGAAAGGTTTGGAACCAGTAATTACATGGTAGCATTCCTATTAATCGATGCTTTGTAAATAGTTTAATTGCTTAACTAAAGTTCTTATAAGTAAAATGCTGGATAGAAGAATCCAAAGAAAAGGCTTACCGCCCATGAAGTTATGTGTTTGTAACATTGTCTAAAAGCTCTGGCTAATTAAAATAAGTTTTTTTTTTTACTAATTTAGATCTTGCTTTCTTTAACAGCCACTCGTGGATTGTTGACGACAATTTAGGACTCGATAAGCCTCTTGATTTCGCACTATTATCATGTTTGAAGCAGTTCAATGAACAAGCTCAAGAAGATGGCTTTACGTGTATTCTTTTTAATAATAATTTGTCTACTTCATTGGGAATTTTTGGCATTGTGAAGATTATTCTTATTATATATTTTTAGGATCATATAAAGGTTAAATATTTGATTTTGGGTTGGAATTTGAGTGGTAAACGGTTTTTACTCAACCGATGTGAAAGATGTTATTATAATACAGGTTTCAAACAAAAGTTATTCTAATGCCTCTTATCATTTAGTTACTCCTAACTACACAAGTGTAGTCTCGCTAGCGATCTCGGAATGCATCACAAAACAAGTTCTAGAATCTATTATACTACCGGTACACTCACTAAGCATTAAGATAAATGCTTTTATTCTTAAAGATCTAGGGGCGAACCTCACATTTTTGGGTTGGAATTTGAGTGGTAAACGGTTTTGTGCTAGTCATATAATTCCTATTCACGAGACGCTTTATTAAGACTAAAGTTTAGCTCATAAATGTCATAAAAAATTTTAAATTTGGTGCTAAAATTTCCCTAACAAATATTTCTCATAGTTTATTACACAAAGTACCAAGGACAAGACAAATGATCAAGTGAGTGAATAGTTTCTAAGTTCCCGTTTTATTCTCCCTCCCTACACTTAAAATTGTTGGTGGTAAGTCGCCCAGAACAGGGTTAAGACAATCAGTAGCAACTGCAATACCACTAGGTGGTTACCGGATATCACTTGGAATCGTGTAATCACTTTTCAAAGTAAACTATTCGACCCTAATGAATGGGTTACATGAATATCTACTTGGGATAAGACCAAATGTTAGTTATAGAATTGGGCACAATTCAATAACCCTTGCGCTTATCAGTGTTTAGCTTTCAGTTTGTTTCTCCTGGTTATGTATCTTTTTCAGTATTTTCATGCTGATGAAAACTATCTCTATTTATAGTAGAGAATACTCACTCCTAGTTAATGGACATTATGGATGATTAACTGCCAATTAATCATTCATAATAAGCTCCATTATCATAGGAATAGTGGTTACATGACCAATTAAAATTGGTCAAAAGCGATCATAAGAGCCAATTGAATGAGTCAAAGGTGTTACAAAATAATCACTACAACACTACCAAGAGGAACCATTACACTAGCGGCAGGAACCATACACTACCGGTAGGAACCATCGCAGGAACCATTACACTAGTAGTGGAACCATAACACTACCAAGAGGAACCATCGCCATTACACTATCAAGAGTAACCAATACACTAGCAAGACAAACCACTACCGAGTTGAGTCGGGTGTTCGGGGACCTCATGGATGTACACTCTGCACCTCCTAACCCAAAACCGGTGTGAACTAATCCCACAAGTGCACTAAATTTACCAACAAAACTGAACATTGTCCCCAATGTTCTCCGAAAGCATCAAAGTTATGATAAAGGAAGGTAAGTAAGGAAAAGAAACTAGAACTCCCTTGATTAGCTCGGTAGGATATGTGTGAAGTTGCGGTTAAATCTTCTTCCAAGAAGAATGTATAAGTAATAAGCTTCATCCAATGTGTGTTTCTTCTTCTTTTCCAATATAACATGCATACTCATAAGAAAACAAACGAAACCTTCAGGTAAAATTGGCGATAAAACTATATATGAGACACAACTACACTAGAAAGCAAGTGAGATATAATGCTTGTGGAATGGATGTTTGCGCCGGAAAATTAAGACCTTGGAATTTCCTAAAATTTACAAACTACATGAAAACAAAACCGATCATTCATTTCTACATAGCTGGCGTCGTCAGCTTTAGTCCTGACGCCGTCAGTTTCCCGACAAAAAGTGGTGCTGCTTTTCCGAAAAATTCGGAAAAATTACATCATTAAAACCTGGAAAAATTTCTACAAAACATCCATTATGACTCGATACAAGCATTTGACTCTAACAAATACACATATATATCAATTTCAATTATTGTAATCTCATGTTCATGTTCTTAAAAACTTATGTGATCTTCCATACACTTATCTTTTTGTAAAATACCTTTATATGTAATTAAGACGAGGTTAAAGACAAAATAAAGCATTTTCACAAAATCTAACATGAGAATAAACAACAATGACAAAGATATAAAACACACAAATTGAAAAACAAAACAAGCAAACAATTAAGCATGGGTTGTGTCCCACGAAGCGCTTTTATTTATTTATGAGTCTTGTAGCTAGACTCGAAGTCGTGCTCCTACGTCAACTCATTTTTCATCCTCAATGAAAACTCTATCATATTGACAAAATTCTCATCTACTCTATACATAGGTCCTAGGGTCAAGCAATCCCAGTAGAGTCTCCTTTTCTCCCACATAAAGTTCAAGCCTTTTTCAATATCCTCTTTGCTCTTTTCCTCAAAGGCTCTAATGTTATCTCATTCATAGTGGGATAGAGGGCCATATCCGTTAATTTTCCAAGGCATCCTATATGTAATTTCATCTCCCTTCCGTAAACCTAACCGTTCCCTCGGACTTGTTATAGCTTAGTTTAGATTTTTCAACAAACGGTTTTCCTAACACAAACTGGGACAAGCTATAGTCGATGACACATCCTATATCTTATAGGATCATAAAATCAACTAAGTAGGTGAAGTTTCCTACAAAGACGTGTACATCCTTGACCCTTCCCACAAAATTGCAAATCCCACTGGGATACTTAGGGTCCCTCCTAATCTTAAGTCGCGCATTCATTATGTCATTGTAAACAGCTGATGACATCACGTTGATGGGAGAGTCCATATCTATGTAAGCGTGCTCGACATTCATATATCCAATCATACAAGGGATCTTGATGTTCCAAGGATTTCCTCTCCTAATATTTCGGCATATTCTAATGATGGGTGATCAAGGATTGTCGATTATATACTTGTGGTATGCAATTTCTTCCTTAGTGGGATAATGATTAAAATAGGCATTAGTCTCCTCATTATCACTTTCATTTACTATCTTGGTGACCTCAATGTCACCTCCTCCTAAGTCATCACATGAACTATTGCTAACCATGCAGCCAACGCCCGAGGCGCTAATCGCTTTTTCAATAGCGTCCCTAATTGTACTCTCAAATAACCTATGCAAGTCTTTAAGCTCATCGATTTTACTAGTGATTCAGTTGCGAAGAGGGTTGAAGGAATGTTGGTAAAGTGGTTGACTTGGAGTGGGTGGGCAAAACTTAGCAAGGAAACGGGTAGTGAGATCATCCCAACTTGAGATGGATCCGGCGGAAAGTCGCTCAAGCCAATTAATAGCTTAGTCCCGTAGAGAGAATTGGAAGAGACACAAGCGTGTGGTCTCCCGTGTGGTAGCATCAAGGTCGATAGAGTCAACAATTTTTAGAAAATCCTTGAGATGCTGATTAGGATCTTCGGAACGAAGTCCATGGAATGCACATCCGTTTTGCACCAACCGGATGGTGTCGGATCGCAGGGCCGTAGTTTGAGCTTGAATGGAGAGCTCAATGGTGTTCCTATAGCCTTGATGGCTCGGTCTAGAGTATTCACCAAGAGTACGGCCTCTTGGCAGGTCAAGTGGTGGTAGATTGAGTGGAAGGACTTGATGTGGTAGTGGATTGTTGTTTGGTGGTGGATTGTCACCCATGGTGATAAGTGACAAGGTTACGAACAAAAACACAAAGAAGGGGAATAGACTACAAGAAAGCTAATGAAGATTAGAAAAAAGCTCACTTGATAGGAATCAAGCGAGGGAACCTAAACGAGATAGAAGTCTAACTAGCTATTCTATTCCTCGGCAACGGCGCCAAAAACTTGATAGCAGGGTTCGGGGTCGAGAAAACCTCCTTTTCTACGAGCAAGTTTTTCAACCCTCTAGGCACTGAACCTAATCGTTGTAGTGTAGTATGGGGTAATCCTCGGGGATTGATTTCATTCTCTAGGGGAATAGGAATGCTAGAAAGAGATTTATGACGAGAAGGTAGGGTTGAGGATGATTCTTTATTATCTTTTTTATGTTTTTAGAAAGCAAAGGTAAAATCTCGGGGTATATGATTGGGGGGTGGTACTTCTACCGATTTCACTACTTTAACTAATTATCTAATTATCTAATTACTAAGGATAGTTTATGCTAATTGAAGTGTGCTCATATGGTGATTAAAGATGTGTTCACTTAGATACTCTTACTCCTTAGTTATCTTTTATTGGTCGGTTGAATTGTCACTTCCTTTATCTTAACGCGTTGTATTCCTATTAGTCGTAGAGGGTGCTTATTCCCTAGTTCTATGAATGTATCTCTCCTATAGAATACACAGGATCAGCAAGTATAATACTATCTTCCCCGAATATCCTATTGTCCTAAAGCACACTCACGCAGTAAACACAACGATAGCCTAGTTGCACTCCTAGGCTTCTATCAATTAAGACAAGAGACAACCTAACAACAATCAATAACTAGGTTTCATAGATCTAAACAAACACACAAGTAATTTAGCTAGACATGTTAAACAAGCAAGCATACACACAATCAATTGAACATGGGGTAGACATGATGATAAATTGGAATAACAAACTTATCTTGATGTGTAAAATAGGGTATGGGACCCTAGAATACTGTCCAAGTCGGACTACAACTAAGTTAGGGTTTGCCCTCCAAAATTTTACCTCCTAAAATACAGAAAAATCAAATTCTATATATAGATTTACAATCGCGACGACGTCGCCTTTTGCTAGCGACGCTGTCAGGTCGCCGTCATTAGGGTTTCGTCTGGGCCAAGTCATCGTTGGGACAACGTCACTTGAGAGTTGTGACGCTGTCATTCTTCATGCAGGACGTCGTCTGAATCTTGGATCTTGGGCGTTTGGTGTGAAAAGTGTGAGTGATGCCCTTCCAGAAGTTAGGCGTGACGCCGTCAGGCTTTAGGACCAGAAATTCCGCTGAGCCGTCGCGTGCATTTTTTGATCAAGTATTCATAGAGTCCCCCTTTGGATGGGACGCCGTCATGTGTGCTAAACAGGCTTTGAGTGTCTTCGATCTTGACTTTGTCATTTTCTTCATGTTTTGGCTCCTTTTCGTCCAAATATGCTTCATTCCAGCATTTTGCTTCCAAAAGACCTAAAAAGTGAAAAGGAACGATTTTAAGCAGTAACGGATATAAAATATGTCAATTTAGGGCTTAAATGACCCTTTAAAAGCGTACATTTTAAATCCTTAGCAGTTGGGCTGTCCCAAACAAGTACTTTGGATGGGCCCTAATACAAAACGCCCAAATCTTAAGGACCTTTTAAAATTTAGCCATCCAATCCTCAAATCAGATTTTGAAACACTTGACGCTCCACAAACCACTTACAAATCGCCCAAAACTTGATTTTTACATAATAGTGATTAAATGATGCAAAATTATGCATAACTAAGAAAATTTAAAATGCTACAAGTTCTGTTGACCCACTATTAGTTAGCAATTTTCTTATGATTCTTATTTATTGTCTATGTGACTAAACATGAAACACTTTCGTGTCTCATTGTTGCATTTAGTGATATCCTTTGAAGAAGGTGTCACGTTTCATGTTCTCTTTCTCTCAAAATAACATCCACGAAGAAGTTGAACACGCACTTAATGATTCTTAGTTGATTAGATTTGATCAAGTGTTTTCGAGAGGTGTGGATATTGAGAAAGGTTAGTTTTTTGGTGCTTGGACTTCTACGACCGAAAACAAGGATGCTATAGATGCTGCCATTGTTGGAACACTTGCTGCTCATAAAGAGGTATTTCTCTGTCTCATTTTTTTGAGGTTGCAATTTTAGCTCATTTACTTATGAACGGGTTAATACAGAATATTACTCGTAAACTCTTTTGGACTATAATTTAGTAGGTAGTTTACTCTTATGCATAGTGAACTTCTAATTCACATTAGGTAAACTCTTATATTTAATTTATATAATTTGTTGATTCGGGCAAAGATCAAATGGGTTGAAAATTGACCCATTGAGTTCCTGCCCACTATTTATCAGTATGTACCAATATCAATATCTATTTATTCTAATAAACATGAGTTGAAAAAGACCATTGAGTCACGATGAGGCGAAGCTGAAGCCTTTGGTAAAGAAGTGTGACTTTCAATAATGAAGTTAAACGAAGGTAACCGTGTGAACGCATTATATATGACTTGTTTTTTTTAATTGTCTTCATAATACCTTAGTTTGAGTCCTCAAATTTATTACATTCGGAGATCATATTGTATTAGATGCATTCCACAGAGAAAATAACTAAGAGTGGCGGTTTGAGTTGGTGATGCAATAGAAGTCATGTGTACTGAAAATGATAGGAAAATGAGTAGAAATTAATAATTACATGTGACCTTCGATTACGAGTCTGATGTTAACGAAAGTGGAAGAAAATTCGGTTTAAGAGCAACGACGACATACCACAAACGCCGAAATCAAGAACACATAATTATCAGTACATATTTATTGATGATAGAGATTTTGATTCACCTCCTCTCTATATATAGGAAAAATAAAATAAAAGTAAAGCAATGTAACTTTGTATATCCCATCGTTTGTTGGATGTAACAGCCCATAACAGGATAAGATAATCAATGTCAGTAGCAATACCACTAGGTGGTTACCGGATATCACTTGTAATCGTGTTATCACTTTCCAAAGTAAACTATTCGACAAACCACTATACACTGAGTGAGTCAGGGTTACTACACAATCAAGAGTAACCAATACACTAGCAAGACAAACCACTTTTGAGTCGAGACCTCATGGGTGTACACTGCACCTCCTAACCCAAAACCGTGTGAACTAATCCCAAGTGCACTAAATTTTCCAACATCGTTGAGAAGGTAGCTTTTGTCTCCTATGTTTGAGTATGATGAAGAGTTTTGGGTTTTGGTTTTTAGTTGTAATAACAAAATGAATTCTTACCAATCTTGTTATGTGACGCAAAATATTATCATCCTTGCCCTACAGATCCTTGATTCGCATTAACTTTACGTTTCAAAAGTATGTTGATCATGAAAAATAGCATGTAAGTTGACAAAACTAAGTACGTTCTGTTAGAGAACTTGCCGAGAAAGATATGGTGTAATCTTCGATTACCTTCTTAAAATGAAGAATCATAAGTAATTCTCACAGGAGTTAAGGTCTGAGGGATTATGTGTTTGGAGTGATGCTAAGTAAAAGATACTTTGTACCATCGCCATTATGATTCATTTATTTTGTTTGTTTGATATAGTTGAGAAAATGAGAATTATTTTATTTACACTAAAAACCCATTATAGTTGCGAAAATTAGAAAGATTTAGTTTCACATGTAAAGTTTTTTGTGCATTATCTGTATTTAACAAAAAGTTTCTATCAATGTCCGCTATTCTTTTATGGGCTTTAAAGATGAAATTCTACTATGAATTATTATTTTATTTACACTAAAAACCCATTATTCTTAAATAACACATATAAACTAGCATATTAAACATCATTTTCAGTATCAATCCAAAGTTCCAAACAACTAAAATTATTTTTAAAATAAATATAATTTGGAATTTTAGGTCAAAGAACTTAAGAAGTTTGACCAACCATACGATTATGATAGTATCAAACTAACAAAAGATAAAATGTGGTCATCAAGAACTTAACGACATTAAGAGTAAAGGGTATGTTAACGTTAGTTAGGCGTTAAGCCTTAATGCTACAACATAAGTGCGTTAAGCACACCGTTCGATGTGTTAAGGCATCGTTAACGGGAGTGCGTTAACCCCCTAACGCTGCGTTATTAAAAAAAATCACTTGGATTAAAGTATCCGTTGGATTAAAAAAAAATCACTTTACCCCCTTCCATTTAAACGGCTACTTTGTTTAAAAAAAAATCAAAACCATTTTCTTACCACTATGAATACCCAATTAACACACCATTTTTTTTACACTTCGACAACTCAATCTAATCTATCTTATACTTCCATTTGCTAAAACAAAATGTCGGAGGCAACAAAAAGATGATTCTTTCATGAATCTTCTCGCTGGGTGGAATACCTCAAACCCGGTTCATCTTCAAATGGGATATTTTCATATTTTGATGCATTTAGCGTTTTAAATGTTTTGCGTTGGTTGACAATGATGAGTATTTACACTATTGACTCCAACGTGTTGTCTTTGTGTTATGCATTCGAAGGACTCAATCCGGAGAGCTCGGCCGATGGATTAGTCAAAGATTAACTTGTTCGGTAACTTCTGATTTTTACCAACAAATTGGCCATCCGTGGACCGCTATTCTAACTACCAACACTAGAAAATGACAGTCCCACCAAACACCAGTACCTCCACGAAACACCCCGAGGCAACCCACCCTAGCAGAAGAACAAATATTAAACCACATATCGCTAAAGGCCTTGATACAACGACATAACACAAGAAAAAAGCCCGTTGCAACCCATACGGATAGACTTTGGAGATGAGTGAAGGACCCACCGAGTAGAAAGAAAAAGATGCGAAGGAAAGCAGTCGTGGAAGATCTACACAAACCATACAAAGATGCTCCCGGATCCCCATTCACGCGACGGATAGTAGAATTAGCGAACCAGACATGATGCCTAAGAACATAAAACTCACCGGATCCGGATGACCACGTTACTAAACTTCTCGGGCAGCAAAATATGGCCCGGTGGCGATGCCGATATGGTCTTTGGATGTTCCGGCAAACTGGACCGTCCGGCAAGTAGATGGTTCGACGATTACCCAGCAGCGTGTGGCGGTGGGAGGAGCTAGAGAGAGAGCTTCTAGAAAGGTTCGCTCGGAGGAAGTGTCTAAAGATCGATGGAACTCACAAAGATCGTGCGGAAGGCTCATGAAACCTGTTAGAGTTCAAGGAAAGATGGACCCGTGAAGCTAGCCACATCCCCGTGTGCGAAATAATGCAGATATCCTCATTCACCAACGGAAGCAAATGTCCGGATTGGTAAAACGATTCTCGACCGTAATTCCCAAGACGATCACGGAAATGATGAAGAGGTAGCGATTTTATGCGATCGGAAGAAGCCTACAACACCACGGAACTCCCAAAGGGGAATGGAACATAGTTATACACGGTCACCAGATCGAACCATCCGATGGCGAACCCCCGACAAGCGAAGAGGAGGCCGAAACGGAACAAAAATCCGAAGCCAATACAATCCACCGACAGAGTGATAACTCTGAGCGACCACCGGCGATTACCGAAGAACCATTACGGAATGATACTCGCCCCATTGATTTGAGCTTTCTCAAAAGCACCCAAAGAAATGCAACGGAACTCCAGCGAAGTTACCGCCACCGCACCGTTGAGGAGAGTGATGGTTCTGGTTATGATGTGGATGGTTGAAAAAAGGCAAGCTGATGAGAGGTTGGATGAAGCGATCAATAGCGTTCATGGTTTGCCGGAGACATTCAGGGAGTGGAAATGTCGAAGCGAACCGTGGAAGGATATCTTGTGGGAGGGTTTATGTTGACCAGACTGGTATGCGATAATGTCTGAACTGTTTTCAAAACTTATACCCGGAAATCAAAGCGAAGCTAAGAGAAACACACCTCTAGTGGGATTCTCAGTGACAATAAAGCCTAGGAAAATAGCCTAAGCGTTTCGGCGATGGCCTATATCGTAGAACCATAATGACGTTTCGATAATAAGATCCCCATATAACATTATCACAGGACGATCGGTATGGGAATTAAGGCGATCCTCACCATCCACTCCATGATAAAATTCCCAGCGCGAGGGTAGCAACCTTAGTTACGGATCAATAATCATCTCGAGAATGTAGGAGGTTAGAAAAATACTTCATGACAAAAGGGTTGGAAAGCAAGGTAAAGAATACCCGGAAGAAAGAGGTCCCAACAAAACAGGAGGAAGTAATGATAAACCCCAATTCCGAGCAAATGATTACCATCGGGGCAACTTTTCCAAAGAATGCAAGAGGCGATTGGTAGAACTCTTGAAAAACAAGGATGTATTCGCATGGCAACGGCGAGACATGCGATGGAGTCCCGTCGAGTCATAAACTGAATATCAACGTGAATGCGGACCAATAGCTCGGAAAAAGAACCTTCATTTGAAAAGAATCAAGCAATCAACACCGATGTGGAAGAATGGTGAAAGCGAGGAATAGTCCGGTGACATATCCTACATGGTTTCTAATCCGGTGTTAGTAAAGAACCGGACGGATCATAGAGAATGTGCATGGATTTCAAAAGCATCAATGCCTCGTGGGAAGGACTCTACCCACTCCGGTCGATTGGAAAATAGAGTCGTAATGGGTTACAAGTACAAGTGTTTTTGATGCATACAAGTTGCCACAAGTCCGGATGGCCAAGGAGGACGAAGAGAGGCTGACCTTCTACGAACATGGAACCTTTTGCTACACCAAAATGCCTTCGGTTTAAGGAATGTCGGGTGACTTATCAAAGTCGGTAGATTCAAGTTTAAGGAACAAATTGGCGGAATTTGGAGTGTACGTCGACGATATGGTGATCAAAAGCGAGCGAAGTAGAATTGTCTCATGGCGGAAGCGTTCGATAACCTTGAAGGATCAACATGAAGCTCGACCCTAAAAGTCTCTTTTGGGTGGAAGAAGGAAATTCCTCGGTTTATGTAGTAACATCCGAAGGAATAAGAGCCAAAGAAGAAAACAAAGGCGATAGCCACATACGATCACCTTAACACTCAAGGAAATGCGAGCCTCGGCGAGAAGGTGGCGACTGAACGATTCCTATCTCGATCGGTGAAAAGCTTTACCTCTTCAACACTTTAAAAGCGTCACGAAGACAACCAAAAGGAGTACCGTTGGGCGAAGAGGCGAAGAGGCATTCCGAAGATGAAGAGTGTGATCCTAGAGTTACAATTTAATACCCAGTGGCGGGGAGGATCTTTTGTGTACCTAGCGGCAAAGAAAAGCCGTAAAGCGGTCGATGGTGAGGAAAAGGTAAACAATGCTGTGCTATGTCGTGAGAACACTCCACGATGCGAAACTGCCTCCGGAGGCGGCTGGCCCTCGGCACTACTCCGTGGAGACTCGGGGTATTTCAACTCACCACATCAAGTGATCACCGACCAACCTCCGTGACGTGTTAAGCAAGCACGAATCTTGAGGCGATGAAGTATGCGGTAGAGTTGGGAGCATACAAAATGCCCACATCCCAAGCGCCGTCAAGGACGAGTCCCATGATTTCATAAATGAGATACCGGTCGGCAAAGTAGGAGAAGGAAAAGCAAGTATGCAACATCTCTACAGCAGGAGGAGGAATGGACCTTTCATGAGGCAGGCGTCTAACAAGAAAGGGAGCGAGGTTGGTGATAAGCCTGACCAAGCGGAGTACTTATGCTCTTGACTCAATTTACCTAGCACGAATAACGAGTAGAATATGAGGCATTGTTGGCGGACTAAGGATAGCAAAGGACATGAAGATCAAGTGCTAAAGTGCTAAAGAGTGACCAACCGGTGTCAAGCCAAATCAATGGAGAGTTCACCACTTACAAAGGAAAGCATGGCGAGATATTTAGCTAAGCAAAAGAATACATGGTTGTTTCAAAGCGGTTCGAATACAAAATATCCAGATGCAGAACGGAACCGATGTGTTAAACAGAATTTGGCATCCATTTGACCATTTGACCCAGAAATACTTGTAGAAGTATTGGAGGCACCATCGACGGAAGAGAAGGTTATCGGAGCAATAGTGGAAGAAGAGGCCGGATGTCACCGATCATCGGTTATTCTGAAGGAAAATGGCGAATGATGAAAACGACAAGAACCTGCGGATGAAGATACCCATTATACAATGGAGGGCGGGTGCTATTCAAAAGTCATATTTAGGTCCAATGTTGAGTCGTGGGTCCATTCTGGGCCAATTACGTAATAAGGGAAGTGCGAAGGGCATGTGGCATGCACTCCGGCCAAGATGCGTGGTGGCTAAACTAATCGCAGGATACTACCGCCAACCATGCACTGCGACGGCAGCGGAGGTCATTCAAATGTGAGTCACCGAATACACTTCCGGTTCCCAATTACCAAAGACTCTTATGACTTCTATCTCCATGGCGTTTTCCAATAGGAATGGATGTCTGGTCCTCCTGGTTGCGGAAAGTAAAATATGTCATCGTGGCCATCGACTACTTTACAAAATGGATGGAGGCGAGCCCAGCAAAGACCAGGAAAAGAACATAAAATTTGTATGGGATAACATCGTGTGTCGCCGGCTTGCCGCGCAAATTATGGCGACAGCGGCAGCAACATCCGCCAGTCCTTCAAGCGGTGGTGCGAAAAGCTCAATATCAAGCGGATAAATCTCAGCGTGGCACACTCAAGCCAACGGTCGGTAGGCGGGCCAACAAAAGTTTGATGCGGTTTCAAAACAAGACTAGGCGTAAAGTCCCGGATGGGTTGATGAGCTACAAACGCTTTTGTGGGCTCACCGATCCTGAAGACAAACAGAAACACCGTTCGGTTTGACATATCTGACGAAGCCGATCCTCAGTGGCATGCCGCGCCGAACTATGATGATGACCAAGAAGGCGAAGGCGTTTAAACCTGGATTTATTGGAAGAAAGAAGGGACTCGGTATTGAAGAAGCGGACAAAAGAAGATGGAGCGATACAGCCAAAGGTTAGAGGTGAAAACTTCGGTAGGAGACTTCGTCATAGGAAAATGAAGCGTGAGCAAGAAGACCTAGGAAGTTGGACCCAACCGGAAGGCCCATACCAAGTGATAGAGGCATCGATAACAGTTCATACAAGTTGCAACGGCCGAAGAAAAGAAGTCCCCGCTTTTGAAGCGGCGAACCTAAGGAAATGTTTCTTATAGGAAAACTTTGTATAAAGCCGAGGCGATTGTTGACATATGTTATTAATGAAAGATTAGCCCCACGGATGTCGGAGGGCAATTTTCACACATCTTGTCTTCCGAATAATTAGTAAATGATCTCCCGATAGGCTCGCGACCTCGAGGAGAAAAATGATCGGTGTTCAAAGATGGTTTATATCAAAAGGATTGCCATAAAAATGCCGAACGGTTCATACCCAAGGGTTGCCCAGCGACATATTAAATGGTTCATATCAAAAAGGATTGCCAAACGCTGAGCGGTTTATACCCAAAAGGGTTGCCTGGTGACATTAAATGGTTCATATCCAAAAGGATTGCCAAGCGCCGACGGTTTATACGGGTTGCCCAGGTGACATATTAAATGGTTCATATCCAAAAAGATTGCCAAACGAGCAGTTTATACCCAAAAGGGTTGCCCAGGTGACATATTAAATGGTTCATATCCAAAAAGTTGCAAGCCGACGGTTTATACCCAAAAGGGTTGCCGGTGACATATCAAATGATTCATATCCAAAAGAGATTGCCATATCCGAATGGGTACACGAACGATTTATACCTTAATGAGGTGGCGAAGTAACGTAAAATGGTTCGTATCCAAAGACAATAAAAAAATATACACCTGAGATATACGAAGAAGAGCGACTAACGATTTCATTAAACAAATAAAGATTCCCAAAACAAATTTCCTTAAACATTACAAGCTTCAATGAGATAACATTGTTGACAACATATCCATTACTAAAGAGTCATCCAAAATAAAAGTAACTAAGCTTCACTTAGGAGGAACCGGTCTCCCGTCCTTACCCTTATCATCTAACTCTTCCACAAAGGCGCGGGAGGCGAGGTCGGGCATCAGCGAGATAAAGCAAGCTGACGGTGGCGGTTTCGAACCTGGCGACAGGGATACTCCTGACAAAAGTTCATCGTCATAGCCAAATACTTGTTAGAGCATCCACCTAAATCCTGTGTCGGCCAATATCTTCTTCTCCTCCTCCCGAACGACCGACACCCGTCCAACCACCCAGCCATCCCACTCAAACTAAAGGGGCGCCAATGAAGCCTTATATCATGACTTCCATGAAGGCGGCGACAAAAGTAGGATGAAGTCCACAACGAGATGTGTGCTCGATCTCGAGATTCCCTGCGCCACGGCTAACTCTGACTTTGCTTCAACAGAGCAGCATTCTCTTCTTCCTCATTCTTCGAGCCCTTTAGTCTCCATTAACTCTCTCCAAACCGGATCTTTTCGCCCGAGCATGGGATAACTTAGACCATTCGGGTTTCTCGGCCTCGAGTGCCTTTTTGTTTTCAAAGACTCTTCTGGTAAGTCTCTCGAGCTTATCCTCCCGTCTTGACTCCCAAAGTTTTATCCAAAAGGCGAA
The DNA here is from genome assembly GCA_022545495.1 of Chrysanthemum lavandulifolium. NCBI lineage: Eukaryota > Viridiplantae > Streptophyta > Magnoliopsida > Asterales > Asteraceae > Chrysanthemum > Chrysanthemum lavandulifolium. Next base: position 233,603,570 of record CM040241.1, on the reverse strand, counting down.
TTGTCCTGGCGCCCTTCTCGCATCCACTATGCTCTTGACTCACTATGGTCCGATCGAGGCTCTCAAAACGGACAAGTAAATCAACAAAAGCAAGAGAACCCGGGCGAGAATAGCCCAGATCTCGGGCCGCCGATGTCCGATAAGGTTTGCATGTACTCCTCTTGAGGAGGGCAAATGAACCATCAAATCTACATCTTCATACCCTAACCCGCTCATCCTTTTGATCGACCACCCCCAGAGGTGGCGCTAGAAGCACCTTCATCTTCATCGCACCACCTTCGCGGCGTAAAGGAGGAGAAGTCGCTACAAAAATACAAAATGAATGTTAAGTACACATGAATAAATACAACGAACGATCGGAATAGAAGGAAACACTTCACATCCTCCGAGGAGCGGTGTTCAACAAATGAGAAACCTCGGCATTATGATCCTTCGATCCAGGTTCGATCTTGGATCCACCGGTCAAATCAACACCGGCGTGACATTCTCAACTCATTCGGAGTGACCTCCAAATGCTCCTTACCGACGGAGGGTGGATCATTCGGTATTGACCCTCCGTGGAATGTTCACCGCTGGGATCGTGAGGAATCCAAGTTGACCACGGGGGTGATTTTCTTCCTACGCTTGTTGCCCGAGCCTCCTTTGACCTGACGTTTGCTCGGCTTATAACCCCGAGCTTTTGCCCACAACTTTTCTTCTTATCCTTTCAAAACCTTTGGGTGACCCGACCACTTTCATAGCCTCGATCTTGGAAACCTTAGTGTCGGCGGACTGGAATGGTAACAAGCATCAAATGAGCTTGTCCTCCGACATATCTCCGGACATAGCCTGCCCCTCTGAGTTTGGCTTGATGAGATATCGGACATAGTTAAAGTCGCAAAACATATGAAATGTTAAAGTCACAAGAAAATATAAAATCTTAAACTAATAAAAAAAATATAGGCCGTACCATTCCTGGCATCCTTTAGAGCCGTAACCGGATACTTCCATTTGGCGAAACAACCGCATACAAAACCCGTGAATTTTATCAAGTCTATAACATTAGCGGATGATAGATCCGGCTGGGCATGGAAAATTCCCGGTGAAAAAAGGTCGGAGACATCGAATCGGATGCCTCCACGGCATAGCAAAAGGTACAACCCGGCGATCAATTAAAATTGCCTTTTCCAACCCTTCAACGAAGACAAGATCTCTTGAAAACAAACCTTACGGCTTACCATCCCGCTTAAGCGTAAACAAGTGCCTTGCTTATGCAACTTATAGAAGGCTCGAAACAAAGAAGTCGTGGGGTAATATGAAGGCTACTTATATACCTCAAAGAGTGTAACATGTAAACCTATCGGCACTAATCGAGATATATGAACTTTATAATAATGAAGAACAACTAAAGAAAACTAGAAACGGACTGAAACCCCACCTTCAATAAAATATTCTAAGTACAATCCTATGGCGTCATCTCGGTTGCCCATTATAAAATCACCGTGAAGCCTCGGATGAAGATCGGAGGGTATCCCAAATTCTTCACGGCCCATTTTAGTGATTCGGCAATCATAATCGAGGTATATTTATCTAAGTCAAATTTAGGTTTTGATTTGATGGACCTCGAACGGCCTAGATCCGAGCGGATGAAATGGGCGGTTCGACTTTTAGAGGAAGAATGATCGCACCTTAAAAACTAAAGAAGGAAAACTAGAATAGTACTTGGGTAGAAGGCGAAACAAAAAAATCGTCGAAGCCAATAACTTGAGAGGAGGCATGTGAATGAAAAATTTCTTGTGGTAAAATGAGAGCAACAAGCGTATTTATAAGCGAAAAGGGAGGTTCTTGGAGGTCCCGTCGTGTCGAGATGACGTGCACTATCTTCACCACCACGACGCGCCCATTGCCGTGCCACAACATCGAGGCATCCACCGCGCCCGTACCTGTGGCGACGTGTCATAACTGCAGAAAAAAAAAAAAAAAAAAGAGAGAAGTTTACTAGAGAAGAAAGAGGAACGGTCGGGAAATACTCACAGGATCACCATACTCCCAATATCATATAATGAATGCATCCATTAACATGATACGGGGGGACATGTTGGCGTATGCTAACCTCTACAAACTCCCGCATATTAGTAAAGTGCCGAGGAACCTAACTCTCCGGTCCTAATAAAACTCCCCGACAACATGCAATCTTCGGATAAAGCATTCCGTCAACTTAGACCAAACGCAATTAGATCGGATACACCGGAGGTTAGGCATAACCCTCGCATAACGGATTCCCGACATCATCATGTATTTGAGGAAAGGAATCTTGGTCGTTCTTGACCTTTTGACGGAATCAAATAGAGCAAATCAACTCCCACCGAAGAAGAGTCACTACCATACGTGACCTTGAACTCCTCATCTAATAAAACTTTAGTGGTTGATTTTTAAAATTATATAGTTAAGTGTAATATTATAAACCTCCATGTTTTTTAATATTGGATTATAAACAAATACCCCTTATACTTTATACACTTTAAATTTTATATCTTAAAATACAATATATATGTTGTTTTAAAATAACAACATATAAATTTATAAGATTATAAGTATCGTTTTTTTTTCTATCGTTCAATAAGGACTCATTTATTTCATTTTAAAATAACGTGGACACGAGTTTACATTTTATCTGGCTAAATTCTGAAACGGAATATAACTATCAAATGTACAGTTTACTTTAATATAATAAATATCTTGTGATTGTACTTATAACAATGATTCATGTAATTCTTATTTATATATAGGCTATCTAGAAAAACATTTTTATAAAACATCAACATTTTATCAACACTCATTATGTGCTATTAAATTTGCATCATTATACAACATAATATCGATAGTGAAATTTAAATAACAATATCAACATCTTTGTCACTTAAATAAAATTAAATCTTGAGTTACCTAACATAAATTTTATGAGTAAACTCCGTATGAAACTTATGACTATATAATTATATGCAATTACCTTTAAAGACACAATATATTAATACATAATAATTTTTTGTCAAAAGCCGTAATAAGTATTATAGTTAATTGATAAAAGAATTACACTTTTATGAAAACCTACTAGTGATAAGTTAAAAATTTACCAACAAGTTATTTGGGTTTTGCTAAAATAATATAACTTTTGTGATAATTGGGCCTTAATAGTTTACTACAAAAGAGTCAAAGACTGTTAGGCCTCCTCTATTTCGTTATGCCTCCAAAATATGACGACAAAGTAGCAAAACACAAAATCAATCGAGACAATAACACAAAACCAAATAAAAACACAAAACTAGCCCTCATTCTTTCTTCAAATAAGAAAAAAGGAAAAATTTACCACCACGGGGGTGGTCAAGGCAGTGCGATGGTGACCGACGAGACTCGATGAGGATGGCGCCATAGTAGCGAGTGGTGCCATGGCACGAAGCCATCAACCATTGTACCATGAGCTCTAAAGATAATATGATTGTAAAGCAAAATAGGTAAAAGCGAATTTCACATGCTAGTTAGACTTCATATGGTGAGATGCGATCTAAGGAATCAACTTTAAAAATCTAGAAAGCCATGAGCTATTGTCGTGTCCTCTACCTACTCATTTTATTTTATTTTATTTTTAGGTTGGGTTTTAACTTCTTTTTAATACCCTAAACTTCAAACATAAATATTTTTAAAAACAATACATCTTTAGTGCATACAAATTGTTTGAACCACAATCACCGATAACGCTAATGTACCTATAGATAAACAATGAGATGGGCATTTGAATGAGAATGAATATGTCCCATCACACTATTTTATTTTTTTTTATTTTTTTTTTTTAACGGTAATTTTTCACACATATACCCGAGAAACCGTCAATCGTTAAGAAAAATATATACCATTGGGACAAGCATTTAAATATATTTCTACGATATGTACTTTGATATACTTTTGACAATTTTTTTCTTTTCTTTTTCATATTTTTACATTTTTTTTCATATTGTCTTTTCTTTTCCTCCGTTGTTGAAATATACATGCGAAATTACATGTAATTAAACACTAATTTGAATATTCTAATAAACACATGTGATTTTTCTCAAATGTGATCTTAATCACATGTGATTATCAGTTTTATAAATGAACTACTATAATCTATTATTTAAGTATAGTGTGTGATACGATTGGATAGCTAAGAATATACATTTCCCATTGCAAAATGAGATTTTTTTTTTATAAACAAACACTTATGTCGATTTTAGTACGGATGTTTAGTGTTCGAACTCGATATTAGTGGTAAATCACATGTGATATGTAATTCAAATTTCGGTACACCTAAGAAAACATGAAAAGAAAACGATATTTTTTTGAAAGTATATCAAGTGTCCGTTTATAAAAGATAATTAAATGTTGATCGTGACGATATAACTTGTTTTGTCTAACGATTAACGGTTCATGAGAAATTTAAATTATAAAAATAAGTGTAAATGAATTTTAATTTAAATATTAATTAAGAACTTTTTTCAACAAGAAAATGAGTAGTTGAGGTTAAGGGTGAGCATCACCCGACCGGACCGGACCGACCGTGATTTGGGCCAGGGCCGGACCATGCGTTCGGTCATGTCAGGTCTCGCTTGGCTAGTCGGTCATCGATCCGGTCCGGACAAAACCAGCAATTTGAGCTAATTTAGTTTGTTGGATGGACCGACGTTGGTCCGATCCGGTCTAAATTTTTGTCGAAATCGGATCTCGGTCCGGTTTTTGGACCGCACATCCCTAGTTGAGATGTATATCTTAATATGAGAAAATTTTGATATGAAAAAGAAAACTTTCATCTTTTCTATAAGTTATAAGGTGGCGTTGGTATATTGGTTTTAGGATAAAAGATTGGACTCAAAATAAAAAGATATGTTTGTTTTGAATCTTAGAATTTAAAATGGGATCGACCCTTCGCAAGAGGTTGCGAAAACCCAAAGGTGCTTGGATTTATATTATCACTCATGCTTTTCGTCTTTTTGTGATTTTAATCTTTCCAACTTCTTTTGCTTGTCTCATGTGACTATAATTCATTTCTATTTTTGTCTTCATGTATATATTATTATTTTTTATTATTATTTTATTATAAAATTTATTTAATATAAATTATTTATTTCTCTTAAACCTACCTCAAATCCAAATCCTAAACCAAATCCAAATATAATTCTAATCCCGTCTACAAACCAAACGGACCTAAGTACTTCCATCAAACAACTTTATTATTTTTAGTTTTAAAAATAATAAAATGTGTTTCATTATATCTAGTATAGTTTATGGAATTTACGTTATTAATAGCTATGCTTCAAAAGATTTTTCTTAATGGCCCGACATTTATGATAGAATGTCAGATTCAAAATTATCAGTAAATACATGTTCATTGACCAAAAATTCAAAGTAATGATATATAAAATACAACTGAGGGATGAATTTTAGCTAAGATAAAAAGGAGGTACCTAATATGTCAAAATCTATAGTTATTTTGGATAGAAGTTATTTATAATCGAATATATTCTGTTACCTTTATTTACGCAGAAATATATCATCAGTTATTAGCAAAACCACCTTAATTAACTGCCTTCTTCACCCTTTTTCTCACAAACACACCAGAACGATCAAAGTTGGGCTATCACGAAATTCAAGTTTATCTTATACAAATTAACTTTTCTTTTACATGATATAGTTGTTCTTTAATGTGCGTAGAATTGTTAATGGTGACTTATAGTGGCCAATGGGGCCATGTGTATATGGCATATATGACGGTATCGAAACTCTTTATCGTTCACTTGTTAACCATGCAAAGTTATTGTTCTGAGTAGATATGTTTTTGATCATATATATGTATGTTTAATTTCTTTATTTTCTTTAGTTCATTTTAGTTTTATATTCAGTTCCAGTTATAGAATGAACTTTTTTTGGGAAATGTTAACAATAGCTGGTATGGTTAACAAACTCATCTTTTAGCTAAAAGGTTGTAGTTTCATCAGGAAATTAACTAATTAATAACAGCATCTAGCTTTTTCGCTTGTTAAACCAATGACAAGAGTGAATTGTAAATGTGTTTGATAAATAATAGTAGGAGATAATAACAATTGATGGCGACTATGTTTGACATTGTATTCTTTTTTGATTTAGAAGATATAAAGATAGTTGTCAAGTAAACCCTAAGTTTTGCTGTTGTTGGACCTGTGTAATTCAAAAATGATAAAGCTAGTAATTATATTGTGGCGGAACCATCAACTCAATTGATGAATCAAAAGCGGTTTTGTTTGATTTGGTGGTTTAGTTTGGTTTGATAATTTGATCCGAGTTTTAAAAATTATACCAAGTTCTTTCTTAAAAGTTATAAAATCTTGATTTTGGGCATTTTGATAATTATTGACTTTTAAAACAACTCTATTTGAATCACACATTATACAAGTCATATACACTGTAAATTTCCGTGCTTGAAGAGAGGTTTGTGGTGATACATGTTAAAAGAAACTTTGATGGAATTGAAGAACAAGAATTAGCAATTTGCGGATGATGTAATTCATTGCATTCTCTCGTTCCTTGACATGAATTTTGTTGTTCGAGACTAGTGCATTGTCGAGGAAATGGAAGAATGTTTGGACTTCAACGTCCCAAATTAGTTTAGATAGTCGCTTTCGGTAATTCAAAGAGTTTGTTGAATTTGAAAACACGCAATTTCTCACAACAATCCTAGTTCGGTTTTCTCTGTTGAACTTATATACAGGAGCGGTGACAAACACATTGTTAAGAGTATTGTAGACTTTGCATACACTTATAGTACTAGCCTCACGACTATCAAGTTGTTCACTACCAAATCTGTTATAAATCCACAATACTTTTTATTTCTAAGACTTTAAACCTTTCCTTTCATTGAATGATAAATACACATTCTTTGCATACAAAACTCAAGGGATTTAGTCATTGAAAACTTTGTATTTGACAAACATCTAAATTGAATCGGTGGTAAGATCATCACCATTTTGGTGTGACCTTAAAGGACCTTACACTTAGTTGGATGGACTTGCATGGCTTAGATATCTTGAGTTGTGCTCGCAACCGTAATCTCATAATCAAAGATCCCTATGGATTTCGAAGGTTTTAAATGTGGCTTCTCCCAGGCTTACTAATCGGCAGATGGGTCCTTTGATTAATATTCACCGAAACAGACATGTTCGGTCTTCAAACAAAATCTGTCTTATTTTGAATATGGTTGAGGTATCTTGATTCGTGCCAAGCAGTCAAGTCAAACAGACTTGAAGCTTATTTCGAACACAAATACAATTAAGTCTGGAGAATAGATTGAATTCACGGTCGCTTTAGTAAAGGACTGATGGTGTGTAAACCGATTCAGATGATGGGATGATCACTAAGGATAGTGATCCAGAAGGTTATGATTAGAAATTACACTACTGATTGATTGGAAAGGAATTGGACACGAAATTGGAAAGCACAACAACGAGATCAAAGAAACGTAAGCGTGAGTTTAAAAACTACGCGAGCCTTAAAATAAAAAGTGAAAACTAAGAAATAAAAGACCTAAAATATAAAATGACATTTTGGAATCCTAAAATAAAAGAAAATTATTAGAAAAGGAAAATAATTTTAACACTATTTAATTAATTACTATTAATTAAAACTATTTTAACTATTTAATAAATACCTAAAATAGAAGAAAATAGGAAATAAGGCTAGAAAAATAAACTTATGATTCGGAAAATCTAAAATACTATAAAACTAATTTTAAAACTAAAAATATATTTTCACACTTTTTATCTAATTATTACTAATTAATAACTATTTAAAATACACTTAAATAATAGAAATTAGAAAATAAACTTGGAAAAATAAAATTTTAACTTTGAAAATCTAAAATATGATAAAACTAATTTTAAAACAGAAAATATATTTTTAGACTTTTTAATTATTTATTACTAATTATTTATTATTTATTAACTATTTAAAATTATAATAAATACTAAAAAGATAGAGAAAATCAGAAACTTTTCTAAAAATCCTATATGATGACGAAACCTAAAAAAGAGAAAAAAGTTTTGCTTATTAAAAAGTTGAAAAGATAAATCAAAAGCTAAAAAATCTTAAATAAACGCTATCACTATTTTTATATTGATGTTTTTGTGATTTTTATTTTGAAAACTACTTATATACTAATATTATGAAACTTTAATAAAGACAAAAGATTTACAAAATTCAAATAAGCGGTTTGATAGGTAAAAGCCCAAGCAATGGCTTATATAGCTTATTTGAGTGAAATAAGCTCAAACAAGCTCGACGGAAGAAACAAAAGCTTAAGCAATTCAAACAAGCAATGAGCAGATCCGAAGCTAGAACATGCAAGAAAGCACACGATAAGCTGAAATAGCAATAAGCACTTTGGCTTTTGAAGCAATGGGACAATATATAAGCTATATGCAACCCTAGCTAACAAGCTCAACTGAAATCTAAGACTTGACAACTCAAGAAGACCAGGTTGGCTTTCCAAAGAACCAAAGAACTCAAAGTTTGGACAAGTAATAAGCTTAATGCAAGCTTATCAAAATGGGTACACTATCGTACGAGCGGTTATGACGGTACCAAGGATAAGCTATAAAATAAGCACTTTAAAGCTAAAACCAAGAACTAATATTTTTGTTTTTATACACCAACTAGACTACAATACCTCCAAAGCTTATAATCGAAACCTACTAATGAACCCTCCGATGGAATTCCCAAGTTAATTCAACGACCTTTTGAGAATTTGACTTTTGAGAAAAAACAAAGTTGACTAAGTTGGATTTTAATCGATCTAGAGCACTTAATATGTTGTTTTAAAGTGAGATAAGACTAACTAGAGCAATATTATCAACTTAACACAAAACAATGATTTTGGATCATGAGCATCAATGATTGTGCAAAATTTAAGACAGTGATTTTGACTTTCGCTATCAAGGACTTGTTTTCTTGACTAATATGAGTTGTTTAGACCTATTTAGACGGGTTTCCAACAAAACTAAGAACCAAAGACCCTTTAATCACAAAAAACAAACACCCTCTTATGTTGGTATGTTGAAGCTTTTTAGAGTAAAACACAATTTTAAACCATAAACTTGCTTACGGACCTTATATAATCTATTATTAGCACTAAAGGAACACAAATCAACAACACTAATCAAGCTAAACCAAGATTCTAGACCTAAGCTTTTATTATCAAATGAGATTTTTTCAAAACACAAATTTAAATTAACACCTACTGATTTTAATGATCAAACACACTAAATTATGACTAGTAAACAAATATAAGCAATTTAGAGCTAATACACTAGTTAATAACGATGAAATGCCAAATTGGCTAAAATGCTTACAAGAGCTTCCAAGTTTCGAGAACGGGACCTTAAACCAAATCCTATAGCTGAGAAGCACTATACCAACCATCCAAGATACACCTGCTCCATTTTTGATCTTCTTCACCATGGATTTTAATTTTAACTATTTTCTTTTATTTTGGTGATTTTTATTTTAACTTCTAAACTTGTTTTAGATGTATCTAAAAGCTTGAAATAGCTTTCTAGAGCTTAAGTGACTTATACTAGTCCATATTAACAACTGAAAACAACATTTGGTACAACATGAAATTTTGCTTAAACATGAATAATCGAAATTTAACTTAATACTTGAATCAAAGGTTCACAAAAGCTTTATGATAACATAAAAAAGGAGGAAAAGGGTTGACTTGGTTTGACCGGGTTGTATTATTAGATGGGGGTTGTTTGGGTAGCTCAAGGTATATTGGCGAGGTCAGTGATTTTGTATTAATAACAAGGACCATTCTTGTAATTTAAGCGTAACTTGAGGACAAAATGGTAACTTTCCCAAACTTATCAAAAGAAGGAACATGCCAAGTTTCATTAGTACAAGGACCATTAAAGATATTTTTAAACTTCCAAGGACTATTTTGCCAATTTTGAAACTTGAAGGACCAAACTTGTAAATTCTCAAACTTTTTAAGGATCATTTTGATAAATTTTGATTTTGAAAGGACTTGGGTTGACTTTTATTCCAAAACAAATGCTCGAGGAATGATTTTGTCAAGATTTGAAAGTTGAGGGACCAAGCGCTAATTATGCAAACTTAGCTCGTTTTTTATACGATTTAAACATTTTGCATAAAACATATAAATACAATTTTGGGATATTTTCATATTTTGATGCATTTAGCGTTTTAAATGTTTTGCGTTGGTTGACAATGATGAGTATTTACACTATTGACTCCAACGTGTTGTCTTTGTGTTATGCATTCGAAGGACTCAATCCGGAGAGCTCGGCCGATGGATTAGTCAAAGATTAACTTGTTCGGTAACTTCTGATTTTTACCAACAAATTGGCCATCCGTGGACCGCTATTCTAACTACCAACACTAGAAAATGACAGTCCCACCAAACACCAGTACCTCCACGAAACACCCCGAGGCAACCCACCCTAGCAGAAGAACAAATATTAAACCACATATCGCTAAAGGCCTTGATACAACGACATAACACAAGAAAAAAGCCCGTTGCAACCCATACGGATAGACTTTGGAGATGAGTGAAGGACCCACCGAGTAGAAAGAAAAAGATGCGAAGGAAAGCAGTCGTGGAAGATCTACACAAACCATACAAAGATGCTCCCGGATCCCCATTCACGCGACGGATAGTAGAATTAGCGAACCAGACATGATGCCTAAGAACATAAAACTCACCGGATCCGGATGACCACGTTACTAAACTTCTCGGGCAGCAAAATATGGCCCGGTGGCGATGCCGATATGGTCTTTGGATGTTCCGGCAAACTGGACCGTCCGGCAAGTAGATGGTTCGACGATTACCCAGCAGCGTGTGGCGGTGGGAGGAGCTAGAGAGAGAGCTTCTAGAAAGGTTCGCTCGGAGGAAGTGTCTAAAGATCGATGGAACTCACAAAGATCGTGCGGAAGGCTCATGAAACCTGTTAGAGTTCAAGGAAAGATGGACCCGTGAAGCTAGCCACATCCCCGTGTGCGAAATAATGCAGATATCCTCATTCACCAACGGAAGCAAATGTCCGGATTGGTAAAACGATTCTCGACCGTAATTCCCAAGACGATCACGGAAATGATGAAGAGGTAGCGATTTTATGCGATCGGAAGAAGCCTACAACACCACGGAACTCCCAAAGGGGAATGGAACATAGTTATACACGGTCACCAGATCGAACCATCCGATGGCGAACCCCCGACAAGCGAAGAGGAGGCCGAAACGGAACAAAAATCCGAAGCCAATACAATCCACCGACAGAGTGATAACTCTGAGCGACCACCGGCGATTACCGAAGAACCATTACGGAATGATACTCGCCCCATTGATTTGAGCTTTCTCAAAAGCACCCAAAGAAATGCAACGGAACTCCAGCGAAGTTACCGCCACCGCACCGTTGAGGAGAGTGATGGTTCTGGTTATGATGTGGATGGTTGAAAAAAGGCAAGCTGATGAGAGGTTGGATGAAGCGATCAATAGCGTTCATGGTTTGCCGGAGACATTCAGGGAGTGGAAATGTCGAAGCGAACCGTGGAAGGATATCTTGTGGGAGGGTTTATGTTGACCAGACTGGTATGCGATAATGTCTGAACTGTTTTCAAAACTTATACCCGGAAATCAAAGCGAAGCTAAGAGAAACACACCTCTAGTGGGATTCTCAGTGACAATAAAGCCTAGGAAAATAGCCTAAGCGTTTCGGCGATGGCCTATATCGTAGAACCATAATGACGTTTCGATAATAAGATCCCCATATAACATTATCACAGGACGATCGGTATGGGAATTAAGGCGATCCTCACCATCCACTCCATGATAAAATTCCCAGCGCGAGGGTAGCAACCTTAGTTACGGATCAATAATCATCTCGAGAATGTAGGAGGTTAGAAAAATACTTCATGACAAAAGGGTTGGAAAGCAAGGTAAAGAATACCCGGAAGAAAGAGGTCCCAACAAAACAGGAGGAAGTAATGATAAACCCCAATTCCGAGCAAATGATTACCATCGGGGCAACTTTTCCAAAGAATGCAAGAGGCGATTGGTAGAACTCTTGAAAAACAAGGATGTATTCGCATGGCAACGGCGAGACATGCGATGGAGTCCCGTCGAGTCATAAACTGAATATCAACGTGAATGCGGACCAATAGCTCGGAAAAAGAACCTTCATTTGAAAAGAATCAAGCAATCAACACCGATGTGGAAGAATGGTGAAAGCGAGGAATAGTCCGGTGACATATCCTACATGGTTTCTAATCCGGTGTTAGTAAAGAACCGGACGGATCATAGAGAATGTGCATGGATTTCAAAAGCATCAATGCCTCGTGGGAAGGACTCTACCCACTCCGGTCGATTGGAAAATAGAGTCGTAATGGGTTACAAGTACAAGTGTTTTTGATGCATACAAGTTGCCACAAGTCCGGATGGCCAAGGAGGACGAAGAGAGGCTGACCTTCTACGAACATGGAACCTTTTGCTACACCAAAATGCCTTCGGTTTAAGGAATGTCGGGTGACTTATCAAAGTCGGTAGATTCAAGTTTAAGGAACAAATTGGCGGAATTTGGAGTGTACGTCGACGATATGGTGATCAAAAGCGAGCGAAGTAGAATTGTCTCATGGCGGAAGCGTTCGATAACCTTGAAGGATCAACATGAAGCTCGACCCTAAAAGTCTCTTTTGGGTGGAAGAAGGAAATTCCTCGGTTTATGTAGTAACATCCGAAGGAATAAGAGCCAAAGAAGAAAACAAAGGCGATAGCCACATACGATCACCTTAACACTCAAGGAAATGCGAGCCTCGGCGAGAAGGTGGCGACTGAACGATTCCTATCTCGATCGGTGAAAAGCTTTACCTCTTCAACACTTTAAAAGCGTCACGAAGACAACCAAAAGGAGTACCGTTGGGCGAAGAGGCGAAGAGGCATTCCGAAGATGAAGAGTGTGATCCTAGAGTTACAATTTAATACCCAGTGGCGGGGAGGATCTTTTGTGTACCTAGCGGCAAAGAAAAGCCGTAAAGCGGTCGATGGTGAGGAAAAGGTAAACAATGCTGTGCTATGTCGTGAGAACACTCCACGATGCGAAACTGCCTCCGGAGGCGGCTGGCCCTCGGCACTACTCCGTGGAGACTCGGGGTATTTCAACTCACCACATCAAGTGATCACCGACCAACCTCCGTGACGTGTTAAGCAAGCACGAATCTTGAGGCGATGAAGTATGCGGTAGAGTTGGGAGCATACAAAATGCCCACATCCCAAGCGCCGTCAAGGACGAGTCCCATGATTTCATAAATGAGATACCGGTCGGCAAAGTAGGAGAAGGAAAAGCAAGTATGCAACATCTCTACAGCAGGAGGAGGAATGGACCTTTCATGAGGCAGGCGTCTAACAAGAAAGGGAGCGAGGTTGGTGATAAGCCTGACCAAGCGGAGTACTTATGCTCTTGACTCAATTTACCTAGCACGAATAACGAGTAGAATATGAGGCATTGTTGGCGGACTAAGGATAGCAAAGGACATGAAGATCAAGTGCTAAAGTGCTAAAGAGTGACCAACCGGTGTCAAGCCAAATCAATGGAGAGTTCACCACTTACAAAGGAAAGCATGGCGAGATATTTAGCTAAGCAAAAGAATACATGGTTGTTTCAAAGCGGTTCGAATACAAAATATCCAGATGCAGAACGGAACCGATGTGTTAAACAGAATTTGGCATCCATTTGACCATTTGACCCAGAAATACTTGTAGAAGTATTGGAGGCACCATCGACGGAAGAGAAGGTTATCGGAGCAATAGTGGAAGAAGAGGCCGGATGTCACCGATCATCGGTTATTCTGAAGGAAAATGGCGAATGATGAAAACGACAAGAACCTGCGGATGAAGATACCCATTATACAATGGAGGGCGGGTGCTATTCAAAAGTCATATTTAGGTCCAATGTTGAGTCGTGGGTCCATTCTGGGCCAATTACGTAATAAGGGAAGTGCGAAGGGCATGTGGCATGCACTCCGGCCAAGATGCGTGGTGGCTAAACTAATCGCAGGATACTACCGCCAACCATGCACTGCGACGGCAGCGGAGGTCATTCAAATGTGAGTCACCGAATACACTTCCGGTTCCCAATTACCAAAGACTCTTATGACTTCTATCTCCATGGCGTTTTCCAATAGGAATGGATGTCTGGTCCTCCTGGTTGCGGAAAGTAAAATATGTCATCGTGGCCATCGACTACTTTACAAAATGGATGGAGGCGAGCCCAGCAAAGACCAGGAAAAGAACATAAAATTTGTATGGGATAACATCGTGTGTCGCCGGCTTGCCGCGCAAATTATGGCGACAGCGGCAGCAACATCCGCCAGTCCTTCAAGCGGTGGTGCGAAAAGCTCAATATCAAGCGGATAAATCTCAGCGTGGCACACTCAAGCCAACGGTCGGTAGGCGGGCCAACAAAAGTTTGATGCGGTTTCAAAACAAGACTAGGCGTAAAGTCCCGGATGGGTTGATGAGCTACAAACGCTTTTGTGGGCTCACCGATCCTGAAGACAAACAGAAACACCGTTCGGTTTGACATATCTGACGAAGCCGATCCTCAGTGGCATGCCGCGCCGAACTATGATGATGACCAAGAAGGCGAAGGCGTTTAAACCTGGATTTATTGGAAGAAAGAAGGGACTCGGTATTGAAGAAGCGGACAAAAGAAGATGGAGCGATACAGCCAAAGGTTAGAGGTGAAAACTTCGGTAGGAGACTTCGTCATAGGAAAATGAAGCGTGAGCAAGAAGACCTAGGAAGTTGGACCCAACCGGAAGGCCCATACCAAGTGATAGAGGCATCGATAACAGTTCATACAAGTTGCAACGGCCGAAGAAAAGAAGTCCCCGCTTTTGAAGCGGCGAACCTAAGGAAATGTTTCTTATAGGAAAACTTTGTATAAAGCCGAGGCGATTGTTGACATATGTTATTAATGAAAGATTAGCCCCACGGATGTCGGAGGGCAATTTTCACACATCTTGTCTTCCGAATAATTAGTAAATGATCTCCCGATAGGCTCGCGACCTCGAGGAGAAAAATGATCGGTGTTCAAAGATGGTTTATATCAAAAGGATTGCCATAAAAATGCCGAACGGTTCATACCCAAGGGTTGCCCAGCGACATATTAAATGGTTCATATCAAAAAGGATTGCCAAACGCTGAGCGGTTTATACCCAAAAGGGTTGCCTGGTGACATTAAATGGTTCATATCCAAAAGGATTGCCAAGCGCCGACGGTTTATACGGGTTGCCCAGGTGACATATTAAATGGTTCATATCCAAAAAGATTGCCAAACGAGCAGTTTATACCCAAAAGGGTTGCCCAGGTGACATATTAAATGGTTCATATCCAAAAAGTTGCAAGCCGACGGTTTATACCCAAAAGGGTTGCCGGTGACATATCAAATGATTCATATCCAAAAGAGATTGCCATATCCGAATGGGTACACGAACGATTTATACCTTAATGAGGTGGCGAAGTAACGTAAAATGGTTCGTATCCAAAGACAATAAAAAAATATACACCTGAGATATACGAAGAAGAGCGACTAACGATTTCATTAAACAAATAAAGATTCCCAAAACAAATTTCCTTAAACATTACAAGCTTCAATGAGATAACATTGTTGACAACATATCCATTACTAAAGAGTCATCCAAAATAAAAGTAACTAAGCTTCACTTAGGAGGAACCGGTCTCCCGTCCTTACCCTTATCATCTAACTCTTCCACAAAGGCGCGGGAGGCGAGGTCGGGCATCAGCGAGATAAAGCAAGCTGACGGTGGCGGTTTCGAACCTGGCGACAGGGATACTCCTGACAAAAGTTCATCGTCATAGCCAAATACTTGTTAGAGCATCCACCTAAATCCTGTGTCGGCCAATATCTTCTTCTCCTCCTCCCGAACGACCGACACCCGTCCAACCACCCAGCCATCCCACTCAAACTAAAGGGGCGCCAATGAAGCCTTATATCATGACTTCCATGAAGGCGGCGACAAAAGTAGGATGAAGTCCACAACGAGATGTGTGCTCGATCTCGAGATTCCCTGCGCCACGGCTAACTCTGACTTTGCTTCAACAGAGCAGCATTCTCTTCTTCCTCATTCTTCGAGCCCTTTAGTCTCCATTAACTCTCTCCAAACCGGATCTTTTCGCCCGAGCATGGGATAACTTAGACCATTCGGGTTTCTCGGCCTCGAGTGCCTTTTTGTTTTCAAAGACTCTTCTGGTAAGTCTCTCGAGCTTATCCTCCCGTCTTGACTCCCAAAGTTTTATCCAAAAGGCGAATTGTCCTGGCGCCCTTCTCGCATCCACTATGCTCTTGACTCACTATGGTCCGATCGAGGCTCTCAAAACGGACAAGTAAATCAACAAAAGCAAGAGAACCCGGGCGAGAATAGCCCAGATCTCGGGCCGCCGATGTCCGATAAGGTTTGCATGTACTCCTCTTGAGGAGGGCAAATGAACCATCAAATCTACATCTTCATACCCTAACCCGCTCATCCTTTTGATCGACCACCCCCAGAGGTGGCGCTAGAAGCACCTTCATCTTCATCGCACCACCTTCGCGGCGTAAAGGAGGAGAAGTCGCTACAAAAATACAAAATGAATGTTAAGTACACATGAATAAATACAACGAACGATCGGAATAGAAGGAAACACTTCACATCCTCCGAGGAGCGGTGTTCAACAAATGAGAAACCTCGGCATTATGATCCTTCGATCCAGGTTCGATCTTGGATCCACCGGTCAAATCAACACCGGCGTGACATTCTCAACTCATTCGGAGTGACCTCCAAATGCTCCTTACCGACGGAGGGTGGATCATTCGGTATTGACCCTCCGTGGAATGTTCACCGCTGGGATCGTGAGGAATCCAAGTTGACCACGGGGGTGATTTTCTTCCTACGCTTGTTGCCCGAGCCTCCTTTGACCTGACGTTTGCTCGGCTTATAACCCCGAGCTTTTGCCCACAACTTTTCTTCTTATCCTTTCAAAACCTTTGGGTGACCCGACCACTTTCATAGCCTCGATCTTGGAAACCTTAGTGTCGGCGGACTGGAATGGTAACAAGCATCAAATGAGCTTGTCCTCCGACATATCTCCGGACATAGCCTGCCCCTCTGAGTTTGGCTTGATGAGATATCGGACATAGTTAAAGTCGCAAAACATATGAAATGTTAAAGTCACAAGAAAATATAAAATCTTAAACTAATAAAAAAAATATAGGCCGTACCATTCCTGGCATCCTTTAGAGCCGTAACCGGATACTTCCATTTGGCGAAACAACCGCATACAAAACCCGTGAATTTTATCAAGTCTATAACATTAGCGGATGATAGATCCGGCTGGGCATGGAAAATTCCCGGTGAAAAAAGGTCGGAGACATCGAATCGGATGCCTCCACGGCATAGCAAAAGGTACAACCCGGCGATCAATTAAAATTGCCTTTTCCAACCCTTCAACGAAGACAAGATCTCTTGAAAACAAACCTTACGGCTTACCATCCCGCTTAAGCGTAAACAAGTGCCTTGCTTATGCAACTTATAGAAGGCTCGAAACAAAGAAGTCGTGGGGTAATATGAAGGCTACTTATATACCTCAAAGAGTGTAACATGTAAACCTATCGGCACTAATCGAGATATATGAACTTTATAATAATGAAGAACAACTAAAGAAAACTAGAAACGGACTGAAACCCCACCTTCAATAAAATATTCTAAGTACAATCCTATGGCGTCATCTCGGTTGCCCATTATAAAATCACCGTGAAGCCTCGGATGAAGATCGGAGGGTATCCCAAATTCTTCACGGCCCATTTTAGTGATTCGGCAATCATAATCGAGGTATATTTATCTAAGTCAAATTTAGGTTTTGATTTGATGGACCTCGAACGGCCTAGATCCGAGCGGATGAAATGGGCGGTTCGACTTTTAGAGGAAGAATGATCGCACCTTAAAAACTAAAGAAGGAAAACTAGAATAGTACTTGGGTAGAAGGCGAAACAAAAAAATCGTCGAAGCCAATAACTTGAGAGGAGGCATGTGAATGAAAAATTTCTTGTGGTAAAATGAGAGCAACAAGCGTATTTATAAGCGAAAAGGGAGGTTCTTGGAGGTCCCGTCGTGTCGAGATGACGTGCACTATCTTCACCACCACGACGCGCCCATTGCCGTGCCACAACATCGAGGCATCCACCGCGCCCGTACCTGTGGCGACGTGTCATAACTGCAGAAAAAAAAAAAAAAAAAAGAGAGAAGTTTACTAGAGAAGAAAGAGGAACGGTCGGGAAATACTCACAGGATCACCATACTCCCAATATCATATAATGAATGCATCCATTAACATGATACGGGGGGACATGTTGGCGTATGCTAACCTCTACAAACTCCCGCATATTAGTAAAGTGCCGAGGAACCTAACTCTCCGGTCCTAATAAAACTCCCCGACAACATGCAATCTTCGGATAAAGCATTCCGTCAACTTAGACCAAACGCAATTAGATCGGATACACCGGAGGTTAGGCATAACCCTCGCATAACGGATTCCCGACATCATCATGTATTTGAGGAAAGGAATCTTGGTCGTTCTTGACCTTTTGACGGAATCAAATAGAGCAAATCAACTCCCACCGAAGAAGAGTCACTACCATACGTGACCTTGAACTCCTCATCTAATAAAACTTTAGTGGTTGATTTTTAAAATTATATAGTTAAGTGTAATATTATAAACCTCCATGTTTTTTAATATTGGATTATAAACAAATACCCCTTATACTTTATACACTTTAAATTTTATATCTTAAAATACAATATATATGTTGTTTTAAAATAACAACATATAAATTTATAAGATTATAAGTATCGTTTTTTTTTCTATCGTTCAATAAGGACTCATTTATTTCATTTTAAAATAACGTGGACACGAGTTTACATTTTATCTGGCTAAATTCTGAAACGGAATATAACTATCAAATGTACAGTTTACTTTAATATAATAAATATCTTGTGATTGTACTTATAACAATGATTCATGTAATTCTTATTTATATATAGGCTATCTAGAAAAACATTTTTATAAAACATCAACATTTTATCAACACTCATTATGTGCTATTAAATTTGCATCATTATACAACATAATATCGATAGTGAAATTTAAATAACAATATCAACATCTTTGTCACTTAAATAAAATTAAATCTTGAGTTACCTAACATAAATTTTATGAGTAAACTCCGTATGAAACTTATGACTATATAATTATATGCAATTACCTTTAAAGACACAATATATTAATACATAATAATTTTTTGTCAAAAGCCGTAATAAGTATTATAGTTAATTGATAAAAGAATTACACTTTTATGAAAACCTACTAGTGATAAGTTAAAAATTTACCAACAAGTTATTTGGGTTTTGCTAAAATAATATAACTTTTGTGATAATTGGGCCTTAATAGTTTACTACAAAAGAGTCAAAGACTGTTAGGCCTCCTCTATTTCGTTATGCCTCCAAAATATGACGACAAAGTAGCAAAACACAAAATCAATCGAGACAATAACACAAAACCAAATAAAAACACAAAACTAGCCCTCATTCTTTCTTCAAATAAGAAAAAAGGAAAAATTTACCACCACGGGGGTGGTCAAGGCAGTGCGATGGTGACCGACGAGACTCGATGAGGATGGCGCCATAGTAGCGAGTGGTGCCATGGCACGAAGCCATCAACCATTGTACCATGAGCTCTAAAGATAATATGATTGTAAAGCAAAATAGGTAAAAGCGAATTTCACATGCTAGTTAGACTTCATATGGTGAGATGCGATCTAAGGAATCAACTTTAAAAATCTAGAAAGCCATGAGCTATTGTCGTGTCCTCTACCTACTCATTTTATTTTATTTTATTTTTAGGTTGGGTTTTAACTTCTTTTTAATACCCTAAACTTCAAACATAAATATTTTTAAAAACAATACATCTTTAGTGCATACAAATTGTTTGAACCACAATCACCGATAACGCTAATGTACCTATAGATAAACAATGAGATGGGCATTTGAATGAGAATGAATATGTCCCATCACACTATTTTATTTTTTTTTATTTTTTTTTTTTAACGGTAATTTTTCACACATATACCCGAGAAACCGTCAATCGTTAAGAAAAATATATACCATTGGGACAAGCATTTAAATATATTTCTACGATATGTACTTTGATATACTTTTGACAATTTTTTTCTTTTCTTTTTCATATTTTTACATTTTTTTTCATATTGTCTTTTCTTTTCCTCCGTTGTTGAAATATACATGCGAAATTACATGTAATTAAACACTAATTTGAATATTCTAATAAACACATGTGATTTTTCTCAAATGTGATCTTAATCACATGTGATTATCAGTTTTATAAATGAACTACTATAATCTATTATTTAAGTATAGTGTGTGATACGATTGGATAGCTAAGAATATACATTTCCCATTGCAAAATGAGATTTTTTTTTTATAAACAAACACTTATGTCGATTTTAGTACGGATGTTTAGTGTTCGAACTCGATATTAGTGGTAAATCACATGTGATATGTAATTCAAATTTCGGTACACCTAAGAAAACATGAAAAGAAAACGATATTTTTTTGAAAGTATATCAAGTGTCCGTTTATAAAAGATAATTAAATGTTGATCGTGACGATATAACTTGTTTTGTCTAACGATTAACGGTTCATGAGAAATTTAAATTATAAAAATAAGTGTAAATGAATTTTAATTTAAATATTAATTAAGAACTTTTTTCAACAAGAAAATGAGTAGTTGAGGTTAAGGGTGAGCATCACCCGACCGGACCGGACCGACCGTGATTTGGGCCAGGGCCGGACCATGCGTTCGGTCATGTCAGGTCTCGCTTGGCTAGTCGGTCATCGATCCGGTCCGGACAAAACCAGCAATTTGAGCTAATTTAGTTTGTTGGATGGACCGACGTTGGTCCGATCCGGTCTAAATTTTTGTCGAAATCGGATCTCGGTCCGGTTTTTGGACCGCACATCCCTAGTTGAGATGTATATCTTAATATGAGAAAATTTTGATATGAAAAAGAAAACTTTCATCTTTTCTATAAGTTATAAGGTGGCGTTGGTATATTGGTTTTAGGATAAAAGATTGGACTCAAAATAAAAAGATATGTTTGTTTTGAATCTTAGAATTTAAAATGGGATCGACCCTTCGCAAGAGGTTGCGAAAACCCAAAGGTGCTTGGATTTATATTATCACTCATGCTTTTCGTCTTTTTGTGATTTTAATCTTTCCAACTTCTTTTGCTTGTCTCATGTGACTATAATTCATTTCTATTTTTGTCTTCATGTATATATTATTATTTTTTATTATTATTTTATTATAAAATTTATTTAATATAAATTATTTATTTCTCTTAAACCTACCTCAAATCCAAATCCTAAACCAAATCCAAATATAATTCTAATCCCGTCTACAAACCAAACGGACCTAAGTACTTCCATCAAACAACTTTATTATTTTTAGTTTTAAAAATAATAAAATGTGTTTCATTATATCTAGTATAGTTTATGGAATTTACGTTATTAATAGCTATGCTTCAAAAGATTTTTCTTAATGGCCCGACATTTATGATAGAATGTCAGATTCAAAATTATCAGTAAATACATGTTCATTGACCAAAAATTCAAAGTAATGATATATAAAATACAACTGAGGGATGAATTTTAGCTAAGATAAAAAGGAGGTACCTAATATGTCAAAATCTATAGTTATTTTGGATAGAAGTTATTTATAATCGAATATATTCTGTTACCTTTATTTACGCAGAAATATATCATCAGTTATTAGCAAAACCACCTTAATTAACTGCCTTCTTCACCCTTTTTCTCACAAACACACCAGAACGATCAAAGTTGGGCTATCACGAAATTCAAGTTTATCTTATACAAATTAACTTTTCTTTTACATGATATAGTTGTTCTTTAATGTGCGTAGAATTGTTAATGGTGACTTATAGTGGCCAATGGGGCCATGTGTATATGGCATATATGACGGTATCGAAACTCTTTATCGTTCACTTGTTAACCATGCAAAGTTATTGTTCTGAGTAGATATGTTTTTGATCATATATATGTATGTTTAATTTCTTTATTTTCTTTAGTTCATTTTAGTTTTATATTCAGTTCCAGTTATAGAATGAACTTTTTTTGGGAAATGTTAACAATAGCTGGTATGGTTAACAAACTCATCTTTTAGCTAAAAGGTTGTAGTTTCATCAGGAAATTAACTAATTAATAACAGCATCTAGCTTTTTCGCTTGTTAAACCAATGACAAGAGTGAATTGTAAATGTGTTTGATAAATAATAGTAGGAGATAATAACAATTGATGGCGACTATGTTTGACATTGTATTCTTTTTTGATTTAGAAGATATAAAGATAGTTGTCAAGTAAACCCTAAGTTTTGCTGTTGTTGGACCTGTGTAATTCAAAAATGATAAAGCTAGTAATTATATTGTGGCGGAACCATCAACTCAATTGATGAATCAAAAGCGGTTTTGTTTGATTTGGTGGTTTAGTTTGGTTTGATAATTTGATCCGAGTTTTAAAAATTATACCAAGTTCTTTCTTAAAAGTTATAAAATCTTGATTTTGGGCATTTTGATAATTATTGACTTTTAAAACAACTCTATTTGAATCACACATTATACAAGTCATATACACTGTAAATTTCCGTGCTTGAAGAGAGGTTTGTGGTGATACATGTTAAAAGAAACTTTGATGGAATTGAAGAACAAGAATTAGCAATTTGCGGATGATGTAATTCATTGCATTCTCTCGTTCCTTGACATGAATTTTGTTGTTCGAGACTAGTGCATTGTCGAGGAAATGGAAGAATGTTTGGACTTCAACGTCCCAAATTAGTTTAGATAGTCGCTTTCGGTAATTCAAAGAGTTTGTTGAATTTGAAAACACGCAATTTCTCACAACAATCCTAGTTCGGTTTTCTCTGTTGAACTTATATACAGGAGCGGTGACAAACACATTGTTAAGAGTATTGTAGACTTTGCATACACTTATAGTACTAGCCTCACGACTATCAAGTTGTTCACTACCAAATCTGTTATAAATCCACAATACTTTTTATTTCTAAGACTTTAAACCTTTCCTTTCATTGAATGATAAATACACATTCTTTGCATACAAAACTCAAGGGATTTAGTCATTGAAAACTTTGTATTTGACAAACATCTAAATTGAATCGGTGGTAAGATCATCACCATTTTGGTGTGACCTTAAAGGACCTTACACTTAGTTGGATGGACTTGCATGGCTTAGATATCTTGAGTTGTGCTCGCAACCGTAATCTCATAATCAAAGATCCCTATGGATTTCGAAGGTTTTAAATGTGGCTTCTCCCAGGCTTACTAATCGGCAGATGGGTCCTTTGATTAATATTCACCGAAACAGACATGTTCGGTCTTCAAACAAAATCTGTCTTATTTTGAATATGGTTGAGGTATCTTGATTCGTGCCAAGCAGTCAAGTCAAACAGACTTGAAGCTTATTTCGAACACAAATACAATTAAGTCTGGAGAATAGATTGAATTCACGGTCGCTTTAGTAAAGGACTGATGGTGTGTAAACCGATTCAGATGATGGGATGATCACTAAGGATAGTGATCCAGAAGGTTATGATTAGAAATTACACTACTGATTGATTGGAAAGGAATTGGACACGAAATTGGAAAGCACAACAACGAGATCAAAGAAACGTAAGCGTGAGTTTAAAAACTACGCGAGCCTTAAAATAAAAAGTGAAAACTAAGAAATAAAAGACCTAAAATATAAAATGACATTTTGGAATCCTAAAATAAAAGAAAATTATTAGAAAAGGAAAATAATTTTAACACTATTTAATTAATTACTATTAATTAAAACTATTTTAACTATTTAATAAATACCTAAAATAGAAGAAAATAGGAAATAAGGCTAGAAAAATAAACTTATGATTCGGAAAATCTAAAATACTATAAAACTAATTTTAAAACTAAAAATATATTTTCACACTTTTTATCTAATTATTACTAATTAATAACTATTTAAAATACACTTAAATAATAGAAATTAGAAAATAAACTTGGAAAAATAAAATTTTAACTTTGAAAATCTAAAATATGATAAAACTAATTTTAAAACAGAAAATATATTTTTAGACTTTTTAATTATTTATTACTAATTATTTATTATTTATTAACTATTTAAAATTATAATAAATACTAAAAAGATAGAGAAAATCAGAAACTTTTCTAAAAATCCTATATGATGACGAAACCTAAAAAAGAGAAAAAAGTTTTGCTTATTAAAAAGTTGAAAAGATAAATCAAAAGCTAAAAAATCTTAAATAAACGCTATCACTATTTTTATATTGATGTTTTTGTGATTTTTATTTTGAAAACTACTTATATACTAATATTATGAAACTTTAATAAAGACAAAAGATTTACAAAATTCAAATAAGCGGTTTGATAGGTAAAAGCCCAAGCAATGGCTTATATAGCTTATTTGAGTGAAATAAGCTCAAACAAGCTCGACGGAAGAAACAAAAGCTTAAGCAATTCAAACAAGCAATGAGCAGATCCGAAGCTAGAACATGCAAGAAAGCACACGATAAGCTGAAATAGCAATAAGCACTTTGGCTTTTGAAGCAATGGGACAATATATAAGCTATATGCAACCCTAGCTAACAAGCTCAACTGAAATCTAAGACTTGACAACTCAAGAAGACCAGGTTGGCTTTCCAAAGAACCAAAGAACTCAAAGTTTGGACAAGTAATAAGCTTAATGCAAGCTTATCAAAATGGGTACACTATCGTACGAGCGGTTATGACGGTACCAAGGATAAGCTATAAAATAAGCACTTTAAAGCTAAAACCAAGAACTAATATTTTTGTTTTTATACACCAACTAGACTACAATACCTCCAAAGCTTATAATCGAAACCTACTAATGAACCCTCCGATGGAATTCCCAAGTTAATTCAACGACCTTTTGAGAATTTGACTTTTGAGAAAAAACAAAGTTGACTAAGTTGGATTTTAATCGATCTAGAGCACTTAATATGTTGTTTTAAAGTGAGATAAGACTAACTAGAGCAATATTATCAACTTAACACAAAACAATGATTTTGGATCATGAGCATCAATGATTGTGCAAAATTTAAGACAGTGATTTTGACTTTCGCTATCAAGGACTTGTTTTCTTGACTAATATGAGTTGTTTAGACCTATTTAGACGGGTTTCCAACAAAACTAAGAACCAAAGACCCTTTAATCACAAAAAAAACAAACACCCTCTTATGTTGACTGTATTGAAGCTTTTTAGAGTAAAACACAATTTTAAACCATAAACTTGCTTACGGACCTTATATAATCTATTATTAGCACTAAAGGAACACAAATCAACAACACTAATCAAGCTAAACCAAGATTCTAGACCTAAGCTTTTATTATCAAATGAGATTTTTTCAAAACACAAATTTAAATTAACACCTACTGATTTTAATGATCAAACACACTAAATTATGACTAGTAAACAAATATAAGCAATTTAGAGCTAATACACTAGTTAATAACGATGAAATGCCAAATTGGCTAAAATGCTTACAAGAGCTTCCAAGTTTCGAGAACGGGACCTTAAACCAAATCCTATAGCTGAGAAGCACTATACCAACCATCCAAGATACACCTGCTCCATTTTTGATCTTCTTCACCATGGATTTTAATTTTAACTATTTTCTTTTATTTTGGTGATTTTTATTTTAACTTCTAAACTTGTTTTAGATGTATCTAAAAGCTTGAAATAGCTTTCTAGAGCTTAAGTGACTTATACTAGTCCATATTAACAACTGAAAACAACATTTGGTACAACATGAAATTTTGCTTAAACATGAATAATCGAAATTTAACTTAATACTTGAATCAAAGGTTCACAAAAGCTTTTGTACATCCTTCCTTCCCTTACAAATACCACCGGGATATTTGGGTCTCTCCTAATCTTAAGTCGCTCATTCATAATGTCATTGTAAACCAAACATCACAATAATAGGAGATTCCGTATCTATGTAAGCGTGCTCGACATTCCTATATCCGATCATACAAGGGATTTTGAGGTTCCAAGTTTCTCTCAATCTTAGGACATATCCTAATAAGGGTGGGGGATTATCGATTATGTATTGACGGTAAAAATTCTTCCTTAGTGGGGTAAAGATTGAAATAAGCATTTCCTCCATTTACATTTTATTTACTAAGCCATTTTCAATTCTTTTTGATCATGGAGCCAACTATGGTGACCCCTTTCCAAACTTCCCAATTGTGCTATCAAACACCTTTGCAAATCTTGAAGGGGTGTTTCTACTACATACGGCTTGGGGTTGTGTTGGTCAATGGGTTGGGTTTGAGTGAAAGTGATTTATTTGGTGGTGGGTTATCACCTTCCATGATGAAAAGTGATGGGGTTTACGAACAAAGGTCACGAAGAAGGGGATAGACTACGAGGAAGCTAAAAATTAGAAAAAATTTACTTGATAGGAATCAAGCAAAGAAACCTAAGCGGGTGGACTCAACTAGCTATTCTATTCCCGGGGCCAAAAAACTTGATAACGCTACATCGTGGTTCGGGGTCTAAGGAACTTCCTTTCGTCGAGCAAGTTTTTCAACACCCTGGCATTGAACCTAATCGTTGTAGTGTAGTATTATGGTAAGCCCGGAATTGATATCGTTCTCTAGTGGAATAGGAATGCTAGTGAGGGTTACTACGCTAAGGTTGGGGTTGAGGAAGATTATTTTTCTTTTGTTTTTTTAGGAAATGGAAAAATCGAATCTCGGGGTTTGGATTTGGGGGTGGTATTTCTACCAATTACTCTATTATCTAATTAACTAAGGTGAGGGTCTATGTCTAATTTTGTGTTCGTATGATATTTTAAAGATGTGTCTACTTAGGTTTTATTACTCCTTAATTATCTCCATTGATGGGAATTTCCGTCCTTATTCTTAATGCGTTGTGTGTCTAAGGTCGTAGGGGCGTTTATCCTAACTCTTTGAAACTACCAAAGGGTCTCGCTACAAAATCTCTAAGATTTATAAACTCTAACTCTAAGGTACTCTTTGGATGGTTTAGCCTACAACTACTCTAGGTGTTATAGTCTAAGGTTCACAAAATTAATCAAGCATTAAATACACGAATGACCTATCCATTACTAGATCATTAACAATTAAGATAAAGACAACCAATCAATATTCAATAGTTAAGTTTCATATTCCCTAGCAAAACACAAGTAAATTAGCGGACATGGAGAACATGCAAGCATACACAAAATAATTGAAGACATAATTGAATTAATGAAGTAAAGCACTTATCTTGGTGTAAGATAGGGTTTGGAACCCTAAAATCTTTGTACAAAAGCCTTGGTTGGTTTAGGTTTTTACTCAAAGACTAAACCCAAAACTAAAAATTCGGTTCTATATATGATTACATTCGCGTCCCTTTTAATTTGTGGCCGTCGGGTGTTATTAGAGTTTTGTCTTGGCCCGTTAGTCTTGCGGCGTCACCTTTCTTGTGGGCGTCCTCTTGATCTCGGCGGCGGATCAAATCTAGGCCGTCGGTTGCGCGACCTACTCTTTTAAAACACCGTCCTTTAAATAACAATTTGGCTCGAGCCATCACAAAAGTGATGCGGCGTCGAATAACACTGGCCGTCCCTTTAGTTCCGGGATCGTGGCTCGATTCTTGACTTTGGCCATTTTCTTGTATATTCGCCTTTCGTCGAATAAGTGTCATTCCATTTCGCCTTCAATACCTAAAAGTGAAAAGGTATTAAATAATCGGATACAAAGTGATCAAATAAGGGTTTAAACGACCCTTTAAAAGGTACATTTAAAACCTTATCAATGCTTTTATGGAAGAAGCTA